>JARQOC010000001.1:133835434-133990005 GCA_033576535.1 Allobates femoralis | reverse complement strand
AAGGACAATCTGAACATAGTTACAGTTACGTCTGCTTGTAGAAGCCCATGTAAAGTAACTCTTCGTTCAGACTGTTGGGAGCTTTAATTGAAGGACGGTATGAATACATGGTGCCTAGAAAACCAATAGAATGTGTTTTGGGGTATGTGGAAGAAATTGGGGTGACAAACCCGCAGAAGCTGGATCAGGGCTGAGCCGCCCTCTAGGGTAGAATACTTGCAACAAGTAGACTAAATAATACATATAGAAGATAATGTATATCGGAGGAGGAATGCTACAAAGATGTTTGAAAAAAATTTGGAAGTTATGGTGGAGGTTGACATAAAATATATGATAATGTGAAGAGGATGATACATATATGATTAGTTCAAATATCCTTTCTTGTTTTTTTTGCTTTTTGCTCCTTTCTTAGGCTGGCTTCAGACTTGCAGATGCATCTGCAGCGTTTTGCAGATGCATCTGCAAGCATCTGCATACAGACCGCGGCCCCTATGTTTATAATGGAGCGCACGGTGGTCTGCAGATGCTTGCAGACCGCAGTGCGCACCCATTCACTCCTATATGTGATCTGTGCGCAGGGAGTGTGTGATTTGTGCGCAGGCATCCGCGTGCGCACAGATCACATATAGGAGTGAATGGGTGCGCACGGCGGTCTGCAAGCATCTGCAGACCGCCGTGCGCTCCATTATAAACATAGGGGCCGCGGTCTGCATGCAGATGCTTGCAGATGCATCTGCAAAACGCTGCAGATGCATCTGCAAGTCTGAAGGCAGCCTTAGACCCTGGTAATTATCTATTGAGATATGAAATATAAACGCTATTATTGCAGTTAAATATTCAGAGAAAAGTAGATACAGTCAATGCTATCAATAGGAGGAGGGGGGTTTGCTGCATTGCTTCTTTTTTGAGGAATTATAAATGTCCAGAGTGTATGTTACAGGATATAAGATGTAATGTTTCAAAACCCTTTTTTTGTTTAATAAAAATGTACTTGATTTAAAAAAAATAAAGCTGGCTCAATCATATGTTTTGGCATCGTGGCCAGATTCTCAACCTCGTTCTAACCCAGTATCATAGATAACGCTTACAAACCTTATTTTGGGTTGGATCCAATTTTCCACAGCTGTAAAAATACTACCTGGTTGGCTGCTGCTAATAGGTTGTTGATCAGTAGACATGAATACGTTAGACGGCAAGATATTGTGAACGATATCACTCAAACGTCATAGGTTTGGAATCGTTGAAACAACACCGTTAGGACGTTGTTGCGTGTAACACCGCGATATGACTATGATAAATTGTTGGATCAATGATCGCAGATTTGAGAACATGTTCGCAAATCAAACGATCCACAATCAGCCAACTTGCTGCATCGTTCTGTGTGACACCGCGATAACGATGTCGTTATCGACTTCGCCCATTCACATCAGTGAACAAGTATCGTTCGCTGGGTTGTGCGAATGATCCCTGCTCGCTGTATCGTTGGTGCGTCGTGCACAATATCTAGGCATGTGACAGCTCACCTACGATCTCTAAACGATGTTCTAATGACCGCGTGCCCACAAGATCGTTAGTGATATCGTTTCAACATTGAAGCGTGTAATGGTACCTTAAGGGGCATTCTTGTATCCTATGTATGACTATGTTCTATATAATAAATTACAATGCAGGTTTCAATTACCGTATATACTCGTGTATAAGCCGAGTTTTTCAGCCCAAAATTTGGGCTGAAAAGTCTCCCCCTCGGCTTATACACGAGTCAATACGGGGGGGGCTGTGTCCGGGGCTGTGGAGGCTTCAGGAGGCGGGGGGGGGAGGCTGCTGTATGAGCGGCCCCGTCACGTGGGGCCGCTCATTAAATATGCACTGCTTTCCCCTGTCAATCAGCGGCAGGGGGAAGCAGTGCATAACTAAATAAATCCCCCCCAAGTGCTGGCACCTGCCCCCTCTTGTAAGGGTGTCCCCCCCTGATGGTTATATTACCATTCCGGACTTCTGATCCGCGCCGCTCCTCGCTGCTCCTCGCTGCTCCGTCCGTCCGTCTTCTACATCCCGGATCTCCGGCCGTCACAGGCATGTGACGTCATC
This sequence comes from Allobates femoralis, assembly GCA_033576535.1. NCBI lineage: Eukaryota > Metazoa > Chordata > Amphibia > Anura > Aromobatidae > Allobates > Allobates femoralis. Next base: position 133,987,917 of record JARQOC010000001.1, on the reverse strand, counting down.
GCGCGGCCGGGGATCCCGGATGTAGAAGACGGACGGACGGAGCAGCGAAGAGCAGCGAGGAGCGGCGCGGATCAGAAGTCCGGAATGGTAAGAGAAGCGGGGGGGGCCCTTGCAAGGGGGGGCGAGTGACAGCATTTGGGGGCTGCTGGGGACCCCCAGGGGGCTGCTGGGGACCCCCTGGGGGCCGCTGTGTACCCCCAGGGGCTGCTGGGGACCCCCAGGGGGCTGCTGGGTACCCCCTGGGGGCTGCTGGGGTACCTGCTGGGGACCCCCTGGGGGCTGTTGGTACCCCCAGGGGGCTGCTGGTACCCCCTGGGGGCTGTTGGTACCCCAGGGGGCTGTTGGTACCCCCAGGGGGCTGCTGGTACCCCCTGGGGGCTATTGGTACCCCAGGGGGCTGTTGGTACCCCCAGGGGGCTGCTGGTACCCCATGGGGGCTATTGGTACCCCAGGGGGCTGCTGGGTACCCCAGGGGGCTGCTGGGTACCCCCTGGGGGCTGCTATATGTACCCCTGGGGGCCTGCTGTATACCACTGGGGCTGCTGTATACTACCACTGGGGCTGCTGGGGCTCCTGTATACTACCACTGGGGCTGCTGGGGCTCCTGTATACTACCACTGGGGCTGCTGGGGCTCCTGTATACTACCACTGGGGCTGCTGGGGCTCCTGTATACTACCACTGGGGCTGCTGGGGAATCTGTATACTACCACTGGGGCTGCTGGGGAATCTGTATACTACCACTGGGGCTGCTGGGGAATCTGTATACTACCACTGGGGCTCCTGTATACTACCACTGGGGCTGCTGGGGCTCCTGTATACTACCACTGGGGCTGCTGGGGCTCCTGTATACTACCACTGGGGCTGCTGGGGCTCCTGTATACTACCACTGGGGCTGCTGGGGCTCCTGTATACTACCACTGGGGCTGCTGGGGAATCTGTATACTACCACTGGGGCTGCTGGGGAATCTGTATACTACCACTGGGGCTGCTGTATACTACCACTGGGGAGGCCTGTATACCACACTGCTGGGGTCTGTATACCTGTGCTGGGGTCCACCCTCGGCTTATACACGAGTCAATAGGTTTTTCCAGATTTTTGGGGCAAAAGTAGGGGGGTCGGCTTATACACGGGTCGGCTTATACACGAGTATATACGGTAATCAGTTCACAGTGTATGATTTTATTCTCTGCAATCCATTTCTCACTCTACAGTTGGTTCATCTTTATTTTTGCACTTTTCTAAATTATTTATTAACTTTTTTCCACCTTATTACTACAAGTTGCTTTACCCATCCTTATTCAACTACCCTCTGTGATGCGCCCAAGGGTATGGGAACTCGGGTGTCTGGGCCCTCTGCTGAGGTTGGGGATGCCACTAGTGACTGGCCCAGACCTGTGGCCCTGGCAGACTGCTTTTTTAAAAAAAGGAGGTAGTTGAAAAGGGAATAAAGTTCAACTTCACGTGACACCACCTGTGGTATCTGGTGACTACACCAGCGCTGCTTGAGGCCTCCAGGGATGATGGATGGGCAGCTAGGTGTTGAAGCTCCACACAAGCGGAGCTGTATCCCTGGGGAGTTTGGTGATGATGATGGGGATGGAGTAGTGATTTGGCCGGGCTGTTGGATAACGGGACAGTCTCTGTGGATGGTAGGGGCGCGGGGAAGGAACTGACACACACACACCACTGGTTGTTTCTTTACCTTTTACTGGTGGAATTGCAGGTAAATGTCCAGGGCACTGCCGGGTGTTCAGCATGCACTTCTGGGTCTCCATAGTGAGTGGGTATAAGGCCTCTTTGTCTCTTTTCCCGTGTGTGTGACACCCCTGCCCCGTGTGAAACTTGGCTGGGCTCCTCTGCTCTCTTATCACCTGTGCGGTCGCTGGGAAACCCTCGATGGACTACCTCTATTCCTCTCTCCGTGGTACCTGGCTCCCTGGTTGGTGACTGCACAAATACTCGGGAGACTGAAGTCTCCACGGTAGACCGGTATTCTCTTCTGGGCCAGGTGCTCTCCAGTAGACTCCAGTTTCCAGAGTACTGTTTGGGTGAACCTAACAATGGCTCCTCGGTACAACTCTGTTCTCTTCTCTCTCCCCGCCTTCTGACCCCATTCTTGGGCCCTGCAGGACTACTTCGAAAGCTGTTCAGGGTCACTGGCTCAGGCCTAATGCAGCACCAACCACCTTAACGTCTTTACAGCTCTTGTAGCATCTGCATACTCCAACTAACTCCACCCCCAGCACCAGTATTTATAGGGGATCTTGCCTAAGGGCAGCAAGTTGGGCTCCCCTACTGTGCTGGGGTGGAAGGTACTGTAGTTACCTGTGTGAGCAGGGCGCCAAATCTGTTCCCTACTTTTATGCATTTGGCCTGAGTCTACACAGGCATTATTTTATATTTCCTTTAACTAGTCATTTTTACACACCACAGTTTTTTTTTTTTTATTTTCTTATTATTCTATTTAATCCCAGGATCCTGTTAAAACAACAGGCGGCCAATTTGCCTCCTTTGTCTTCAAACCATACTGTTACTCTTATATATTCTTACTCTATATTTATGCTTATCTACTTATCTAACATTATTGAGTCTTATTTCTAATACTCAGACCGTACCATTGACTGCTTTGCCTTCTATTCCCTTGACAACTTCACTAAATCACCTTGTCTGCACTGATTTAATTGACTGGATTGAATACATCGGATATTTTCCCCAAGTTCAGATCTCCCTATTTCATTACACCAACAACCACTGTACATCATTTGAGGGTTGCATCTGACTATGTGTCCATTCCAACACCCCTCCCACAGAGGCTCTACATTGTTTTATACCGCCCCTTACTTTGAGATACTCCAGTTTGCATAAAAACATCTTAAAACCTTCCTAATCTCTATTTTATACATCCTTACAGGGTCTCTTTCTACAGCCCTTACATGTTTTGTGTAAAAAATCCTGACACTTAATTTCTCCCAGCCTCCACTATCTGCCCTGTCATATTGGCGGGTGCGCGAACTAACTGCACATGTGCCGCCGACATCTTGCTACTCCATTGATGGTGGCTACTACTCCCGTGCATATGCAGTCCGGCGCTACCACCCGCATGATGCATTTTCACTTTAGTCACTTCCGTTCTTGGACCCCGGATGTCTCCCGATGGCAAACGCCACAAGATTCTATCCTCATACACAGATGACTAATGTTTTTAACTATTAAATAACTATATATATGTGGGTTTAGCCACAAGACATTGTACACTCCCGTTAAGAAGTCACCCCCGTGACGGAACACGTTGGATCTGGTCTGGGTCCCCCTGAGACAGCTACCCTGTGCCTTCACCCTGATATGATGGTTTGACATAAAATTCATTCTCTTACAGGGCAAATTCTGCTTATATACATACAGGCAACGACCTGGCTAGTTACAGCCACTTGATTGCAGCTTCAGGATTTTGCGCACAATAATGCCCTGAATCTAGGGATTATATAGGTCTTATATAGATCTGTCTGGGCGGAAGGGCTCCGATTAATTAGGGATTTTACTAGGGATGAGCGAGTATACTCGCTACTTTTCGGAACTCGCCGAATAGTAGCGGTATTCGGCTACTTGCTACTCTCCGAGTATTTCATGAGTACTCGGGAGTAGCGAGTAGTCCTAATACTTTCACAGTGTATCTATAGATACACTGCGAAAGTAGACTAAAAGTGATTAAAAGTTGTTAAAAATAATAAAATTAAATAGTCACCTGTCCGACGCCTGCACCAGGACCAGCAAAGAAGACATCCGATCACCGGACAAGGACCTGTGACTACCAGCAAATCAGATGGCCGGTAGCGATCTGGCCAATCAGATGGCGACACATCACAACCACGTGATCGCTAGCGGCCACCTGATAGGACCTTGCAATCTGGCCAATCAGGTGCCCGCTGGCGATCACGTGGTTGTGACGTGTCACCATCTGATTGGCCGGATCGCTACTGGCCATCTGATTGGCTGGTAGTAACTGGTCCTTGTCCAGTGATCGGATGTCTTCTTTGCCGGTCCCGGTGCAGGCGTCGGACAGGTGAGTATGTAATTTTATTATTTTTAACAACCTTTAATCACTTTTAGGCTACTCTTGCAGTGTATCTTTAGAAACACTGCGAAAGTATTCATACTCGCAATGAGTAGCGAGTACCGGTACCTACTCGTTGCGAGTATAGCGAGTACGAATATTACAGTACTCGCTCATCCCTGGGTATTACACATAATTGCAGATGTGACTATTAGAACTAGTGAATAATACTGGAATATTGTCACCTTATTGCATTGCTGTTCTAGTTGCTCTTTTTCTACATTTGCAGATGTGACTACTTGAACTAGTGATTGATACTGGAATCTGTTACGCCATAGCATTATTGTTCAAGTTGTTCTCTTTAACACCTTGTGGGAACCCTTTTAATTGATTTTAACCTTGTTTTGTTCTCTGTTTGTTAATTATCCCCAATAAAACTTTTTGGTATTTTTTCTAATATTGTGATCGCCCCTGTTTTTCATGTCTGCTTTTTCTTCAATTGGCTTTGCACTGAATAAGTTAAGTTTTTCTATATGTTATTAGGGCCACTTTACACACACCAACTTATCTGTCCAACTTCTGACCAACTTGCTGGTTGCAGTGAAATCATGGACACATTGTTCCATTGTACACAGCCACAAAATGGAGCAATGTGCCCATGATTTCACTGCAACCAGCAATTTGGTCAGAAGTTGGACAGATAAGCTGGTGTGTGTAAAGTGGCCCTGACTCTTACTTACACACTTCACCAACTTGTGCTTTTTTTTTTACTTGATTTGTATTTTGTTGTTCTGTACAAACAGCAGTTACTTAATACTATGAAGCTATCATGAATATTTAGTATGAACAGAAGTGACATCTGAGACTGAACGTTTCTTTAAAGTGAATAAGCTGTAGTTAAATCCCTCCGGAGTGGCTCTGAAGTTACATGACAGGTGATTTATCTTTCCCTTTCACTTTCTTTCTACTGAATGCACATGAAGTGCCCCATACGTTTAAATAAGAATGTATGTCCTCTGCGCTGCAATGCAGAAGACAGTCTAATCATAGAGAACACTATTTAAAGCTCCACTGACAAAGTAATCTTACCACCAGGAATCTGGGCACATGCTGCTTCCAAGTGGGGTCATGTTTGGTCCCTTTTATTATTTGTTCTCTACCTATTCACCTGTTATTTTAGAACTCTAGAATAAAAGCTCTCCCACTGTTCTTAAAATCATTCAGTTTGACTTAAAAAGATTGTGACATGTTTTTGACTATAAAATGCTGACTCAAAAATGTCTTCCAATTCAGTAGAACCGCTACTAAGATTTTAAATAACCTATCCAAAATTCATATTAAAAACATGAAGCACAGAATGATACAAATAAATTATAATTGATTACTACTAATGATGAGTAAGTTTACTTGTTACTATTCGCTACTCGCACGGTTAGTACTGTATTAAGGATACTCGGTACTTGGCGAGTTTTCTTGGATTTTACTTGTGATATTGAAGTGAGCTGAAAAGCGGGTCTCCTGACGTATTTTCAGCCAATAAATATGCTGTGATTGCTTGCCAGTCATACTAAAGCCATATTCATCTTTGATAATGGCATTACTGTGATTGGCAGAAGCAGTATAACAAAAGAAAAAAAAAAGACGCTCAAACAAAATAGAAATGAGGTCTGGGTGGGGCTATAAAAAGGCAGAGATGGATGAGATCATGCTCAAACTGCATGGCAACAGTAGTCAGACATGAGGTTCACTGTCTGCATACTGTTCTACCATACAGCTGTGGCCGAACCCAGTAAAGATAGATAGACGAACAGGTAGATAGGGCTTACTAGACTCCTGCTGCTGCTCCCGGGGCCGCTCAGGATCCAGCTGAAGGGTGACCATATGGCAGCACTGAGACCTGCACTATAATAAAGTGCTGTCATATAGTAAACATTGCCATAGTAACCGCTGTTGCTATAGAGAGCGCTGAGACTGGCGCTTTACTATAGGGAAAGTCTCAGTGTGTAATATGGTCACCGTTGCCAAAGTAACTGCTGTTGCAATGGAGAGCACTTAGATCTGCGCTTTACCGCTATACTATGGTGCAGATCTCAGCTCTGTTGACAGAAACAGGGGTTACCATGGCAACGGTGACCATGGCTTTCATATGGTCACCATTGCTATAGTGACCACTGCTGCTATAGTCAGTGCTGAGACCTGTGCTGTAGTAAAACGGTAAAGCTCAGGTATCAGCGCTTTCATATACCAAGCGGTGAGGTCACCGTTGTATAACAATAGCGATTACTATGGCAGTGGTAACCCCACTGCTTACTATAAGCTATTGGCCAAAATTTCATCCAGCATAAGTTTATGCTGAAAACATACAATGCCGCCCTTCACCTCTCCAAACAAGCTTACTACAACACCCTTATCACATCACTAGCCAACAATCCTAAACGTCTCTTTAACCCTTTCCACTGTTTTAAGGACAAAATTGACCGCATACGACAGGAAATTTTCTCATATCTTCAGAACATCATGTATTTTCTTCGCTCCTGCACTTCATCCAACTCACTTTCGGTCTTTGATCTGGTCACAGAGGAAGAAGTTTTTCTGCTCCTTGTATCTTCTCACCCACATTTATCAGTGACCCTATTCCCTCACATCTCCTCCAATCCCTTTCCCTAGCTGTCACATCTCACCTAACTTAAATATTTAATCTTTCCTTCACATCTGGTGTTTTCCCATCATCCTTCAAACATGCCAGCATACACCTATTACTTAAAAAAAACATTCCTCGACAAACACTCTGCTGCTAACTACCGACCTGTCTCTAATCTCCCCTTCATCTCTAAACTTTTGGAATGCTTGGTCCATTCCCATCTGATCCACTATCTCTCAGATATTTTCTTCTTGACCCTCTACAATCTGGTTTCTGCTCCTTACACTCTACTGAAACTGCCCTCACTAAAGTCTCTAATGATCTACTCACAGCTAAATCTACTTATTTCTACTCCCTGCTGATCCTCCTGGATCTCCCTGCTGCATTTGATACTGTGGATAACCAGCTCCTCCTCTCTATGCTCCACTCTGTTGGGCTCATGGACACTGCTCTATCCTGGTTCTCCTCCTAATTCTCTGATCGCTCCTTCACTGTATCTTTCCCTGGCTCCTCTTCTTCTCCTCTTCCCTTCATGTTTGAGGTTCCTCAGAGTTCGGTCAATGGTCTCCTTGGTCTCCTTCTCTTCTCTTTATACACTGCCCCTATTGGACATACTATCAGTAGATTTGGTTTTTAGTAGCATCTCTATGCTGATGACTCCCAATTATACACTTCTTCTCCTTACATCATCTCTGCATTATTACAAAATACCAGTGATTATCTGTCTGCTGTCTCAAACATCATGTCCTCTCTCTATCTTAAACTAAATCTATCAAAAACTGAACTTCTTGTGTTTCCTCCTTGTCCTAATCTTTCCAAACCTAATATTGTAATTTCTGTATGAGGTTCTTTCATTACTTCTCAGCAGCATGCCCACTGTCTTGGGGTTCTATTTGACTCAAATCTCTCCTGCACTCCCCACATTCGATCACTTGCTTGCTTGTGTTACCTTCACCTCAAAAAACTTCTGCAGAATTTGACCTTTTCTTCCTGTTGATTCTGCAAAAACTAATTGTTGCCCTTATTCATTCTTGTCTGGATAATTGCAAATCTCTACTAATCGTTCTCCCTCTTACTAAGCCCTTTCCTCTCCAGTCCATCCTAAATGCAGCAGCCAGGATCATATTCCTCTCCAACCACTTCTCTGACACCTCTATCCTGTGCCAGTCATTGCACTGGTTGCCAATTTACTGCAGAGTACAAAATAAAATTATCACTCTCATCCACAAAGCCCTCCACAGTTCTGCACAGCACTACATCTACTCCCTTATCTCTGTCTATCGCCCTACATGTGCCCTCCGTTCCACAAGGGACCTAAGCCTGACATCATCTACAATCTGAACCTCCCACTCCCGTCTCTAAGATTTCTCATGAGCTGCACTAATTCTCTGAAATGAATTACCAACAACAATTCAATTAATTTTCAATATCCACAGCTTTAAGTGAGCCTTAAAAATGCATCTCTGTAGATTGGCCTATCACTTCACCTCAGTTGTCTAATTAGTCCTGTGGTGCCCCACTACGTAGGTGCCACAAAAGGGGTACTGCACCCAGAAAAGCGGTGTTGTACTCCACTGCAATTGGGACAATGGTCACTAGATGGAACCCTAGAGCAGCATTCACACACTAGAATAGTAGAGGGAACCAGAGAGCTGAGAAATCGAGAGAGAGTCAGAGGAGGAGGGAGTGTGGAAGGAGCCAGGCAGCCAGCCTGAAGGAGCAAGGAGGGCCACCTTGTTTGAGGGGCACCAAGAAAGCAAAGATCACAAGAAACAGAGAAAGAAAGAGAGAGAAGGGAACTCAGAAAGGCAGAGTTCACTCAAAGAAGGGGATTGAGTAACAGTAGAGTTTGTCCGTAAAGGAAGGAAACCGGGTCCCGGAGCCCGCAACTGTGAAATCCTTCAAGGCTCACAGAAAATCCGTTAAACGGGGATATTATAAATACGGCCCCGACTCCCAAGTAACCTGTAAGAGAGTAAACTAATAAGCTGCTAAAACCAAGCAGACTGCCATTTTGTAGTGGCCCAGGAAAGAGAAAACACAGTCTCTGGTTGCCATGGTGACTGCTCTGTGTCTAGGAAAGTGAAAGCACAGTCTCTGGTTGCCTTGGTGACGGCTCTGTCAGTTGCTCCTGTTGTTGTTGATCTCTCTCTGCGGTGGCCATTACTAGTGTAAGGATTACAGCAAATCCAGTGCAAGCTATATGGGCCTTTAAAGTTGTTTGCAAGCCCTGTTGTGTGGACTAAAGACTTTATCTTGAACTAAGCAAATGTCCAGCATCTGAGGAGAGTCCGAGGAGATGTTCCCCCTGATGGAGCGAGTGATTGGCGTCCAGGAAGGCCGTGAGTGACTGCGAAAGGAGAGCCGGCGTCTGGTGCCATCCACATTGGGAGGATCCTGACAAGGTCCTGACAAGCCCTGGAAAAGAGTGCTCCACAGATTGCACCCCAAGTTTTCAGAACTAAAGTACTGGACATGTGAATCTGGCATTGACTGGTAAGCTGCCAAATTTTGCTATTTTACAATACGTTTTTCTTTTGCGCAAAAGGTTTTTTTTTTTCTTTTTACTTTTTCTGGACTTGCTGCAGCCCACGTGCAATATACACCGGTGTAAAGCTACATTTGAGGTTGATGGTACCATAGTTTTGAGATACCCGGGTATCCCTGTGCTAAGTGTATAGCCAGCATTGATATAGTGTAATGTATTGTTATTAGCCGTGATAAGTTATACTCAGTGTGCCATCTCAGAGGTCCCATCAGACCGCCCACAGTTGATATACATAGCCTTTAGTTAAGTTAAATCCTTGATAAGTCTAACGTGTAGGTAAATTTGCTCCTGGTTCTGAGTGTGATTTACATACCCTGGGAACTCTGAGATTGGTGCATTGATGTCAGCTAACGCTGAGTGTGTGAAACTGTTATTGGTAATATTTTAAGGGGATTTTGAGACTTATACATTCCTTACTGAACCATACTTTGATCCCTATATCAGTAAAAATACTGTTGTTTATTTCTGCCTCTGTCTCAGTCTGTGACTCACTGGATCTTAATAGGACCTCCGGTCATTACAAACCCACAAGAGGGAAGCCAGAACCACAGTAGGTGGCTGCGGCATTTGACAGAAGGTTAACCCGACGGGTACAAGGGAGGAGAGAGAGAAAAAGAAGCAGCAGGAGGTCAGGTCATCTATAGGAGATCAGACTTCACAATACTGGGAACAGAAAAGAAGGAAAAGAAAGGAACATAAAGGAGGGTTCCATCTACAGCTAGCAATCCCAATTGCAGCATCCAGACCATTTACCGTTGTACCACCAATAACTGCTGAAAGACTGTATTGCTGATGAAAGTTTTTCAAGTAAAAGTTACCTGGTGAAGTGAAGTTTTGACTCTGCTACATCCTTCATCACAAACTGCTTTATTACAGCATCGCTGCCCTGGTGGTCCAGTCCCACCTGCGGAGACTACTCCATCCAAGCCGCAATACCACCGACCACCGGAGGACTGTGGCGGCGCTAGTGAACATCACCAGACTCAGCAGGTGTTGTCACGAAGTCAACTTGTAAATAATCCCCTGTAAATAACCCCTCTATTGAGCTGACCACCAGGGCCACGGCCTCGGGATGGCCACCTGTGACATCCCAGAGTAGAAGGAGATAGCCCAAGAGCCGAGTACCCCAGCCCTGGGGCGCGTCAGCCCTATCTTCTTTTTTCCAAATTGGGCCTCTTGTGTTATCTGTCTACTCCCTCTATGCACTTAATAGCACTTTATCTGTACTTGTACAGATCCAGGCTGGTGACAAGTTCATGCAGCACTAAATGAATTCCATATTTATTATATCGATGGCTGAACAAAATTTTATATCACTTTATACCATTTACCTTTTGTGTCCCACTATTTCCTCATAGATTGTAAGCTTGTGAGCAGGGACCTTACTACTCATGGTTTCTGAAGTTTTTGTTACTATGTATTGTCTCAAATTGTCTGTATATGTCCCCTCTGAATTGCAAAGTATTGCGGAACATGTTGGCGCTATATAAATAAAATTATTATTATTACCAATGATTTTCTTGGTGATAGTGGTCCCAGCTTCCTCGAGATCATTAATAAATTCCCCCCTGTAAAGAATAAAAGTATTAAGCAATATTTCAACACCAGCCATTTTGTTCAGGTGTCACCATGTCTTGCTCACTCCAAGGAGGGAGCCCTCACCTTTGACCTGAGGCTTAATCAATCTCGTGGAGTATGTTAATTAACCTCAGAAAATAATCCCCTGGCCACACAATGGGACTTCCTAAGGAATAAAGCTAGGTGATGCTGAAACCCAGAGGCAATCATGCAGAGGAAGACTTCCCTGTGACTTTGCAGAGGAGTGGGAAAAAACAATTTCCCTCTAACTGCAAACTGAAAAGAAGGGTCACACTCAACCCAGACACAAGGAGCTGAAGAATAACTCCTAAAAATTCATGACCCTTCACTCCTCTAAATTTGACGAGCATAAATATTGCATCTAGAAATGTAGACGATCATAGCACATTTTTTACGTAATTATGTGACCTTGATAAGCACCCCAAACTTGATATTGGCCGGTGGGATTACCACAAAGGGGTGGTGTGTCCCACCATTGGAAAGCTAAAATCATAACTAAAAATATGAGAGCATTATCTTCCACCTACGACACTCCTAGGCAAAGTTATAACCCATAATAGCTTTTGAATAGTTCATATCACAGCCCAGGAAGAAGCGGGAAGCGAAATGGTCGTAGGGGAGGAGGGAGCACGAGCGCACACGGACACCTCGGCTTAAGAAGGTATTAAACACAACAGCTCCATGTTTATCTCAGAGTTGATATCTCTGTAGCGATAGAGGTAGTTATTAAGGCTCCCTTTGCTTTCAGGATATTCTTATCGCTATAACCAGGAATTCATCACCCTAGTATTAACAAATGATGGTAACTCGGGTTGATGATTATTATATGAACTTGGATTAGCGTCTGTGGTAATAACATTGGCTTGGTTCTAACAGGATTCAGGTTTTTATATATTATTTTATTGACCTGCCTATATGAACAATATTTTCCTGTTTGTTGTTTTTTTATACTATTTCTATTCTGCTGAATAGCCCGTAGTGTTTCTTGTGAATCTCTCCGGAGGGAATGCTCTAATTTTATGTTATGCTATACTATTGTGTACAATAAAGATTGACTGATAATTTGGAAAATCTTTGTGTAATCTTTCCTAGGGTGGTGGTTATTCCACACCCATGTTATAGAACTCTGATGAGGAAAGCTATTTAAAAAAAAGGGGACATAGTATTGAGATAAATTTAATCTAGTATTGGTCTTATTCTCGATCAAGAATTCCCACGTTCGTGTGCTCATTTACCATTAACGCTACCCGGGTCAGTTTTTGAACCACTACAAGCCTGTTCACGGCCAGACTTATATCCAACAAGAAACTGGTGGCAGCAATTAGTGCTTGTGTTATTCAGGGCATCTGTAAGTGATGGGGGGGGGATGGTTATGATATGTGCATCTGGCCTGCAGCCAGGAGACATATAACACACTCACTGAGGGGGCGCCTTAATAAACCTGCACTGACACTGCGGGTGCAGTTCCTTCTCTTATCCACAGGCAGTGCCCTCACTGGCCTGAGTGTTGTAGGGGCGCTATAGAGCCGCTAGGTTTGGGGGCAAATTCATCACACCCTCCTTGTAGTTTTAGGCTGATCTCTCACCTTCCTCATGATCCTGGATACCCCAGGAGGTGAGATTTTGCATGGAGCCCCAGACTGATGTCGATTGACACTCATTTTGTATTTCTTCAATTTTCTTACTATTACATCAACAGTTGTCTCCTTCTCACCCAGCATCTTTCTTATGGTGCTGTAGTCCAATCCAGCTTTGAGCGGGTGTAGTATCTTTTCCCTGACATCCTAAGGCTGGTTTCGAACTGCAGGATTTTTCCTGATCAGTGTCCATCCAGTTTGTGTGCCAAAACCAGGAGTATCTCCAAAACTCAGAACAGGTGTCAATCTTTCAATTATAGTTTTTCTCTGCAGGTTCCTCTCTTGGTTTTGGCACACAAATTGGATGGACACTGATCAGAGAAAATCCTGCAGTGTGAAACAAGCCTTAAGACTGGGTTACACATAACGATGTGCCAGCGACCCGACAAACGATCAGGATCGCTGGCACATTGCTATGTGATCACTGGTGAGATGCCAGACAGGCAGACCTCATTAGCGACCAGCGACCCGTGTAACGACCTCGACATCGTGGAAAAGAATATAAACTATTCTTTTCCACGATGTCAAGGTCCTGCTACTGTATTCAGCAGGAGAACACTGGTAACCAGTGTACATATCGGGCTACTACGCAAAGCGCGCTGTGCTTAGTAACCCGATGTGTACCCTGGTTACCAGCTCACTGTGCTTAGAAACCAGATGTATAACCTGGTTACCAGGGAACATAGAGTTAGAAAGGCGTTACACACGCTGATGTCTGCTGCCCAGCAACAGACCAACGACCAAAAAATGGTCCTGACCATTCCGCAGCGATCAGCGAGCTCATTGCTGGTCACTGCGGCATGTCTCACACAGCGAGGTCACTGCAATGTCACAAAACCTGTGACGTTACAGTGATATTGTTAGCGATATCGTTGCGTGCAACTAGGCCTTTAGAAAGCTATTTGGTCTTGCCCATGTTGTAGAAATTAGAGTCTGGTGAATTGAGTGTGCTGACAAGAGTTTTTTATAAAGGTGACAATTTAAGACAGCTGACTTTAATGCAGGTAACAAGTTGATAAGGAGCATCTAACTGGTCTGTAGGAGCCAGAACTCCTAATGGTTGGTAGGGGTTCAAATATTTATTTCTCTCTTCAAAATGCAAATACTTATACCGTATATAATTTAGACAATGATATTTTCTGGATTTTATGTTTCATTTCATAATTTATCTCTTACCGTTAAAGTTAACTTATACTTATACTTAAAGGGAACCTGTCAGGTGGTTTATGCCCCCCCAGCTATCACTATCTGTACCTGCAGCTTCATAGTCTTATTCGAATCATCCCTGTCTGAGCTCATAGTGTAATGTAAAAGGTAAAAAAAAACATTTATACACTTACATTTCAGTCTACACCTGGGAGGAGGGAGACTGTCTGGCAGGATAATAGTGAACTCATTATTAACTTGCATGGCTAAAGGACCTGTGTGATGTAACGATCATGTGACCATAGTAGGCGGATCTAAGCAATCAACTATACTGTGTTAAAGGGACTTAGCTCTACCTATTGTAGTCACATCGTTATGACATCACATCAGGTCTCCCAACAGGTTCTAACATAAGGCTGAAATGTTAAATATTAACCTGCCAAACAGTCTCTGTTCTGCAAGCTGGAGACTGACTGCCTCATTAGTCATTACATGTAAGGAAATGTTAGTGTATAGATGCTTTTTTTTCACCTTTCACATTACACTATGAGCTCAGACAGGGATGATTAGACTGGTATTATAAAGCTACAAGTACAGACAGTGTTAGCTGGGGGGGCATTAACTAGCTGACAGGTTCCCTTTAAAATTATAGACTGTGAAGGCCAGTGGAAAAACTTAAAAAATCAGAAAGAGATCAAATAATTATTTACTTCACTGTATAGCGTTACATACATTAAAAAAAAATGTTTTCTTTATTTTTTAGTCCCTTTAGATAGAGGACCTGGATCAGCAATTTTTGACCACTTGTACTATATACTTCAATATCATTATTAAAGTAAGTAGTAAAAATCATGATTGCCTCTGGGTTTCAGCATCACCTAGCTTTATTCCTTAGGAAGTCCCATTGTGTGGCCAGGGGATTATTTTCTGAGGTTAATTAACATACTCCACGAGATTGATTAAAAATCTCTTATGGAGCCCAGGCATTGGCTGGCCTTCATGGAATCTCCATTATGGTATGCATGCCATATTGCACCACAAGATTATGTGCTATAAATACAATGTCAAATGCTGATGGAATGAAAAGAAATAGACAAAGCTCAGCTTCAATTGCTGATGTTAGAGGCAGATGCTGACTTTGTAATGAGGGGCCTGCATAATTACAAGGCAGCAGCAGACAGGCACGCCTATTTGCGGCTTCCTCAGAAAGAGAGAACTCACACAGGACAAAGTAAATATAACTTTTTCTCTACTTTACAAAATCGATTTTTTCTGCAAAAGGGATGGCTAGAAATGATAAAGGGGGTGCAGGGACAGGTCTAAAGATACGGGGGGGTAAATTTGTGGGTTTAGGATCACTTTAAATGAGCTTTAGACAGCATACCTTGTGTCCGTTTAAGCAGATCTATGGCTTCTTCCGTTGTGGGCAGGGATTTAAGTCCGTCGTCCACATAGAAGTCTTTTTCAACAAACTGTTGGGCATCCTTCCCGAACTCTGCTTCTCCATCAGAAGCAGTCCTACGTAGGCTGAACGTAGCGACTGCGGGAGAAGGACTGTTTCCGAACACATGCACCTTCATGCGGTACTCGACCATTTCCTTGTTGGTGTCGTTGTCTCGGTACCATAGGAAACGGAGATCATTTCTGTGCTCTTGTCGTACGATAAAACAATGGAACATTTGTTCGATGTCAGCGGTAATAGCGACCGGTTCCTTCCTGAATGTCATGAGCACTCCCACTAGGTTATTAGTCAGGTTGGGACCAGTGAGGAGAACGTCATTCAGGGACACACCGTCGTGTTTGGCGCTTGAATCAAACACCACTCTGATTTGTTTTGGCTTTCTTGGAAGGTAGATACCAGCATTCTTCATCAGCTTGCAATGGTGGAGCTGGCTCTGCATGGTCATTGCGAAATATTTTGTCCATAAAGGCTATGAAATGTTCCTTCATTTCGGGCTTGTTCTTTAATGCTCTCTGCAATGAGATGAACCTAGAGAAGGCCTGTTCTCGATTGTTAGGAAGCTTGGTCCTTGTAGTCTTGAAGGGTAAGGGAGCAACCCAGCGGCCAGATTCATTTTTGAAGAATCCAGTGTCCATCATTTTAAGAAACTCCTTGTCTTCTATGGATAAAGCGACCTTGTTGTCGTCCTTTGATGTGTGAAACACTGTCCTCCCTAAGCCGTCGCCGTAGGGGGTGGGAATGATGTCAGGTTCCTGGATGAAATCTGAGAACCTTTCTTTTATTTTGTAGTGATGAGGACATGGCTTAAAGTGAGTTGCGCGACCATTTTGGAGCACATACGTTTTGCAGGCATTTACTTCGGATGCCTCGTGACGTCTTTCCAGACATACGTCGCCCACGATTACCCAGCCTAAATCGAGTCTTTGGGCATATGGAGCATCATATGGGCCGTTGCATTGTTGGCGCACCTTGTGAACCTTCAGGATGTCCCTTCCGAGTAGGATTAGGATTTCAGCATTCGTGTCCAAAGGAGGAATTTCATTAGCTAGATGCCTCAAGTGACGATGATGAAGGGCGGCTTCTGGAGTGGGAATTTTCTCCCTGTTATCAGGTATCTGGTCACATTCAATTAGGGTTGGCAAGTGTATATGCACGTTTCCTTTGATTGAAGAGATTATGTACCTAGAGGCTCTCCTATCAGAAGTCTCGACCTGACCAGAGCAGGTGTTGAGGGTACATGGGGTTGTTTGTCCCTTTATGTTGAAGATCTCAAAGAGTTTGGGCCTTGCTAGAGACCGGTTACTTTGTTCATCTATTATGGCATACATTTTGGAGGCCTTGTCGGGTTGTCCTTCTGGATAGACCTTAACCAGACATACCTTGGCACAGCATTTAGGTCCAGTTCCTTTTCCACAAACCTGAATGCATGAGGAGGTAACGGCAGTTGCAGTTGGGTTAGGATTCTGTGGCTCCCCGCCATGCTTTTGAGCAAGGTCAGATGTGGAAGGTTGTGGGTTGTGTGGAGCTGGCATGGGATGCATAGACGCAACGTGTTTGTCACTACTGCATTCAGTGCACTTAATGACGGCCTTGCAGTCCTTAGCGCGGTGGTCTGAAGAGGCGCAACACTTATAACAAATCCCAAGCTCCTTGAGGGTATCTTTACGCTCCAGCAAAGTCTTTGCCCTGAATCCACGGCATTCCTTTAGTGGGTGAGGCCTTTTGTGGATAGGGCACATACGGTTATTGTCCATAACTGTAGGAGTAACATAATTTGTTTTAGTAGAGGCTGGATCAATAGGTGGAACGTCGGTCTTTCTCACAGACACTGTGTTCCTTGACTCTCTTCGTTTGGCGATGTTGTCATACCTTGTAGAAGATGATGATGCTGGTGGAGTAGGTTCAGTGAAGTCGAAGCTGGGGTCGTTCTTCATCCGAGCTTGGTCACTGATGAACCTGGAAAAATGCAAAAAGGGGGAAAGGACACATTATGCTGCCTTTTATACCGTGAGCCATGGTCTGCCCATTTATCTTGCATTCCGTGTGCTAACTTGGACACTATTGGATTAACACCATGAGGAGTATCTAGGTAGCTCAGTCCTGAAAGACGTGGGTCTAATTTTGCCAATTCTTTTTCCTTTAGCAGGTCGCTCAGATATTCAAGTTTTCTATTGTCCTTGTTTGTTATCCTTGGGAAGGTTTGCACTCTCTTGAATAAGGCACTTTCTATGGCTTCTGAGCTGCCGTAGGTTTCTTCCAGTCTTTCCCAGGCTGCAATAAGGTCTGCATCTGAATAGTCGACATGAACTGCCCTTATTCTCTTGATGCGCTCTGCTGATTCCGGGCCTAACCAGTTAACAAGCAAATCCAGTTGTTCCATCCCAGTGAGGATAAGATCTTGGATCACTGCTTGAAAGGTCGATTTTCAGGCTCTATAATTCTCGGCACGATCATCAAACTTAGAGAGACTGATGTTTATTAATTCCCGGCGAATCATGTATCTGGCGAAGTCAGACATGTCCGATCTCCCGGCCATTGCTGCAGAATGAACTTGTGATATCCGTGGGGGATGTAAGTTCTCTGGCTTATATGACTGCGACAAATCAGGACGAAATGATGCGACATAAAGGTTAAGCTGCGGTTTAGTCTCTATTGGGTCCGCTGGCTGCGGCCTAAATCGTGAATTAGTGCCGGAAGTTACCTTGTCAGCAGTAGGTGGCGACATCTCTTGGCTTGTCGGTGCATCCGTGTTAGAAAACAGAGGTGGTGCTGGTGCAGATGTTAAGTGTCTTAGCACGTAGTCAGTAGTGCGTTCAACTGAGTCCTTCATTTCTCCTGGAATAAGACAGTCCGAAATATGATCTTGTCCCAGTGCTTGTTCAAGGACCTTCAGTTTAGCAAGGGCTGTTGCTTCTTCCTTTTCTGCTTTGAGTATTTTTAATTTCCTTTGAGCTTCAATCTCATTTTTCTGAGTTTCTAGTTCCACTTCAGCCTCCTTCTTAGCAAAGGAGCTTTTTACTCTAGCTTCCTCTGCAGCCACACAGATCTCCAGTAACTTGTCGGACAATATCGACTTCCTGGAGTGAGATGATCTGGAAGACCGAGACGTGATTTTGGTCGACGTTGTACGATATGACCTAGCCTCTTGGAGGTAAGCGATGCGGACCTCTGCCTTATCCTGAGCGTCTCGCACTAATGAGGCCCTTTCTTGGAGGAGAGCTTCCCTTTCATCTTGTTCTGCTGGGTCATTTTCCATGTCATAGGTACTCAAAAACGTGACGTACTTTGCAGACAGTCTCTGGTAGCGATCATAGGCGGAAGATAAACGATTCAATGTGGCGGTTAACTTTGCAGCGTCACTGTTAGAGCGTGGAAGAGCTGCTAAATAGTGATCGACTTCGCCACATAAATGTTCTAGATTATCATGGAACTCGTCTCTAGTGGTTTCAAGGTTCTCTCTGACCTTTTGTGTCGGCTTGGTTACACGTTTGGATCGTACGTCCTGCTCTGCAGTAAGTGTGGACTCTGCTCCTGCAGCATCCTGCTCTGCAGTAAGTGTGGACTCTGCTCCTGCAGCATCATGGTGCGCTTCACTTGCCAATGGGTCCGCGGTGCTTTTCGTGGACATGCTTTAGCTGGGATGGCGGCGGTGAAGACTTGCTAGCAGACAATGTATATGCATACAGACACTGAAGGCTTAGGTCTCTTGTTACTATTCTGCCTCCGATATATGTGGGTGAGATGTGTCTGAGGGATGTGATCACGATCTCTATATAAACAATGGCGGATAGCGTGACTCACTAATCGGTGCTCCTAGGTCTTATCAGCTACGTGGATGTCCGGAAGGATGATGCAGTGATAAGTTAACAGTCTTTATTTACAATACCTTGAAGATAATGCCAGGGAAGATGAAGGGATGAAGATGAGGTAGGAGTTAGCACTGTAGATGAGAGCTGTTATAGATGCACCAGATTACAGGTAACAAGAGAATCCTTCCTCCAGGTTAGAATGGTAGAGAAAGGACAAGGAGGAGTTACAGACAGAAAAGAATTATGGGAAGTACGACATACGGTGAAATGCACAATGACCAGTAGATGGCAGCAAGGATAGCAGATGCATAGATTATACAATTAAAGCACAACATTGCAAATGTACATGTATGGCTGAAAGTCAATAGATAAACTGGGAACAGCACAGCTGGAATCATCTGTGCCGCTGTCCAGTGCTGAAATATCAGCACAGCAGCTTGCAGGGGAGCTGGCCGTGGTGCTGATATTTCAGCTGTGGAGCTCTCCAAGTGCTGAACTTCAGCGGCAGCTGCTTTTAACAGCCGCCGCAATATCATCACCTGGCATCCGGGAACCGGAACGATTTTCTGCCGGTTCCGGATCGCCCCAGTTTTGTTCGATTTTTGCCCCAGACACAAAAATTGCTGCAAGCTTCGATTTCGTGCACGGGGGAAAAAACAAAAACAGCCAGATCCTGCCGGATAGACCAAACTGGATGGCAAATAACTGCCATCCAGCCCCAGCTGGTCCCATAGGGATACAATAGGGGCAAAATCTAATCTGAACAGCCCCGGACCCGAAAAATTGTGGTGTGAAGCCAGCCTAACAGTCATTTTACACATTCTTACTTAATAATTTGTTACTATTTTTTGCTAAAATTTAGGAACTTTCAGACATCACAGCCACATGTCAGAAATCAGCCTATGTTTACACCACGCAATTTTTGATGCTGAGCTTAATCCCATATCTATTTTCTATCTATATAGAATAAAATTTGAGCTATTAGCAATGAAAAAGCAACATTTTTACAATCATGTGCAATCCAAGTTTTCATGAAATAGTGAAAAAATGAACAGCATAGGGATATCATCTGTGTCATCAGTGTGTAGTCTGTTTTTCACAGATAGGTTGCTAGTAAAAGCTTGTAAAAAAGAGGAACACATATTACACTGATGGTAAAAACAGACACAAGGACCCAAAGCAGATGAAAATTACATACTGTTGAAAATCATTCATTTTTTTGCTTTTTGCTTTTGTCTAAGAGAATAAAAGAAAACTAACATGAATTCCTCCTAAAGTGAAGCACTTAAGTGTTCAGATTCCCAAACACATATACAGTCATGGCTGAAAATGGAGGCTTCCTTGCTTTACTTGTGGAACTGTACCCTGAAAATGCAGGAGTAAAGGGAAGTTAGGCTACATTAGCGTTTTTCTGCATTCATGGCAGATCTGTCAGTTTTGCCACATCTGCCGCCTACCGGCAGTCACAGACATTGACTCCACTTTGCTCTCATTCGTTCCTCATTTGCTTGTTGTGCATTTCCTGTTTTGGAGACATTGCTTTAAATTTCCGGTCTTGAGGCTTTGATGTCTTTCTTGATCTACCAGTATGTTTGCCTTCAACAACCTTCCCATGTTGTTTGTATTTGGTCCAGATTTTAGACACAGCTGACTGTGAACAACCAACATCTTTTGCAACATTACGTGATGATTTACCCTCTTTTAGAGTTTGATAATCCTCTACTTTGTTTCAGTTGACATCTCTCGTGTTGGAGCCATGATTCATGTCAGTCCACTTGGTGCAACAGTTCTTCAAGGAGTGATCACTTTTTAGATGCAGACTGATGAGCAGACCTAATTTGATGCAGGTGTTAGTTTTGGGAATTAAATTTTACAGAGTGATTCCATAATTTTTTCCTCAGAATTGAGTGATTCCATAATTTTTTTCACCTGCTTGGTCTGAAAAAAGGTATCCTTACTGACTACCACATTTCATTTTTTATCTTGATTTCTTTTAGTGTTTCTTCAAGGCAGAAAGTTGCCATTTGAAATTACTTTAGTTTTGCGCCATGTCTGTGATCTGGTTTTTTTCTACAACATTAAACAACTGAATGAACATCCTTCGAGCCAGGTGATTCCATAATTTTTGCCAGGGCTTGTATTACCAAGGGTATACCAGACTGGGCCTGCACCAGCCAGTGCTTGGGCGTCAGTGTGGAGAGTGAGAACTCCACACTGACCCCGAGACACTGGCTGGTGCAGGCCCAGTCTGGTATACCCTTACTAATGCATGCTGCTTTTTACTTCTTTAAAACCCCTTGTTTTTTTCATCTCTTTATTTGGGGTCTACTTGTTGGTAGAAGCTTTCTTCAGCTGCCCCTACATCTGTGATATTTTCAGGGGTATACTCATTGTGACAGGGTTATTACCTTTTGCTGGATGCACTATTCTCACATGTTGACACATCATTGAAGCCACCTGCGTTTACACACATTTTTGTGCTTTATCTATTGCTGGTTTGTGTTTCCATCAGTCAGTGTTGCCTACGCTTGTTGTCCCAGGCGAATCAGTTTGTATAGAGTGTTTTACACATTTTAAATGTTTTTAATCTAGTTTTGTGTTTTATTTTCTTTGCTGTGCTTTTTGACATATAGTGTAATAAAGTAAATACTTTCACATTACAACTTGAGTGAGCATCCCTAATGTATTATGCGGCTTTTTTCTTGTCAAAAATTACTGCTAGCATCGTTTTTTTTGATTCGCCGCAAGTGCAAAACCACAAGTGCCGCACATTTCGGCAAGTCCCATAGTGGAATGCTTTAGACCAAACGCAGTCTTGCTGCAAGTGTTCCGGTAGGCAACAGATGCAGCAAAATGCCGGATCTGCCCGAATTCCCAGAAACGCTGACATGAAAGCAGACTTAGTCCAGCACTTGTTCTTTTTTAATATATTTACCGTATTTGTCCATGAAGCAACTTAAACAAAAAAAAATCACAGCCAAACTACAAAAAAAAAAAAAACATTAAACCACACAGATACTGTATGTTTTGGTACTTGTACCTTAGTTATTGGATAAAAACATTCTAAAAACACTCCTATTTGTTATTTCCTAAGTGGCATATTGTCACATATAGGCTGCAGTCTCTCTGAACTGTTCTGTAATCTCTGTAAACTGCTCTGCACTAGCGCAGAGAAAAAAGCAGTAAGAATTGATATGCCTATTCTTTTTATGCGCACATTTTTGCATTGAAAACACTATATAAAAAAAGCACAAATACACAGCATGTGAATGGCTTTTTCCAAAACCCATAGATTTTGCTGGACTGCGTATCCAGAATTGCATTTCACTGCATAAAAAAGTGCGTGAAAAAAAGTGCAGCAGAATACGCAGGGAAAAGCAGAAAACGCAGTAAAAAGCGCCAATACTCAGCAAAAAACGCAATGTGTGAACATAGCTTAATGCTACGCTCACACACTGCTTCTTTTTTGCGTGAGCCTTTAGCCCATGTATTGTGGCTGAGCAAAAAAAGGCACAGAAAAAAGAAGCAGTGCATTCAGACAGCATGCTTTTTTACGGGCCCGGGGGAGAAGAGACGTTGCAGAGGGGAGGAAGAATCCTCGTTCTTCCTCCCCTCTGCGACATGTGTGACAGCACCTTTTGATTTCGCAGTGTAATATGCACTGCGAAATCTTAATAAAAGTAAGCCAGGTGTATTAATAATATTAAAGATTGAATACTTACCCTTCCGACAGCTTGTTCCGGCTATCCGGAGCTAAGCCAATCATAGTTATCGAGCTGGCAGGACCTTGCATAATGTCATTGGGCGCTGATTAGCCACTCTCGGTCATATGATATGTTACGTCATATGACGCACACATCTCATGACCACGAGTGGCTAGTCAGTGCCCAATGACATTATGCAAGGTCCTTGCAGGTTTGGTTGTGCCAGCTCCTAGCTCCCCAAAGACCCGCCGGAGGGTAAGTATTCATTCTTTATTATTTTAAACACATTTGGATTCCTTTTATTAAGATTTCTCAGTGTATATTAATACACTGCTAAATCAAATGGGGCCGACATACATGTCACAAAGGGGAGGAGGAGCGAGGATTCTTCCTCCCCCTGACATCAGATCTTGCAGTGCCAGCCCCTATGGGAGAAAGCGCTGGCTCTGTACAGCAAAGTGAATTTCACATTCACTTTGCCGGCAGACACAGAGGCACATTGCGCATTTTTGAAAAGCGCTCGCAAAAAAAGCACTCAAAGATGTGCAGTTTGTGAATGTAGCCTAAGGCTGGTTTAACACTGCAGTTTTTTCCCTGATCAGGTTCCATCAGCCCTGAGGCTGAAATTCATGGTGTCATTGTGGGGGAAATATGGCAATTTCCTATAGATTTATAGAATAGCAATATGTCTTATAATCATTAATATGTTTGTAATAATACTCGGAATGAAATATTAAAGTTTTTTCATATTTACTCATATATATAGTAGATATAGACGGTTCTTCTTTCTATATCTCTTTATATTCTTTCTGTCTATTTCTTTGTCTCTCTTTCTCTCTTTGTATGTTCTTCTTTGTCTGTCTTTCTCAATATATCACTATATCTATCCTGATTACTTTGCTCTCTCTTTCTCTCTCCTTCATCCATTTTGTCTGCTCACCACTGCCTCCATCTTAGGCCTTCCCTCAGGCCTCTTGTGCTATTTTACGTGTGAGTTTAAGTCTTACAGAATATATGGACGCAGCTGGAAGGAGACACAGAATTGGGGGATGGACGGGAATAACATAGATAAAACCTGTCTATGAAGGCTTCTATTGAAGAAAGTGTTGAGAATGGAATGTGAGACGACCTTCAAGTTACCGTCTGCCAGCTCGGAGATGACACCGAGGAGAGAGGCGTGAACTCAAGAAAGAAGATAGCATACTAATTACAATTAACCAATCTATACGCGTATATTAGCATGCAGATCACCTAACACCCTAGTTAATACACCCAGTTTTGAATACTCCCGCCTAGTTCATTGGAAGTATAAGATGTGTTGTACTCCGGAAGCAAGTTAGTTGTTGCTGTGATGTTGCCATTGTAGTTACTTGATGAACATAATATAGGTTTGAAACAGATCTCAGTCTGATTTATTCTTATAGTGGCGCCATATGTTCATAGTCTAATTTGGAATGACTAGTGAATGAGCAATTGCCGTGCTTACACGACCCCGGCAATTTGGCGCCGCAACGTGGGGCGTGAGCCAGCGGTCCACGACCCTTCGGACCCACGCGTGGATGCCAGTGGATGATATCCGTGACGGCTGACTTCGAGGCTTGATCACCCTCAAAGATACGGTAAGTGGAAGTCACATTCATATGTGTCGCCCTTACTCGTGTCCTCAGCCGTTACTGATTGTTCTGTGGTGTTTAGTGGGTACGAGGGGGGGTAAACGGTCAGTGATGAGGCCGTGCCGTGTGTGACCCAGTGCCACGCTCTGAACCAGCAACAGCGAGACACGTCGCCTTCTGCGCGTGCCTGTGTATTCATCACGTCTCCTCCACTGGTCATTAATATTCCTTGCTTGTTAACCCTTCCCGTGATTGTTATTGTGTATTGACGTAGAGTGAGAATTTGGTAGAATTGTATGCTGGAGACGGCTTGGTGAAAAGAGACGCAGCCTCTGTGATACAGTGAGGGGGGGCTCCTCCTGAGCAATTGAAATACCGTAGCAAAGCAGTCTATAAGCACTGGTGCTCAGATATAGGAGAGTACGGAAGCTGGCAGGCTTTTATACTCAAAAGTGCATGAAGCCAGGGCTTTGCACTTTTTGGTCCGGAGACGGAGCGTGGAGCCAATTGGTTCCATACTTCGTGTAAGAAAGGGATACGGAATCAGCAGACTCCGTGTCCGGAGGCACATTAAGCCTGGGCTTTGTGCCGGGGGCATTCATAAGGTGCATAGTAGCCAAAGGCTCAGCATCTGTGAATAGGTTGGCAGAGAGTGGAGTCTGTAGACTCTGTGCTGAGAAGTACATTGTTTGTACTATAGAGACAAGTATAGAGACACAGGGTTTTGTGCTTGTCTGCCCGTGGAATTGCAATTCTACTACGTGGAGTTGCCATTCTGCGTGGTGTGGTACATGGTAGCCAGGGCGCCGTACCACTGGACTGAATATAGAGACAAAAGGCTCGGTATTCAGTCCGGCACGTGAAGCCGGGGCTTCGTGCTTTAAGGTGAGAGTGTATGAAGCCTGGGCTTTGCACTCAGTAAAACTGGGAGTATGTGGTACTAAGTACTGGGTACTCATTGAAGTTGATTGAAGGTTGGGTGATAGCCAGGGCTTCTCAACCGAAGGTTGGGTACGTGGAACTTGGGTTCTGCCCCCTAGGGAAGAGCAAAGCAAACACGTGGTAGCCGGGCTCCGTGTTTTTCGGTGAGACGTCACCATCGGTACAGTGGGGCTAGCTGCCTGTACCGTTAATACACCGTGCGTGGAGCCAGGGCTCCGTACAGGTGAAAGCCCAGTGTTGATTGCTGTTGTTAAACGTTTTAATCTGCAGTTAAGGCGTAGTATTTGTGGGTCATGTTGCGTCTCGTAATACAGAGGAAATCCATTCCCAACAAGTTAGATGAGGATGTAGCAGAGGTAAGGGAGTTGGTAGAGTCACGGGAAGGAAGGAGGGCTGTTAGAAATGTAGAGAAGTTGTACAGGTTTGCAGGTTTGCCTTTGTCAGGGAGGTTGCAGCCATCAGTATGGCGTGATCTGATTCAGAAAAAGAGGGCAAGTTGAGAGATAAAGGTCTGTTGGACCAAGCGCAAGCTCACCTGCGAGTTGCGCTGAGCTTGAACAAAGAGGTGGATGGAGAAGGAGGTTCAGAAAATGCAGAACCTGTGTTTGGTTATAAAAAGTTTGTTCCTGATGATTCTCAAACATCTATTGTAACAGATAGTAAAATGGCCGCCATGCCATTGTTATTGAGTACGCCATCCCAGCCACCACCCTATAATGGCGGCGATACAAGGTCCCCGGAGGTGTGGGTGTGTTCCTAACTCCAAAGTGGTTAGGATGAATTAGAATAAGGTGTATATAATCTTATGGAGATTATTCTGTTTTATTAAAGTCACACCGACTGCCACTACACTCCATTCATGGTCCGTCTATCAATATATTTTACTATTCTTCCTGTCATGGAAAGTTCTTGAAGTTATAAAGAATAAATGAAAAATTAGATATTAAGCTATGGGATTTCAGATAATGGCTAGAATTGTTAGTTGTATATAGCTACAAGTGTGAAACAGTTAATCAAATTTATAAACTCAGTTTGGGAGAGAAGGATTTCTTTCTTCTATTGAATTCCTTATCTAAAACAGATGTGTATGTAACCTTGTAGAAGCTGCCTATGTAGCAAGAAGGCAAAGGGGGGAGGGAAGGTGGAATCTGCACACTGTGACATGCAGACTGGAATCTTATCCATCTTTCCAAGGATCCTGAATGGCAAGATTGAATTTTTCACATTTATGGTAGTTTGATATTAATAATAATGTCTAATATTGAATACAATAATAGTAATCAGATTTTTATTGATTTATATGAGTGAATGTTGTCAATAGCCATCTGCAGCACAGGGATAATTTAGGTTGTTGTATGTTTTAAAAATTAAGCTATCTAGAGGGAAGATTAATATACTGAGCGCCCAAGGGGAAATAATATATGTATTGACGCTGTGGGGAGGTGGTACTAGACAGGAAAGTCTAACTACAATGTGATGAAGTTATTGTTAAGGTAATGGATCCAGAATGTATAAGGTATATCGATAAGCAGGAATATAGATTGTATCTTAAAGGGACACTCAATTGAGTCAATGTGAGATGTTAGAGATGGAAATTAGCAAGTTTGATGGAAAAAAAAAAAAAAAAAAAAAAAAAAAAAGGGGGGAGGTGGAAAGACAAGAAAGTAGTTAGGTCCTTTATCAGGATTGTGGATATCTTGTGGGTTTGTCAAGGCCAAGGGAGTTTGAAAATATGGAAGGGAGTGAACCACTCCTCCACGCCTCCTTAAATTCTTTCTATTAGAGCAGTCTTTGTTCTTTACTGTGTAAGAATATTTTTTGTAGTTCTTTTCCATATGGGAGGGGTAAGGAGCTTTCTGGAGAAAATGCTGATAGTAGGAATTTTGAATTAAAGGTGATGTTACACATGTCTGCTCGGATGTACAGTGCCCATATATTATAAGAATTTTCTAAATCTCTGAAATTAATACAAATTTCTTTAAGTTTTTTATTGCAGATATGTTTATAGACCAAAGAGATTTTATGCTGGATAATGGTAGGATCCTCACATGAGGTAATCAGAATGTTTGGTTCTGACTTGCATTTTCTGAGCAAATGGAGCGATTTCTGGTTGAAGAATTCCTTAACAATACGGTAAGTCTACTAAATGCAGTATTGGTATATTACGGTGAGGTAAACACCATGTTATCAGTCTAGGATGGTATAATTATACTGACAATCACCACAGGTGTCCTGTCCTCTCGGAGGTAGAAGGCAAGCTACAACAAAAGGAAGGAAAGGTAGTGGCGGGAGGTTGCCCCATCCCAGCCGGGTTGCGTCTGGCGGCCTGAGCCCTCTCTATAGTCGACTGCCTTATAGGGACTGACTGAACTATTAACAGTGTTAAACTAGGAGTCGTGAGAGTGGACAGGGCAGGCCATGATGTCTCTTATCAGCAAAAGTTAGACTGGTCTCTGCTTGGCCTCACTTTACGCCTCAAACTAGGTCACGGGTGAGATCAGGTGAGTACCTCCTAGTTCGCTCCTGGTACAGGTAAGCTGTGTCTACTATCCTGCATTATTCTTGCGCACAACACAACTCAGAAAGGTACGGGCTTCGAGCGGCGATCGCTCCATGGGTTTGGAAATTGCAAATAGTGAGCGGACAAGGAAACCAAGAAAACTGTATAAAATTGTCCTAATATATGTGTAAATCTCTTTCTTCTATCCAAGGTATTATAAATGTCAAATATATACTGGTTAAAATGTTATTAAGTAGAATAAGTAAATAAATGAATAAATAATGTGGTTTTTGCCTGCTTAACTGTATACTAATTATATTATGACAAGTGAATAGCTGTATGTTTTTTGCTATGTTGTTTTGTTATTTCCCTTTGATCTGTTTTTTAGGAAAGTTGGATAAGTATACTTATATTGTTTAAAGTATAATTATATTGTCTGATATTATTATATCTGTTTGACCATTATGAGTGGTCAGGTCAATCGTCAAAGGGTTGTATATCTTATGTTTTTGTTTTTATGTATTTTCTCTTCACAAATCAATGGGTTATGATTTTTGTAAAGTATCTTTCGCTTGTGGATAACTGTGCTTATTTGCAGATATTTAAGAAGTTCATATCCTTTTGTATACCCTCCATAATGATAGTGGTATATGATAAAGTGTTCAAGGGAGAGTGAGTCTTGTATTTTTAAGGTTATATGTTACTAATAGTGTAAAACTAATACACAATTCTCCAGGCCGTTTCTAACATGTTCTGAGGTTTTCGTTAGTAGGAACCTTTAAATTGGGATTTTGTAATGAAAACAGCTCTGTAAGTATAAATTTACTCAACTAACATATACGATATATGTATGATATTTATTGGTTGTGTGGAGATGGTAAGCTCCGATCTAGGTTACCTATAGTCTGCACAGGACAATGCACCTTGATTAAATTAGGAATGCAGTTCAGAATCTTGCCATGGGACCCGATGTCTGTTTATAAAATAGCCAGAAAACAAAGAAGCCTTGATATATGGGATATGAGGAAAACCCTCAGGTATACATTGATGCTATTGGAGTGCCAAGGGGGGTGCCTGACCAGTTTAAGGCCCAAAATCAGGTATATGCTGGATTCGCTTCCTTAAATCCACAGGTACAGATTAATAAGAACGTTGATTGGATTAATTACATATATTACAGTGAGCAAAGGTTTGTCAATTATAGCTGTGATGCTTTCCAGGGTATAGTTGAGGAATTAGGCCCCAACACTAGAATGATTCTTCAAAACAGGTTGGCCCTTGATATGTTTTTAGTTGAAAAGGGCGGGGTCTGTGTAATGGTGAAAGAGGAGGAATGCTGTATATATATATATTCCGAGAAATTCAGGGGAAAATGGGAAAACCACTTTAGCCTTCAGGAAAATTACTAAATTGGCTGCAGAATTAAAAACTAATAGTGGAGTAGATACATCTTTCTTTTCCAGCTGGTTAGGTGGGCTCAAAGGGTTTTTCCAACAGGCATGTCTGGTTTTGGCTATTCTGATTATAGTAGGATGCACAATACTCTGCTGTGTGATTCCCTTGTATAGAAAGGTTACTGCAAAGATAGTTTCAGCTCATACCTATCTTTACCGAGAAACTGATACATCTGCTGAAGGAAATATTGAATTAGAGGAAATGCCTAAAGGTATACCCCTTAGACAGTCTAAAAATCTCCCCTATTATCACACCCAGTTGAGGGATTTGAGTTAAGGGATAGAGGGAGAACTCCATGTGAGATTAGTGTAGGGATTCAGATGCCTGGTGCCTTTCACAAGGAAAGAGATTTCTGAGGTGTCTGAATGAAGAAGTCCAAATCATCTCCTTATCCCATCACATGGACAGTCTCAAAGGTTCCTGGATCTAGTAGGGAAATATTAGGTAAATATAGAAAAAACTTAGGGGGGATTGTGGGGGAAATATGGCAATTTCCTATAGATTTATAGAATAGCAATATGTCTTATAATCATTAATATGTTTGTAATAATACTCGGAATGAAATATTAAAGTTTTTTCATATTTACTCATATATATAGTAGATATAGACGGTTCTTCTTTCTATATCTCTTTATATTCTTTCTGTCTATTTCTTTGTCTCTCTTTCTCTCTTTGTATGTTCTTCTTTGTCTGTCTTTCTCAATATATCACTATATCTATCCTGATTACTTTGCTCTCTCTTTCTCTCTCCTTCATCCATTTTGTCTGCTCACCACTGCCTCCATCTTAGGCCTTCCCTCAGGCCTCTTGTGCTATTTTACGTGTGAGTTTAAGTCTTACAGAATATATGGACGCAGCTGGAAGGAGACACAGAATTGGGGGATGGACGGGAATAACATAGATAAAACCTGTCTATGAAGGCTTCTATTGAAGAAAGTGTTGAGAATGGAATGTGAGACGACCTTCAAGTTACCGTCTGCCAGCTCGGAGATGACACCGAGGAGAGAGGCGTGAACTCAAGAAAGAAGATAGCATACTAATTACAATTAACCAATCTATACGCGTATATTAGCATGCAGATCACCTAACACCCTAGTTAATACACCCAGTTTTGAATACTCCCGCCTAGTTCATTGGAAGTATAAGATGTGTTGTACTCCGGAAGCAAGTTAGTTGTTGCTGTGATGTTGCCATTGTAGTTACTTGATGAACATAATATAGGTTTGAAACAGATCTCAGTCTGATTTATTCTTATAGTGGCGCCATATGTTCATAGTCTAATTTGGAATGACTAGTGAATGAGCAATTGCCGTGCTTACACGACCCCGGCATCATGCCAATATTTGACATGTCCACCATGAATTTCTAATAATCAGATTTAAAAAAAACACAACCCAGAGACATTTTTTTTTATTAGAAATAAAACACAACACAATTAGTGACTCCATCTTTATTAAAGGAAAGAACCCCCCTCCAATGTAGTCCAGGCTCGAGGGTCCCACGATATCCAATCCAGATCCAACATCATCTGATCAGAGCAACTAAATACAAAGACCCAAGAGTCCAGAGTCCAAACGAGCTGAAATGCTGCAGCGGAGCTTTCAAGTATCAGACTTTACTTGTAGCAGAACCATATGTCAGAAACCAAAGCAGAAATAATCTTTGATAGAGCACAGCTTGATGTTGGAAGGCAAACCAAGTGCAGGTGAATTTAAGTTGAGCAGAAGTCTGCAGAGAAGGTGAGAAGAGCCAATTCGGACAAGCTGGATATGGAGCACTAGTCAAAAGATGCACTGATGAGCCAGACTTTGAAGCAAAATATTCAAACAAGGCCTTGATTTTGTACAGGAGCTTTAATAAGCAGGAAAACAGGAAACACATGGACATGACAAGGCAGCAGAAGCTATCTTGGATAAGGGCAAAGACACACAAAAGGTAACCTAGAAAACACAGCTGATTGACAATAAACCAGAACCTCATTCTCACTGGACTAAGGCCCCTTTCACATCAGTGGTTTTCGCTGATCGTGGCAGTTGCGGTGAAAAAAACGCACCTGCAGCGATTACCGCATAACGGCCGCACTTGCGGTTCACTTGCGGCAAGCCCCATACAATGTCTATGGGGCTTGCGGTAAGTGTGCGGCAGGTGCGGCAAGTGCGGTTTCGCACTTGTGGCAGGTGCGGCCACGAAAAAAATCGCGGTATGCCGCGGGTTTTTCTCGGCCGCACCTGCCGCAAGTGCTGAAACCGCACTTGCCGCACCTGCTGCACACTTACCGCAAGCCCCATAGACATTGTATGGGGCTTGCCGCAAGTGAACCGAAAGTGCGGCCATTATGCGGTAATCGCGGCAGGTGCGTTTTTTTCAGTCAGATCAGTCAGTCCAAAAAAATTGGGAAAACTGGGAAAGCGCTAAAAAGAAACTGACTCGCATGAGGAAAGGAAGACCAAGAGTCACCTCTGCTGCGGAGGGTAAGTTCATCTGAGTCACCAGCCTCAGAAATCGCAGGTTAACAGCAGGTCAGATAAGAGACCAGGTCAATGCCACACAGAGTTCTAGCAGCAGACACATCTCTACAACAACTGTTAAAGGGAACCAACCACCTCAGATCACCCTAATACACAGTTAGTACATGTCCCTGCACCCTAAGGATACCTTTCCAGCACTGTTTTTGTGTAAAATCTTGCATTAGTATAACTCATATAAAGAGTTTTTAAACTTACTAGCCTGGTGACTTCTGGGCGTATCCCTCCTTCTGTTATACTTCAGGGCTGTGCATTGCATGGCTGTGCTCCCCCTCCCTCCGTGCCTGCTGCCCTGCCCTGATGGGTGTGATCGTTATCTCCTCTGCACAGAGGGAGGGGGAGCACAGCCATGCAATGAATGCACAGCCCTGAAGTATAACAGAAGGAGGGATACGCCCAGAAATCACCAGGCTAGTAAGTTTATAAACTCTTTATATGAGTTATACTAATGCAAGATTTTACACAAAAACAGTGCTGGAAAGGTATCCTTAGGGTGCAGGGACATGTACTAACTGTGTATTAGGGTGATCTGAAGTGGTTGGTTCCCTTTAAAAGGAGACTTTGTGCAGCAGGCCTTCATGGAAAAATAGCTGCTAGGAAACCACTGCTAAGGACAGGCAACAAGCAGAAGAGACTTGTATGGGCTGAAGAACACAAGGAATGGACATTAGACCAGTGGAAATCTGTGCTTTGGTCTGATGAGTCCAAATTTGAGATCATTGGTTCCAACCACCGTGTCTTTGTGCGACGCAGAAATGGTGAACGGATGGACTCTACATGCCTGGTTCCCACCATGAAGCATGGAGGAGGAGGTGTGATGGTGATGGGGTGCTACACCAGATGACCTGGCCTCCAGTCTCCAGACGTAAACCCAATCGAGATGGTTTGGGGTGAGCTGGACTGCAGAGTGAAGGTAAAAAGGGCCAACAAGTGCTAAGCATCTCTGGGAGCTCCTTCAAGACTGTTGGAAGACCATTTCTGGTGACTACCTCTTGAAGCTCATCAAGAGAATGCCAAGAGTAGGGTTTCTTTTTTCCGGAGAGAGCTGTGCGGAGTGCCGATTGTGAACAGCGTACAGCGATAGCTACAAGTGGATAGGTTTCCCCAGATGGAATGGAGAAGATCTTGGATGACCAGCTGCGAGCGATTTTTTTTAGCAAAATGGCAGTTCCCGAATAAATGCAGGAGCTGATAAAAATAGCTGTGAAGGGAGCTGCAAATAAAACTGAAGCTAATGAGCGTATAAAGTGCCTGCTACAATCGCAGCAACGGGCATATGAGAAGCAGCAACAGGAGTGGGTGAGAGAACGACAGGAGCTGTTGGCACACTATGGAAGGGCGGAAGCGAACCATTCCTTGAGTACTCCTGTGGGGTCGGTACTATCCCAGAGTGCCCAGGGACATAGCAAGATATGCTGTGAACCGGGTCCTAAGATTATCGTGGGGTATCGATGGAATATATCCCCTACAAGTGAGGTTGCCCAAAAGGGGGCAGAGACCCAAAAGGGGGATGTTACCCAAAGGGGGTGGTTTTCCAAAAGGGGATGGAGATGAAAAAGGGGGTGGAGATGAAAAAGGGGAGGTTGCCTGAAAGGGGGTGGAGACCCAAAAGGGTAGGTTGCCTAAAAGGGGGAGAAGACCCAAAAGGGGAGGATGCCTGAAAGACAAAATTGGTTGCTGGACACGTAATAATGTGCAATAGCGTGTTGGTACCACCTAAGTATGACAATTTAGAGTTAGGGGTGACCAAGGAAAACTAGGGGAAGCCCCAACTTAGTGACTTGACAGTACAAGTGAAAAATGAAAATGTTACTGTTGAAAACGGGGAAGATTCAGAAGAGGGGGCTGATATCAAAGTGAAACATGACTTATTGGTCCACAATATCAGAGAGAGTGACCATGACTCCAAGGGAAACTGTAACTTTGTGGTGGTAAATAGTGAGTACAGTACGGAAGGGCCAAGCAAGGGCACAAAATCCTCTCATCACGGGAAAAGTAAGGGAAGCAGAGAGGCTATGCAAGTTGCACCTTCTGAAGGTGTGAATGAAGTTGAGGTCACACCCCATTCTTCCATTACATGTGTGAATCCTTTTCCAGATTTGGAGAAGATCAGGAAGATGAAGTGATGTTGCCCGTAGCAACCCCTGGTGTACTGACAGACAACCAAGGGGACAAGGAGAAAGAAGCAGCCCAGAAAACTGTAGTGATGCAGACTCCAGTGTCTGAACAGTTAGCCGATGGACTGTCAGCAGAGAATCTCATGGAAGTGTGCGGTGCTATGGAAAGTTGAAGACTCCAAAGGCTCTTGAGGCTAAAGAGACGGAGGGCGTGATACCTTCTGAAGGTGACACCGTTGAAACTAAAGAGAGGGTTAAAGATGAGGCTGCTAAAGCCCAAGTGACAGATGAAGTGGCAGAGGTTGAGGGTAAAGTAGCGGAGACCCTGGGAACGGCAGAAAGTGACACTGCAGAAGCTACCAGGGGTGCGTCAGGGCCCACTGAGGCGGTTGCAAGTGCGGAAGTAGAAGAAGCCACTGGAGAAGGGAGGTATGAAGTGAATACCTCCTCAAGTAATGTAAGCTCGACTGGTTCAGGAGATGTGAGAGCCGAATTAATTGTAGCTCAGGGAGATGCTGCAAGTCCATTTGAATCAAGAGAAGCTTCGGAGATGGACTGTCAAGAGTCGAGTGGGTGCATTGGAGGTGGAGAAGTCTGTGAGAAATTTGCTTGAAAAAGAGCAGTTGAAGCAGGAAGAGCTTTGGAAACAGGCTGCTGAGAGGCAAGTAGCTGAGCTGGAGGAAGAAGTCTCTGAGCTCAAAGTTCACCTAGCAAAGTACCAGTCAGTGAACGAGGCGGCCTCATAGAAGGTGGAGCAACAAGTGTCCATCCTGGTCAACCAGGGTATAGAAACTGAAAGTCACTGAACCCTTAGACCTGAGCCAGATGATCATGTGGAGACCCCCGGTGAGTCACAAACTTGTCTGTACAAGTGCCTTATAGATGTACCCGAACACTTGAGAGAAGGCCATGGGAGCCTGTAAGGTGTACTTGACCTTAGAAGCTAAACAACTGGTGGTCCTGTCCACAATCTAAGTCACATGAAGAGGGTGGCTATCCTAAGTGACATGCACTGACGATGTGTTCGCACGAAGCGGATTGTCCAATTGAAGACTGAGGAAGCCGTTAGATAGCTGGATCTTTTGAGGAAAGCTCAAAGTCTGCGGCAAGAACTCATCCAGGTACCCCGTGCTCTGGTGAGAAAGCTCATTGGGAGAAATGGCCAAGCCATGCAACTAATGGTAAAAAAATGTCCAGTGTGGTGAAAGTGAGCAGACCACATGGTCACCAAGACAAGATGCGGTTTAAGATGTAATAAACTGCTGGATTTTGTTTTGCTGAAAATTACGCTAGTTTGCCTCAAACCCGTTACCATTTGCGTGTCCCCCAACACGCTATCAGTGTGCAAATCTCTACAATATATATAACATGTCCTTTCAAATCTGGCTCCTTTTATCATCTGGTTGCACACCCTCCATGCACTTAATTGCACATTGCATTTGTGAAAATCCTGGCTAGTGACCGCAGTATTTAAATCCCCTGTTTATTATATTTAAGGCAGTACAATATATGACCCGCATCTGCCAACACCCAAAACCAACAACACACATCGCCACCACTCCTTGCTGCTGCTCTTTGCCACCAAACACCATCCCCACTGCACTTAGCCACCTGGGTAACTCCGCATGTGAATATGCATGTGCACTTACTCATGTGGCTGCCATCTTTGGACACCTGGGTATGCAAAAATGGCGGCGGCATGATCAGGTGCCCATATGCCCATTTACTCACATCGCTGCCATCTTTGTACACCATAAGGGGGTGAGAAGCAGCACAGAATGGGAAGAGCGCACGGGGCAGAGAGAGCAGACAGGGGCACAGAGTGCACAGGGGGGCAGAGAGCATAATGGGGGCAAAGAGTGCACATGGGGCAGAGAAAGTGCAGAAGGGGCCAGAGAGTGCACACTGGCAGCAAAGAGTGCACAGGGGGCAGAGTTGGCATGGGGGGTAGAGAGCACACAGGGAGGCAGAACAAGTGCACAGGGCGGACAGAGAGTACACAGGGGGTTGAGAGAATGCACAGAGGGAGTGTCAAGTGCACTAAAGGGCAGAGAGCTTGCACAGGGCTGCAGAAAGAGGGCACAAGAGGGCATAAAGTTATGAATGTGCATATTGTGCAGTAGCACCAATGGTACTGCAGCCCCTTGTACCTGCAGCCACTGCCACTGACAAATCACTGCCACATCACTGCCTGAGTAAGTGCACATGCGTATACCGGTGTGCACGCTCACTTACTCAGATGGCCATTATCTTTGAACACCATAGGGGGAGAGAAAACATGGGGAAGAAACAAAGCACAGGGCCAGAAAGAGCACACGGGGATTGGCAGGTGCACAGGGGCCCAGAGAGAGTGCACAGGGGGCAGAGAGCGCACAAGAGAATTGCCGAGTCCACAAGGAGAGAGAGTGTGCACAGGGGGAGACAGCTCTAAGGAGAGAGCACAAAGAGGTGAAGACAGCACAGGGGGTAAAGAGACCTTATATGGGGGGAAGAGGACACTGGGGTAGCCAGTTCAAAGGAGAGAGCACATGAGGGGAGAAAATAGTATAGGGGGGAGAAGCCAGCATACAGTGAGGAGAGTGCACTTGGGAGAAAGAGAGTGCACAGTTGGGATACAGGTCAAGGAAAGACCACAGTGATGAGAGAGAGTGGGCAGATGGGACCATGCACAGGGGGAGAGACAGCCACAGCGCCCAGTGCCACAGTCTGCCCCATCATGATGTCACCGCCTTTCCCATGCGATAGCATTGGGCCTCCATCTAGGATATATAAATATTGTAGTGATTTGGGGGTCACTCAAATGGTAGCAGGATTGAGGCAAACATGCACACTTTAAAACAAAGTCCCCTAAGTTTATTACACATCATACACATTATACAAGATACAGTCCATTAACACCAACATAACATTCATGACCTTTAAACTGTTCCAATGGTGGGTACGCCTGCTTGGAAGTATTTAGGCTGGTTTCACTCTGCAGTTTTTTTCCCTGATCAGGTTTGTGTGCCAAAACCAGGAGAGTCTCCAAAACTCAGAACAGGTGTCAATCTTTCAATTATAGTTTTTCTCTGCAAGTTCCTCTCCTGGTTCCTCACCTGGTTTTGGCACACAAACCTGATCAACCCTGATCAGGGAAAAACTGCAGTGTGAAACCAGCCTTACATAGTCCCTTTCAGACATGAGGTTATCTTACAGGAGAAATTCCTAGCCCCATTCACTGACTCCCGACAGTCCATCATTCAGGAAACTGTCTCTCTGGGATCACCAACACATGTCCCTTTCAAATCCTCAGCAGGACTATAGATTCCTGAATACAATAATAATAATAATAATACATCTTTATTTATATGGCGCCAACATATTCCGCAGCGCTTTACAATGTAGGGGTCAGAGTACAGAAAATATAATACAGTAAGTAATTACAGTAGAGAACGAATACAGTACAATAATTGATACCAAACAATTGGCATAGAATCAATGTAAAAAAGAAAATACAATAAATAAAGCAAGAAATGAAGGTGACCCTGCTCAGAAGAGCTTAAAATCTACAACAGGATAGGGGTTGCACAAGGTACAGGGGCTAATTGCACTCATGGTCCAGGCATGAATATGCCTGTGGTCTCCTCATTGCATACCTTGCAGGAAGCAGGCTGTTTCCTCACTTCTTTACCAGGTGCATTCCAGGACAACAGTCTCAAAAAGCCCTGAGAGTGAGCCCTCACAGGTTCATTCCAGGGCACCAGCTGGTCTCAAAAAGTCAGGCATCCCATGCTCCCTGAACCTTAAGCCTTCCAAGAAGCTGCCTGGGAACCTGTCACCTGGATCTAAGCCCCTACACTACCACTACCTGTCTCTGCATCTTCCTAGCTGCAGCTGCTCCCTATCTATCCCTCTCTGAGCTAAATCCGCCCTATAAAACAGCAGAAAAATAACTTATAACTTACAGAAGTCTCTGAGGCTGGGGACTGAAAAGACGGCCCCAGGCTCCATTCAGCCCCTCCTCGATGCAGCAGCACACGCCCCGCTGGGCGGCGTTATTCTTTCTTCATCGCCACCTCCTCCATTTGGAATCTCCCACCCGCTTTACACTGTAATGGTACCTTTACACGCCGCGACGGCAGGCTGGATACATCCCGCTACTTCACGTGCACGAGCACGCTCAAACGGCTACAAACGATCAACGCATCTCCTTTACACGCCGCCACAAGGTGCGCTACGCCACGCTACATCTATAGCTAGCTACATCGCCGGGTGTGTCAAGTAGCCAGCTGTAGCTTAGCGTACCACGTTTACACAGCGCTACAATAAGCTAATATGGGCGGACCTGGTACAGCAGGGACAGCACATAGGCGTGCCACAATCTTGGATTACGAGCCGTCCGTACGATGATAGGACAGCGCAATATCATCATGATTGGCCAGGCATCGCAGGAGGCTGAGAAATACAGCACGCTCGAGCGATTGTGTAGTGTGACTGGTCAGCTCCTTAAATATGCCGCCCTAGGCAGCGACTACCAATCGTCATGCAGGAGCTTCCTCCAATGATCGGTTATGGGGCGCGGTATCCCAGAGCCTGGGTCACGCCTTAGCTACATTGCAGCTACAGCCCCGGGTGTCCAGAGTTCCCTTCCGTTGCCTCTTTACACACCGATACAGCTCGCTACCATCGGCGTTGTAGCCATCAGTTTTCGAGCAGACCTAGGAAACAGATGTATCTGTTGCCGGCTGTAGCGTCACGTCTTCAGACGCCGCTACGACGGGCGATATTGGAGCTACAAGCTACATTTGTCGCCTGTAGCGGGATGTATCCAGCCTGCCGTCGCGGCGTGTAAAGGTACCTTAAGGTAGTGGTTAGGATTGACACGACAGAAGGCAGTGACTCAAGTATTTACTCACAGAGCACACAGTTTAATGGCACAGTTCAGGTATTCACAGACCTCCAGGTTCCCGGGCGCAGCCGAGTACAACCTCATACAATCCCAACAGCTGATATAGAAGCTCTGTACCTTCTCCCGGGTAGGCTGTGTTAGGTCAGCACACAACCTTTCTCTCCTCACCGTCCGCTCATTAGCCTCATGAACATCCACTCTGAGGGCCACACTGCGGCGTGATCCGGTCCGGGTCTGTCCGGGAGGACCCAGACAGCCGCGTACCGGATCAGCACACAGGACTGGGGGCTAATATACCCTCCAGTCCGGTGTGCAGCGCATGCAGCTGCAGCCGCTGACAGGTCAGGACCGCGGGCACTGTGGTCCCGACTTATCATCAGAGGGAACTGCGTGCGCTGCACACCGGACTGGAGGGCATATTAGCCCCCCAGTCCTGTGTGCTGGTCCGGTCCACGGCTGTCCGGGGCATCCCGGACAGCCCCGGATCGGATCGTGCCGCAGTGTGAAGCAGCCCTAAAGGTACCTTTACACGCCGCGACGGCAGGCTGGATACATCCCGCTACAGGCGACAAATGTAGCTTGTAGCGCCAATATCGCCCGTCGTAGCGGCGTCTGAAGACGTGACGCTACAGCCGGCAACAGATACATCTGTTTCCTAGGTCTGCTCGAAAACTGATGGCTACAACGCCGATGGTAGCGAGCTGTATCGGCGTGTAAAGAGGCAACGGAAGGGAACTCTGGACACCCGGGGCTGTAGCTGCAATGTACCTAAGGCGTGACCCAGGCTCTGGGATACCGCGCCCCATAACCGATCATTGGAGGAAGCTCCTGCATGACGATTGGTAGTCGCTGCCTAGGGCGGCATATTTAAGGAGCTGACCAGTCACACTACACAATCGCTCGAGCGTGCTGTATTTCTCAGCCTCCTGCGATGCCTGGCCAATCATGATGATATTGCGCTGTCCTATCATCGTACGGACGGCTCGTAATCCAAGATTGTGGCACGCCTATGTGCTGTCCCTGCTGTACCAGGTTCGCCCATATTAGCTTATTGTAGCGCTGTGTAAACGTGGTACGCTAAGCTACAGCTGGCTACTTGACACACCCGGCGATGTAGCTAGCTATAGATGTAGCGTGGCGTAGCGCACCTTGTGGCGGCGTGTAAAGGAGATGCGTTGACCGTTTGTAGCCGTTTGAGCGTGCTCGTGCACGTGAAGTAGCGGGATGTATCCAGCCTGCCGTCGCGGCGTGTAAAGGTACCATAAGAGAGCTCACAGGCTGTGTTAAATTTTCACACAGCTCTCTACACAGCAGCTCCTGCTGCTGTCCTGACACACTCCACCCCCTCCCCACAGCCCAGGGCAGCTCATATCATCTCCTATTCACCCGCTCACCTGGGCATCTGTGCTTTTGTTGAGCCCACTGGGACAAGGGTACTCGGTACCGGACCGGGTCTGCTATGGGGGAAGTCACGGGTGGTCCTGGTCCGGACCGTGTCCCGGGCTAGCAAATAAAAGGGGAAATTTACAGGGGATTGTCAGTCGTGACGCCACCCACTATGTGCGGCCAGTGATGGGGCTGCAGAACCTCCGGGGATGATGTAATGGCAGCGTAGATGGAATAGTTCCAGTGGGTAGAACTGTATTCCCCGGGGCAGTGTTGGTTAGAGTCTATAATGTTGTGTGCAGGCTTGGTGCTGAGTGCAATTCACTTACTAGCCAGATGCTGCAAGGATCCTTCCTCGGTGCTGGTGCTGACAGGCTGTGGCTCTGCAGGT
The DNA here is from genome assembly GCA_033576535.1 of Allobates femoralis. Lineage (NCBI taxonomy): Eukaryota > Metazoa > Chordata > Amphibia > Anura > Aromobatidae > Allobates > Allobates femoralis. The sequence goes on along the minus strand of JARQOC010000001.1, from coordinate 133,947,501 downwards.
TGCGGGGTGTGGATGATCCTGTATGGAAGGAATGGTGCGCAGGCAGAGACACACAAGAGAGATGGATTCAGGGATCTCCGTGTTTACTTTCAAAGCTCTTCAGTACAACTTACAGTTCAGTTACAGTTCAACACAGTTCTTACAAGTCTCAGTTCACTTCACAGTACACGGGCACACTCTCCCCTCTGGGATTCCCTTTAGTCTCTGCAACCAGGCCTCTGCAACCCCTCTGTGCCCTCTCCGGGCTGTTAACGTTCTCTGTCTTCACTTAATTGTGTGTTACGCCGGACAGTATAGCGGTGACTCGGGCCCCTGTGGGTCCACCTGTTTGTCACTGAGCTGCCTGTCCTTTGGGGTAGGGACCCTAACGTGTAGCTGTGGTCCCCCGTCGGTTGTCTGGGGATGCCGGGTGAAACTACGGTCCCCTCTAGAGCCGACACTCTACTCAGCCCAGCCTCCAGCAGTCCTCCAGTGTGAGGCTCTACCAGGCTCTCTCTACTGTGTCTTCCAGTGTCATAGGGGGGCTACTCCGTCTGCAGTCTAGTCGTCTCGGCTGTGGTTCTAGGGCCCGGGTATCACCGTCCCTCTCTTCCCTTCACACTCCTGGGGGTACTGGCTCCGGATAGGCTTTCTCTCTCCTCCGGCTCACGCTGGCTCGGTGCAGATTCTGTGCTCCTTACACTCCACTTTGCCAGGACGTGTGTTTCAGTCTTTTCTGCTCAGCCTACCTCGGCCTACTGACTCCTTTCTCCTCCCCTTCACTATTTCTACTGTTAGTCACCTGACTACGTGTGTGCCCAACCCACTCCTCTAAATCCACCACCCCTCGCCTGCCTAGAGTCTCCAAGCTCAGGGCTGGATGCTGCCATCTACTGTACGTGGGTTGTGTGGGCAGTGAGGGTGTTGATGTGCAACTGTCGTCCTCCCTGCCTGGCTGCAGTTCCCTTTTGTGGCCTCCTGGATGCAGGGGCGCCACACTTTCAATCAGCACTCAGCTCCAGCAACAGCTAACCCTGTGTGTGCTGCTACCGAGCAGAAGATACAATCTCCTATATGCTGTGTCCCAGTCAGGAGACACATCGAGGTCGCATCACCACAACATGCTAGGTGTAAAGCAGGCGGGAGATTCCAAATGGAGGAGGCGGCGAAGAAGAAAGAATAACGCCGCCCAGCGGGGCGTGTGCTGCTGCATTGAGGAGGGCAGAATGGAGCTTGGGGCCGCCTTCTCAGTCCCCAGCCTCAGGGACTTCTGTAAGTTATAAGTAATTTTTCTGCTGTTGTATAGGGTGGATTTAGCTCAGAGAGGGATAGATAGCGAGCAGCTAGGAAGGTGCAGGGACAGGTAGTGATAGTGTAGTGGCTTAGATCCAGGTGACAGGTTCCCTTTAAGCATGAGGATATGGCCTCCTGGGCATACATCTTCCAGGGCAGCTCCTGCTCCCAAATGCACAGAGACAAGTGATCCCATTAACACAAAGATTATTTTCAGGTGTGTGAAGAATCGGGTAGGCCAGACATGCCCCTGTCTTTTAGCTCTGCTGCACTTGTAATACATTACCTGAACCTGTGGAACTTCAAGTCCCAGCATAATTAATTATTTAAACTTGCAGAAATACATATGTCAGCATACATATTTGCAATGCAGCAAACCCCTGTATCACTATACATATATACCGTATATACTCGCGTATAAGCCGAGTTTTTCAGCCCAAAAATTGGGCTTAAAAGTGCCCCCCTCGGCTTATATGCGAGTCAATACGGCCCCCTCAAAGTTTGGCGCCCCCACCTCCCTTTCTGGGCCCCCCCGCATGCAGCGCTGCGCATATACATTACCGGTCTAGCAGCTGTCACCCTCCGATGGCGGATCGCGGCTCCCGGCTCCGGGCTCCATCTTCCTCGCTGTCTTCCTGCTTGTCAGGTGACCGGCCGGCGTCGCGATGACGTCATCGCGACGCGCGATGAGCCCCGGTCACAAAGCAGGAAGACAGCGAGGAAGATGGAGCCCGGAGCCGGGAGCCGCGATCCGCCATCGGAGGGTGACAGCTGCTAGACCGGTAATGTATATGCGCAGCGCTGCATGCGGGGGGGCCCAGAAAGTGAGGTGGGGGCGCCAAATTATGAGGGGGGCCCTGCTGGGGCCATGTATACTACCACTGGGGCTATATACTACCACTGGGGCTGTATACTATTACTGGGGCTGTATACTACTACTGGGGCTGTATACTATTACTGGGGCTGTATGTATACTACCACTGGGGCTGTATACTACCACTTGGGCTGTATACTACTACTGGGGCTGTATGTATACTACCACTGGGGCTATATACTACCACTGGGGCTGTATACTACCACTGGGGCTGTATACTACTACTGGGGCTGTATGTATACTACCACTGGGGCTGTATACTACCACTGGGGCTGAATATACCACTGGGGCTGCTGTATACTACCACTGGGGCTGTATACTACCACTGGCGCTGTATACTACTACTGGGGCTGTATGTATACTACCACTGGGACTGTATATACCACTGGGGCTGCTGTATACTACCACTGGGGCTGTATACTACCACTGGGGCTGTATATACCACTGGGGCTGCTGTATACTACCACTGGGGCTGAATATACCACTGGGGCTGCTGTATACTACCACTGGGGCTGTATACTACCACTGGGGCTGTATATACTACTGGGGCTGCGTGTATACTACCACTGGGGCTGTATATACTACTGGGGCTGTATATACTACTGGGGCTGCGTGTATACTACCACTGGGGCTGCTGCTGTATACTACCACTGGGGCTGCTGTATATACCTCTGGGGCTGCTGTATACTACCACTGGGGCTGCTGCTGTATATACCACTGGGGCTGCTGCTGTAACACTGCTGGGGCCTGTATATACCACTGGGGAGGCTGCTGTATACCACACTGCTGGGGGCTGTATACCTGTGCTGGGGTCCACCCTCGGCTTATACACGAGTCAATAGATTTTCCCAGGTTTTGGGGGCAAAAGTAGGGGGGTCGGCTTATACACGAGTATGTACGGTATGTATATTGTGATGTAGTGACTGGTTGATTTATAAATCGCTGATTTTTATCACACAGGCAAAAGTCTGCTGTGATGTTAATATGAGTGTCTCCCTGGTACCTGTGGATTCATGGTCTGCTTAACAGCATAGCAAAGGGTAACTTTTCAACTTGATGGAGATGTGAGTGTGGCTGATCCCATGTGGTGTGTTTTGTTTGAGCACATGCAGACTGAAATGCGAGACTACTGAGCAAGCTGTGTGAGAGGGGCTGCATGGGCCTCTCTGTGTGCGGCTGCTGGGAGCAGCTAAAGAGAGTTCAGGATGTGAGAGCTGCCCAGGCCTCTGAGCAGGCAACTGTTCATACACCATCTGTCTATGGCGAGAGTGAAGTAAAGCTGTGTGGAGCAGTGGAGGTCCAGAGACCGAGGAACTGCAACCAGTCTGGAGTGAAGACGGAGCCTCTGAGCATGCACTTGGGTGTGTGAAAGCGGCCCAAGACACAGTTAGGAATGAGATGGCCTGAAAACAGTGTGTCCACTGACTGAAGGTAGTGAATGGACTCTGAGTAGGGATGGGCGAATCTACTCGCTAGGACTCGTTACTCGGCGAGTAGTAAGGGACTCGCAGGACTCGGTACTCTGCGAGTTTCCCAGCGTTTACTCGCACGAGTCCAATGCAAATCAATGGCAATCCTAGTTTTGTCAGAGACGCTGACAAAACTAGGATTGCCATTGTCTTGCATTGGACTCGCTACTGTGCCAGTGATAGCAGGGAAACTCACGGGGTAAGAGCTGTCTGCTCTGTGCAGCTCCAGGGTCCTAGAGCCCGCCTGCTGCCTGATGTAGCAGAGCTGAGATTGTGCTCAGTCTGCTCATTCCCTGTGCATAGACATCTATATCTATGCACAGGGGATGTAGCAGAGAGGACATCGCGTTTTGGACTACGTCGGACGGAAGAGGATTTTTTTAATTAAAGATGGAGTCCCTAATGGCTTTTTTTTTTATTTCTAATAAAAAATTTTCTCTGTGTTGTGTTTTTTTTAACCCTTTATTGGAGATTGTTAGTGGCCGGGTCAAACCTGGCCTGACATTAAGAATCCCGGGCTTAATACCAGCTTGTATAACAAAGGTGGTATTAACCCCTTTATTACCCAGCGTGCCACCGCCACCAGGGCCGCTGGAAGAGCGGGGTTCAGCGCCAGAGGATGGCGCTTCAATGAACGCGCCATCTTCTGGGGCGGCTGCGGGCTGCAATTTGCAGCGGGGGGTGCCCAGAAAGCTTGGGCCTCCCTGCGCTGCGGATTCCAGCCCCAGCTGCTTAGCTGTACCTGGCTAGACATAGAAATTGCGCGGAGCCCCACGCATTTTTTTTTAATTATTTCATGAAATAATAAAAAAGGGCTCCCATATATTCTTGTGTCTGGCCAGGTACAAATAGGCACCTGGGGGTTGGGGGCAGCCCGTCGCTGCCTGCTGGTTCCGGCTGGTTCCAGAAATACGGCGAAGCCTACGTCAAATTGTTTTCTGACAAATCCATAAAACAATGTAAATAAAAGGGACTGCATTTCATGAAATAATTTAAAAAAATGCGTGGGGCTTTGCGCAATTTCTATGTCTAGCCAGGTACAGCTAAGCAGCTGGGGGTTGGAATCCGCAGCGCAGGGAGGCCCAAGCTTTCTGGGCACCCCCCGCTGCAAATTGCAGCCCGCAGCCTCCCCAGAAGATGGCGCGTTCATTGAAGCGCCATCCTCTGGCGCTGAACCCCGCTCTTCCAGCGGCCCTGGTGGCGGTGGCACGCTGGGTAATAAAGGGGTTAATACCAGCTTTGTTATACAAGCTGGTATTAAGCCCGAGATTCTTAATGTCAGGCCACGTTTGACCCGGCCACTAAGAATCTCCAATAAAGGGTTAAAAAAAGCACAACACAGAGAAAAATTTTTATTAGAAATAAAAAAAAAGCCATTAGGGACTCCATCTTTAATTAAAAAAATCCTCTTCCGTCCGACGTAGTCCAAAACGCAATGTCCTCTCTGCTACATCCCCTGTGCATAGATATAGATGTCTATGCACAGGGAATGAGCAGACTGAGAACAATCTCAGCTCTGCTACATCAGGCAGCAGGCGGGCTCTAGGACCCTGGAGCTGCACAGAGCAGACAGTTCTTACTCTGTGAGTTTCCCTGCTATCACTGGCACAGTAGCGAGTCCAATGCAAGACAATGGCAATCCTAGTTTTGTCAGCGTCTCTGACAAAACTAGGATTGCCATTGATTTGCATTGGACTCGTGCGAGTAAACGCTGGGAAACTCGCAGAGTACCGAGTCCTAGCAGATAGAGCCTGAAGCTTCCGAGACACATCTGCAATTTGTAAATTGCACATTACTCGCTATTACTCGCTTCCCCATTCATTAACATTGGACTCGCTAGACTCGCAACGAGTAGCGAGTCCCGGGCTCGGACTCGCTAGAGTCAAGCGATTCCGAGTAATTTAGGACTCGCCCATCACTAACTCTGAGTACTCCACTGATAGACTGGCATATAGGCTAGGGTCACACTTAAAAGGGACAATCCGGTAACCGCATCCATTACTGGATGTGGTTTTGGACTGTGCCTTCATACTTCTTAAAATTTGTGAAAATGCAATCCTCATTCAGGATCTGAATGCATTAATGCATCCGATTTTGGAATGAGGATTTTTGCTAATTTCAAAATCAGATCTGGCAGTGGATCCGGTACTGCAAGGTACATTTATGAACCTTGCGGTACCGGATCCGGTTCCCATAGGTGCCCATGTTAAAAGAATCCAGATCCGGTTTTGCAACCGCTGCGATAGATGCAGCCTGCATGATTTTTACCGCAGGCTGCAAAACCGGATCCGGTAACCAAATTGCCATTTGGGCAATCCGGTTGTTGTATTACAGCCTATGGACTGCAGATCCGGATCCGGTTTTGAGCATTTTTACTGCTCAAAACCGGATCAGGATGTAAAAAAAAACGCAAACGTGACCGTAGCCATACTCCATTGAGACTTGTGTATGAATATGTCCATTGAGAGAGAAAAATGGACTATGTATTATATGGATATTTATGTTATGTTGCAGCTAAATGAAGCCTTCATATTAATGCTATGGAACATGGTTTTTGAAGACTGAAATAAACCTATCGAACTTTTAAATAGAGACTGTTGCTGTGTCCCTTAATCCCGCTACTAAACGAGTGTTCCCCAGTATATATATGGTATATAGATCTAAAATATTAGAACAGCACCAAAAAAGTTACCTTACAGTAGTGCAGCGCTTTTTCAAAACACCAATATAATTGTCCTTTTTATGATATAGAAAAAAAAAGAAAAAACAGCACCAAAAAATAGAGTAAGTGTAGACTTTATTCCCCAGTGGCGTGTCGCCGTTTCGGATATAGTATCCTTTTTCAAGCCTGCCACGCCACTGGGCAATAAAGTCCACATTTGCTTTACGTTTTGGTGTTGTGTTTTTTTATAATATTTATATATATGTAATATTGACACAGGGTGACGTCAAAATATTTTGAAGCCTAGTGAATGTTGAGGGACTACAGACGCTGGAACATGGCAGAAAAGGCCGCCTTAAGAAAAGTCTAAAGTGAAAAATGGCTGTGTAGCTGGACTGGTGAGTGCCATGGGTGGTGAGTATGGCTTACTTATTTTATAAACTCCTTTTTGCCTCTTAGGCTGGCTTCACACCATGGTTCTTGACTGTCAGGTTCAGTCCGGTGTTTTGCAGGATGCACCGGACAGAACCTGACAGCACCGGAAGAGCACAAACTGAGGACAAATATGCCCTCCGATCTTGTTTTTAACAGGATACATTTGTGCTCATGGCTGCTGCTGTCCGCGGTGCTGAAATTTCAGCTCGCATGTGCAGTGGAGCTGCCCGCCATACTGAAAATTCAGCCGTTGGTACAGTGGAGCTCTACATGATTCTGAGCTTCAGTGCCGGCTCTGAAATACTACTGCTGTCCATGGTGCTGAATAAGCGCGGCTGCATTTCAGAGCTGCCGCTCTTCAGTACCATGCAAAAGAAAAAACAAAGGTTGCGCCACGCTGCATTGGGGAATCTAGATTAAGCGATATTCAGGATTTTCACTCACCTTTACTAGTTGTGCCGTATCCACACAACTAGATTGTGGATATGTGGTGAGTGAAGGTTTATATTCACTGATCTTCTGATCTTTGGTGTTCCCCTTCAACGTTTTTAATATAAGATTCCTGCCTTCTCCTTAGCTGGCTCGCATGAAGGATCATGTGCCGATTTTAAGGATGGATAAATGTAGCCAGGTCCTGCTCCGGAGCAACTTGAGGAAGACGCAGTCAGCGTCGAAACGCGTTGTGGCAGGAGGGCTATTATTTGTTGAATGAATAAAACTCAAAGGTAATATATTTAAGAGCATTGTGTATCCTGTTTTAGCTCTCGGCGCTTACTATTATTATACCACATTTATTTATCGGCTCTTCAGTACCAGGCATTTGGGAAACTCTCCGGTTTGTTTGCTGGATCTGGGGCAATCCGGCGCCCATAGATTCCCAAGTTGTGGTTATGGGTGCCAAATCATCCCGGATTCGGGAGGATCTGGTTTTGTTCATTTTTTGCACTGGACACAAAAAAAGATGCAGACTCCAAGTTTGTGTCCAGTGCAAAAAAACAACACGACCGGATCCAGCTGGAAAAACACAAAACCGGAGGCCAAATAAGACCAATCCGGCACCATAGGGACACATGGGGCCAAAACCGGATCAGGTTCTGTCCAGTTCAAACTGGACAGAACCTGACAGACAAAAACCGTGGTGTGAAGCCAGCCTTAGAAGGAGACTAGCTGGCAAACATTTTGCTGGATGAACACAAATAGAGTTCACATAAATCCACAAATTTTGGGATATCTTAAACAAAATTAATTCCTTTAGTATTAATTCACTCATCTCTATTATCCAATGCTATAATACGTGTATATTTTATATAACATGCTGACATTAAGGGCATAATGTTGTGGTACATACAGTACTTTCAGCTTCATGCTACAGCAATATAGGAACAGTTTATACTGTAGCTCTGAATAGTCTCCATGCACATGCCTAACTACTATAACCTCTTGCACCAACATACAGCAAAGAATGAATACGTGACTTCTACTATTCTTACAATCATAAAAAAGTAAAGTACTTAGTTAACCTTTTATTTGTAATCAAAACATTTTTAGGCCTTTCACCAGCGAATAGGTGACCTTTTTGGATTGAATCTAAGGCTGCCTTCACACTTGCGTTTGTGTCTGCATGCGCAGGGCATGCAGACGCAAACGCAGTGCAATACAGCACATACAACGGAGAATCTCCACATGCGTTCACATAAGTATCGTGCCCGGGCAGCCAATCAGCTGTCTCATGGGGTGGCCGGGAGGAGGAGATCAGCGGTGGAGATCTCCTCCTCCCAGCCACAGCTGATCTCCCGCCGGTGTCGGCGCGGGAGATTTGAAGACACAGCTGATCTGACCGCTGTTTAAATCTCCCGCGCTGACACCGAATAGGGTGATATCGGTGCAGGAGATAAGAAACAGCTGATCGCTGCTTCAAATCTCCCGCGCCGACATCACCTATTCGGTGTCAGCGCGGGAGATTTAAATAGCGGTCAGATCAGCTGTATCTTCCAATCTTCCGTGGCGGCATCGGCAGGAGATCAGTGGAGGCTCTAGCTGATCTCCCGGTGGCGCCGCTAATCACCAGTGACCACAGAGAGAGATTTTAATGTGATCCGCAGCATTCTCCTGCGCTGTCATGTGGAGGACACTGTGGATCCATTGAGATCCATGCATTGTTTGTGCGCTTGCAGGCTCTTGCAGATAAAACAAGCACCCCTGACCGCACAAAAAATGCAACAGGCTGCGTTCGGAGGGCGGAGGAGGGCGCACAAATTGTGCGCATCCGAACGCAAGCTCAACTGTACGCAGCTAATACGCAGGCACATGCGTTCCCATGTTAAACATAGGAATGTAGTGCACAAGCGTTTGGCTGCGTTCGGTACGCTGCGCTTGCAAACGCAAGTGTGAAGGCAGCCTAACTCTACTCTACTGACTTCCCTCTTCATGCTCACAACCAGATCTAAAATAAACCAGGGAGGAGGTTAAAAACAACCTAGCTTGAAGTAAAACCTATCTGGGAAAGATGACTGGATTAGGCTGTGGTCACAGTTGCCATGCGTTTTTTTAAGTGATTTAACAAAACTCATGCTTTTTTTCATGTCAGCATGAGTTTTGTAAGGTTTGTGATGGCTCCCTGCGTTTTTGGGTGCGTTTTTGAATCTGCACCTAAAAATAGTGCTTGTAGTATTTTTTTGAGCGTTTTGAAAAACGCATGCGTTTTTTTAACATGGGCTCCTATGGGAAACGCATGCGTTTTTGAATGGCACTAAAAGGTACTAACTGTACATGCGTTTTTGCATGCGTTTTCCATAGGAACCCATGTTATAAAAACGCATGCGTTTTCTACAAAAACGCATGCGTTTTTGGATATGCTCCAAAAACGCATGGGACAGTCACACATGCTTTTTGGCTATTTGGGCATGCGTTTTTTAACATGGGGGCCTATGGGTGCGTTTTTTACATGCGTTTTTGAAAACGCAGGTCTCCAAAAATGCATGTGAAAAATGGTACTGTGACCCCAGCCTAAGAGTGCATAGACTAGAGCCGCTCCACTACTGATGCACACTCTTATCCACCCATTGTTTCCAAGAAGGTTTTATGGTGGGTTTACACACACCAATCTATCTGTTCAATCTCTGAACCAATCTCTGGTTGCAGTGAAATCATGGATACATTGCTCCATGTTGTACACAGCCAAAAAATGGAGCAATATATCCATGATTTCACTGCAACCAGAGATTGGTTCAGAGATTGAACAGATAAATTGGTGTGTGTAAACCCACCATCAGGGCCGCTTTACACACACCAACTTCTGTGTTCAACTTCGGAACAGATCTCTGGTTGCATTGAAATCATGGACACATTGTTACATTTGTACACAGCCACAAAATAGAACAATTTGTCCATGATTTCACAGCAACCAGAGATCTGTTCAGAAGTTGGACACAGAAGTTGGTGTGTGTAAAGCGGCCCTAACTGAGACCAAAATCAGATCAATCTCTTCTCCAATTTAATTGAGACCTTGTCAGGCACATTGAGAGGTGAGGCCAGTTTCACAATTGCGTTCGGTATGCAGGTTAGGAGCAAACGAATGCGTACCGCATCCCTATGTTTAACATGGGTACACATGGTACCTGCGGTCACCTGCGTTTGCTTGCATTGCTTTCGGATGTGCATAAGGACTGCACCTTCCGAATGCAACATGTTGCATTTTTTATACGCAAGCAGCCAGACGCCCACAAAGAATAAATTGAAGTCAATCTGTGTGCATTGCCATCTGCAGGTGGGTGCAACGAAATGTAGCGTTCACAAACGTTAATGTGACAGTAGCCTAAGTCTTCAAAGTTAGGGTTCATCCAATGAAATCAGATTGATGTTATTGGATGGCTTATAAACTTTTTGCTTAACAACAGTTGACAAAGTGCCTCAAGTTTTTTACATCTGTATCAATAGTGGAATTTAAGTATTAATTACCAATTACTATGTGCTGCTCTATTTTGTTATATTTCCTTTATATCGGCCATTGCATATGAACACCTGCACTTTACTTCAACATTATAGGAGTGCTGGTCATATATATTTTTTTGCTGTATAGAAGAAAAAATTCCAATATTGAGCCTGTGCTCCCCGTATATTAATGCACTAGGTCTTTACGAACTGTATAACAATTTATTGTACAATTAAAACGGCGTTGTCTCTTTTATATCCCTATCCTCAGGGTCTTTCTAGGACTAATTTCACATCTGCATTTTCTGCAGTTCCAGCAGATCAGGCAAACTTGAATGTTTGAACTTCATGTTTGCCTAATCTGCCATTTAAAAAAAAAAAAAAAACGGAAGCCGGCACACTTGCAGCAAGATTATGGCAAGTCTACATTCTGTCTAATCTGTTTCCTGTAGGACTTACGGACATGTGCCGCACTTGTTTTTGCCGTGAACTGGCACTTGCGGCAATGGAGAAAACCACGATAACTCCTTCAATAAAGTGCATAAGGTGAAATTTATTGTACTGATGCCAAAAGGATAGGCATGGGGTGTACCCAGGATCAGCAACACAGTGAGGTTGGCGTACACCTAAGGTCACTCAAAATATGCAGTGCAAAATACGCTAAAACATATGTATTACAGACTAAACTATATTATAGAATTTTTACAGATTTTTAAGAATCCAGAAAACAGTGATAAAGAGCTGGAATCAAATGCCGCGCTGACCACAAGGATAAAAACAGAGTAAATCATCCACTCCGTTTATTCTGCCACCACTGGTTACAGAACCTGATACAATGAGCATGTATAGTATCATTTGTTATCATGCTCATACTCATACCATTAATCAAAAAATCAGGGCCATAGCCACCAATCAGCATAAAGTGCATAGTTATAACATAACCATAATGATACCTATAATGGTCGGTATTTGAGGACCGCAAGCCAGGTGCTGTCGACAGCAAAGGCTGAAATGATGGGCAAGTGGTGAAACAAAATACGAACAGCCTGGAGAATATTATGCCTGCATGCGTTTCTGACTCGCACATGGTTTGTGGGTATAACTTTGGTGCAGGATTACGCCACTGTTACAGATACACAAGAACTACAACCAAACCTAACCTAAATCATATTTAACAGGCCAAAAAGGTTCAGAAACAGTTTTTCCTGTGTTATCACTTTTCTACAAGGCTAAATATGCCAGAGAAACAAAAAATATTTCTTTTGGCATTTGTTCACACATACTGTTGTGGCTTTTTTTCACCTTTTACAATTGGGAGGGCCTGAGTCATACAATTTGTAGGTACCGCTGTCATACATCATTTTTAGTTAGCTATTCCCAGCAGTTTACAAGGCCAGCTACGACGTAACAGTAGGTATGTTGATCTTTGAACTCAGAGGCCTCATGTGGTCCTGAAACATACGTTTCCAGTACGTCCCCATGACCGCACCATAAGTGGAGTTATCCCATATCCTCTGTATAGACAGGAAGCACAAGAGGTGAAAAGCCCTGCCACCCCAACCTCTTCAGGGCAGGAAGTACATAAGCGCTGGTGCAGGGAGTACTGGTGTAGAAGATACTTACAGGGCCTGGGGGGATCAGGGAGGCCGCAGTTCTCTCCTTCCTGCTGTCAAGGGTTTGGGTGATGCACTTCTGGTCGGCGGTTCATGCGGGAAATTCAAGTGTGGACTTGCTGTGGATACCAGGGAAGCCAGAGACCATGGCAGAGGGACCTGACCTGCTGGCAAGGAAGTAAGAGCTGTGCTGTGCCAGACTGTACAAGTCTGTGTTGGGATGTGTCAGGCAGGCTGTACCATTCTGTACTATGCTGTACCGTGCTGTGCCATGCCATGCTGTGCTGTACCATGTGAAACCATGCTGTACCATGTTGTGCTGTGCCATACCATAACATGCTGTGCCGTACCATACCATGGTGTACCATGCTCTACCATGCTGTGCTGTACCATGCAATACCATGCAGTACCGTACTGTGCTGTGCCATACTATACCATGCTGTGCCATGCTATACCAAGCTGTACCATGCTTTGCCATTCTGTGCTGTGCCATGCTGTACCAGGCTGTACCATGCTGTGCCATGCTGTGCCATGTCGTGTCAATCTGGGTCGTGACATGCTATGCCGTGCCATGATATGCCGTGCTGTACCATGCTGTGCCATGCTATGCTGCACCACACAATACCATCCTGTGCCTTGCCGTGCCATGCTTTACCATACTGACCCATACCTTGACATGCTGTTCCATATTGTGCTGTGTTGCGCCATGCTGGGACATGCAGAGCCATGCTGAAACATGCTGTGCTATGCTGTGCTTTGCCATGCTGGGCCGTGATATGCTATATCATGCCATGATTTTTCTGTGTCATGCTGTGCCGTGCCTTACTGTACCATGCTGTAGTAGGCAGTGCCGTTCTGTACTATGCTATGCCATGCTGTGATATGCTGTACTGTATCATGTGGTGCGATGCTGTACTATACAGTACCTTGCTGTACTGGGCAGTGCTGTGCCTTGCGGTGCTGTACTGTGCTGTGCTGTGCCATGCTGTGCCTTGATGTACTGTGCCGTGCCAAGCTGTGCTATACCATGTTTTGCTGCACTAAGCTGAACTGTGCCAGGCCATGCTATACATGGATGATTTGTCACACTCTAATGCCTCTCAAAATCATCCCAGGGTCATGTAAGTGGTACCATTACCTCAGACTCTGTTTTAATGGTCCCCATTTTTTTGGGGTCTTCTATTTGTATTGTAAGACAGACCTTAATTCAACTTATGGTGGAGAACAAAAGCAATATGGTTTTGAAGGGCAGTCAGTTTTCGATAAAAAGGCCTGAGGATACTTAGCAGCAACTATAAAGTCAAATATTGCTGCTACATCTGTAGCTAAATCCACAAAAGTCTAGCTAGATGAATTTGAGGGTCATCTTAAGGATGGCATCTCAAGAGTTCCATACCTAGCTAGGTCCTACTGTTGTTTGGGATTATGGCTAATTTTTGGGCCGACGCTTTGGCCAAATCAGTTAAGTTCGCTGTCAGTCATAATGCTCTTTTTAACTCTGCTTAGAGAGCTATCTGACTCAAAGCCTGGTCTAGCGATACAACTTCCAAAACAAGCTGTATTCCATTCCCTTTTCAGGGCTTAGGGTTTCGGACATGTCTCAGATGAGGCCTTAGGAAAGATGGCCAAGGAGAAAAAGATTATGGATTGATCCTAACTCCACAAAAGTAAAGGGAATCCACCAGATGGTGCTTTAATAAGGGGAAAAGGATAGGAAATTCCAGCCCTGTTCAAACCTGTCCAAAAATATTAGGACGGGTCACAAAGAATCCCTAGATTCTGCCCACTATTGCTCAGGATTATCGAATAAAGGCCCAATTCCTGCCTCAAAAATTTGGGTTGATAAAGAGTCCCCACATCTCTTTTAGTCGGCTAGAAACAGATGTGGAGAAAATTTTCCTCACGCGGTAATTGTTCCTGTTGAAATAGTATTTTGGTCATTATCATTCCCGGGTTTCCATATTGAACCCAGCCGGGGAGTTTAGCACGATATGAATTTAAAACCCCTGAATCATTGGGTCAGATACGAACAGTTCCGCATAGAATCAATAAACTCTGCCATGGCTTGATAAACAAAGACGCAGTAATGTGCACCCTAGACCTGATGGATGTATGTTATCTGTCGATTCTTTCTTCTGGTCAGCAATATCGGAGGTTTCCCTTAGCGTCAGGAAGTCAGGTTCTCCACTACCAGTTCCACTACCAGTTCCGGTGTCTTCCTTACAGCCTCTCATCTGCTCTCAGAATTTTTTAAGAAGATCATGGCAGATGTGGTCATCCTCTAACTGGACGACTTCTTGATAGTGACAGATTCCCCTTAGTTGATGACAGCCACTTGGAATTAGTCTTATTGACGATAACCTAGTTGGGCTGGATCCTGAACAAGGAAAAATTGAATCTCATCCCGAACACTTCCAGAGACTTCTTAGGAGTCTGTCTTGACTCCATAACATGGATGTCCTACCTTCCAGAAGAGAAGATAGAAAAAACCTCGGAGGTATAGAGGCTTTTTTCTTTCCTTCTCAAGAATGAAGTGACCATCAATCTGAGGCGCAATGAGTATCCTGGGTGTCATAACCTTATGTATTGTCCGTATTAGAGGGGCCTAGTTTCATTCCAGACCCCAAAAGAAATCCGTCTTGGCAATGAAAATCAAAGATCAGACCTGCCTGGTAAAGATGTCCTTATTCAGGGAGTACACCACATCTCTAAATTTTTCTTGTCGATTCATCAATTCAAAGAATAGTGTACAATGGTCCTTATAACCTTGCCGCTGGGCACCTACGGATGCATGTTTGTCAGGTTGGGATGCTCTAGTAGGACTCCAGTCTGTTCAGGGAGCTTGGACCAGATCAATTTGATCCAGTTCATCCAACCTCCGAGAGTTGCATGCAATTTGGGAAGCTCAGAAGAGGAGCCAGCTAATCCTGAGGGATGAAGGCGTGAAGAGGTTGTCAGACAACATTATGGCAGTTTCCTTCATTCATCATTAGAGCAGATCACACCACCCTTTATTCCAATGTCTGGCTGAGAAGATTTTTTATTCCTTTTCGGCAGTACTCCTGGGTGGAACAGACAATTGAGAGGTGGATTACCTCAGCAGGTGTCATACATGGCACTGGATGAATCAGAATTCCATCATCTGACTCACAGATGGGGTTGTCCTTGTCTGGATCTATTCGCCTCTAGGAAAAAAAAATGTGAAAATGAGGTGTTTCTTCTCTCCGGACCCAGGAAACAATCTGTTGGCTGTGGACGCCTTCTCACAGTATTGGGCAGACAGTCCAGCATATTCTTTTCTGCCTCCTTCCCTGATTTCAAAGATCCTGAGAAAAATCCAGGAGAACCATGCAACGGTTATAACTATCGTTCCATTCTACCGAAGAGTAGCTAGTTTTACCTTACTACAACATGTAGCTGTGGAAGAACCAAACATCCTGCTCTGAAGGTACACCTTCTGACTCAGGTCCACTACCTCATTCCACTCTGCTACGACTACAGTTATCCCCTTGGATTCTGAGAGGAAGATCCTGAGGGCCAAGGGCTTGTCCGGTAAGGTGATCCAGTCTATGTCAGACGGCAGGAAACCGGTGACTCAGGCAATGACTATGGCCAAGAGACTGGGAGAATTTTGAGTACTCTCAATCATTGATCTATACAGTGCCTACAAGTAGTATTAAACACCCTGCAGATTTAGCTGGTTTGATAAGATGCCAATAAGTTAGAGCCTTCAAACTGCAAACGAGAGTAGGATTTATTAACAGAAGCATAAATCTTACAAACCAAAAAGTTATGTTGCTCAGTTGAATTTTAATAATTTTTTAACATAAAAGTGTGGGTCAATTATTATTCAACCCCTAGGTTTAATATTTTGTGGAATAACCCTTGTTTTCAATTACAGCTAATAATCGTCTTTTATAAGAACTGATCAGGCTGGCACATGTCTCTGGAGTTATCTTGGCCCACTCCTCCATGCAGATCTTCTCCAAGTTATCTAGGTTCTTTGGGTGTCTCATGTGGACGTTAATCTTGAGCCCCTTCCACAAGTTTTCAATTGGGTTAAGGTCAGGAGACTGACTAGGCCACTCCAACACCTTGATTTTTTCCCTCTTGAACCAGGCCTTGGTTTTCTTGGCTGTGTGCTTTGGGTCGTTGTCTTATTTGAAGATGAAATTACGACCCATCTTAAGATCCTTGATGGAGGAGCGGAGGTTCTTGGCCAAAATCTCCAGGTAGGCTGTGCTATCCATCTTCCCATGGATGCAGACCAGATGGCCAGGCCCCTTGGCTGAGAAACAGCCCCACAGCATGATGCTGCCACCACCATGCTTGACTGTAGGGATGGTATTCTTGGGGTCGTATGCAGTGCCATCCAGTCTCCAAATGTCACGTGTGTGGTTGGCACCAAAGATCTCGATCTTGGTCTCATCAGACCATAGAACCTTGAACCAGTCTGTCTCAGAGTCCTCCAAGTGATCATGAGCAAACTGTAGACGAGCCTTGACATGACGCTTTGAAAGTAAAGGAACATTACGGGCTCATCTGGAACGGAGACCATTGCGGTGGAGTACGTTACTTATGGTATTGGTTTCTGCCATGAGATCTTCCCGGAGCTCCATCCTTGTTGTCCTAGGGTTAGCCTTGAGTCTTCGGACAAGCTTGGCCTCGGCACGGGAGGAAACTTTCAAAGGCTGTCCAGGCCGTGGAAGGCTAACAGTAGTTCCATAAACCTTCCACTTCCGGATGATGCTCCCAACAGTGGAGACAGGTAGGCCCAACTCCTTGGAAAGGGTTTTGTACCCCTTGCCAGCCTTGTGACCCTCCACGATCTTGTCTCTGATGGCCTTGGAATGCTCCTTTGTCTTTCCCATGTTGACCATGTATGAGTGCTGTTCACAAGTTTGGGGAGGGTCTTAAATAGTCAGAAAAGGCTGGCAAAAGAGATAATTAATCCACACATGTGAAGCTCATTGTTATTTGTGCCTGAACTACTTCTTAATACTTTAGGGGGACCAAACAGAATTCTGGTGGTTTGAGGGGTTGAATAATAAATGATCCTCTGAATTAACTTTTAACGCTTTAAAAAAAAAAAAAAAAAAATGTTTTGTGGCACTGCATTTCCCACTTCCAGGCTGATCTACAGTCCAAATGTCACAATGCCAAGTTAGTTCCGCATGTGTCAACCAGCTGAATCTGCAGGGGGTTGAATACTACTTGTAGGCACTATATATGCCGATTGGACACAATGTATCCTCCTTCAATTAGATCCAGCCTTCTTCCCTGTAGTAGACTCAATGGTGAATCTGCACTAGGAGATTGTCCTTCCCTCCTTCTATGAAAATCCGAAGGAGTGAGAACTCCGTCTTCTTGATGTCCGCAGAGCAGTATTGGCCTACTTGGAAGCCACTTGGAACTGGTGACTAAACTATAATTTTTTTCATACACTTTGGGGGAAAAATAGAGGCAAGAAGGCTTAAAATTTGCCCTTAGCTAGGTGGCTCAGTTCCATGTTTAATCTAGCATACCTCTCAGGAGGACAGTCTCCCCTGAAATTAGGAAAGCCCATTCTGCCTCATGCACAACTAGAGCAAGGGCTACCATTGAACAGATATATACCGCAGCTACCTGGTCAGGTTATACTACATTCTGCAAACATTATCAACTATATATTCTCTCACGGCAGAGATCTGCATTTGGTAGGAAGGTGCTTCAGGCAATTGTCTTACCCTAAGCTATAAATTCTTGGGTATACTCCTACGGTTCTGTCATGGGGACGTACTGGAAAACCGGAATTAGACTTACCAGTAATGATGTTTCCAAGAGTCCACATGACAGCACCCACCCTAATTAGCTATTGTATGTAAATTTAACATGTGTCTACGTAGTCTAGAATAAAATTGTGTTGTACCCAGCCAATGTGGTTTTTGGAAAATCACTGAGGAGGTTGGGGGTGGGAGGGCTTTTAAACTCTTGTGCTTCCTGTCCCTACAGAGATATGGGATTACTCCTCCTACGGTGCTGTCATGTGGACTCCTGCAAACATCATTACCGGTAAGTCTGATTCCGGTTTTTGAAGGGACCACTCTTAATTAGACATTTGGGTGGTCCCTCCTTTATTTATACTGTGATAGGGGAAAACATATTACATAGCAGTTTACAAAGTGCCCATTGTAGCCTTGGGCTTCACCCTCCTCCTCCCCCTCCACTGCCATGTGATTCTACTGCCCTACATTCAAATGTTCAGAGGGCCTGCAGTAGGCATGAACCTGAGTTGATTAGGAAAGAAAGCCGCACTCACCAGTTTTCGGATACGTAATAAACAGAAGTTTATTCCTATTAAAGGTACATAGTGCAGGGAGGGAGGGGGTGCAGATGAGGACGCCGGTGCACCGTTTCGCGCTTGTAGGCGTTTTTGCGGGTCCTGCAGAAGCGACTACAAGTGCAAAATAGTGCACCATCGTCCTCATCTGCACCCATCCCTCCCTGCACTATGTACCTTTAATAGGAATAAACTTCTGTTTATCACGTATCCGAAGACTGGTGAGTGCAGCTTTTTTTCCTAATCTGCTATGACTGCAGCTTGTCGTGCACCGCCAGTCATGTCCACCCGCTGACAGCTGGCTGATTGAAGTCCATCATAAGCATTAGTAGCCCGGTGTTTCCCCTCTCATTTGTTACATGAGCCTGAGTTTGCTGGGGGTCCAGAGATTGCCCTGTAAAGTACGTTTTGGAGGGACCGCTCTAAGACATTTGGGCGGTCTCTCCCTCATTGATACTGAGATGGTGGAATATCTTTTCAATAGCAGTTTATGAAGTGCCCATTGGAGCGTTGTGTTTCATCTTCATCCTCCTCTTCCTCCTTCTCCTACAACTCCATGACATTTTGCGGCCCTAAATTCAAATCTTCACAGGGCCTGCAGTATGTAGAAAACCTGAGTTTACTGAGAGCCCTCATTTGGCTCTGTAGTATGCGTTTGGAAGTGACCTTCTCTAGACGTTTTGGAGGTCCCACTGGTGTACATTTGAGAGTGTTCTCAATTATTCATATTGTAGGACCCTCACTGTGTTATTTAACTCATTAAAGGGAACCTGTCACCTGGATCTAAACCTCTGACCTATTATTAGCTGTCCCTACACCTTCCTAGCTGCTTCCTAACCATCCCTCTCTGCTGTAAATCCACCCTGTAAAAATGAAGAAAAATGACTTTCAACTTACTGGGTGTCGCTCTCTCTGGAGGTTGGAAAGGCAGCTCCAGGCTCCTTTCTCCCCACCTCACTGCATAATAATAATAATAATAATAAAGCTTTATTTATATAGCGCCAACATATTCCGCAGCGTATAACTGCATGCCCCGCTGGGCGGCATTATTCTTTCTTCCTCTCCTCCTGAATTTGGAATCTCCCGCCCTCTTTTCCTTTTATGATGCACTGGAGGGTACATCACATCTGGCACTGTGCATTATGGGCCCGATGACGTGATTGGCCCCTGTGCATTATGGGCTTGATCATGTGATTGGCCCGGCTTCAATATGTGCATTGCGCATGCATGGAGCCGGGCCGATCTCGTGATCGGGCGCATAATGCACTGGGCTGGATGTGACGTACCAGCCGGTGCATCATAGAAGGAAATGAGGGCAGGAGATTCCAAATTCAATCATTAAAAATTAGCCCTATGGGCTGAGTCATGGTTGACGAAGGAAGAAAGCGGGTTTTTAAGGGAAGAGTCAAAAACAAAGTCCAAAATGATATAACGCAATAAGGTGATTCCAGCTCACATTATCATTCATGAGGGGTCACCACAGTGCAAGAACATACTCCACCAACACATCAAAACATCGGAGAAAAAGGAGTATCATGCACAAAGTGCATCAATTTATTTTTCACAAAGGACAAAAGTGATAAAACGTGATAGACGGTATAGAAGTTACAATAAGAGATACCAAGGTGGCTGCAACAACTGATCTGACTCAGTAATGGAACAGTACAAGGTTATATTCCAAATTTTTGCAGATGTAAATACAAACAATGTATATAGATATATTATGTAAAAAAGTGCACTCTGAGGTTCTGTGCAAAATATTCATATTAAAGTACCAGTGCATCAAGGTAAACCTCTGTTCATAATTCAGAATAGGGTATACAACCAACAGAGTTAGAACAACAGAGTTATGGCAAGAATACACATTGTTGCATCATATACATGGCATAATCAGGCATCTAGAGAGTCATGTGGTCACCCGGAAAGAAAGGCCATGTGTGTTTTCAGCTCTGAAAATAACTATTTTGTGGGGTATTATGGAGCTACTAATCGGCTCGTTTACACTGTCCCTGCTGAACTGTCTCTCCCTCCCTATAGTCTGACTCTGCTCTGTGTCCTCAGCTCTCAAAAGAGCTATTGTTATGGTGGTTTAATGGAGCTACTGAGCAGCTCCTTTAAACTGTCCCTGTTGAGTATCTCTCCATGCCTACCCTACACTGACCAAGTTAGGCCAGGGTCACATTTGCGGTTGGACCCTGGCCTGCCGGATTCCGGTTTCAACTTAGCAATTTTTCCATCACCGCATAGCGTTTCCGCTATGCGGTGCTGGAAACCGCAGTCCCTAGTTACCCGGTGTTTACCTGCACGACCTGTCACACAGGCAGCGGCTCGGAGGGCGTTTTACAGCGCCGCACAGGAAATCGTGTCTGCAACGGTTTCCTGTGCGGCGCTGTAAAACGCCCTCCGAGCCGCTGCCTGTGTGACAGGTCGTGCAGGTAAACACCGGGTAACTAGGGACTGCGGTTTCCAGCACCGCATAGCGGAAACGCTATGCGGTGATGGAAAAATTGCTAAGTTGAAACCGGAATCCGGCAGGCCAGGGTCCAACCGCAAATGTGACCCTGGCCTTATACACTAGAGGTAGCTCTCAAAAGGATTTTTGGGTTATGAAGAGGCCTAAAAACTCTCACTAGCAGTTGAGTGATCTCTCCCTATGCGTCTCCAACAATGGCTCCAGATGCAATGCTGGCAAAATGGTGGCAGCAGGGCTTAAATAGACACTATGATGCTGGGCGGCCAGCCAATCACAGCAATACCACAACCAAGATGTCTGTGACATTACTGTGATTGGCTAAGAAGCCCAGCATGTTTAGTGGCTCCAAAGGAGGCGCCAAATCTCTAGGGCGGGACATCCGAATATAGCGAGGTGAGTACACAAATACTCGCAGAATAACGAGTCATGCGAATACCATACTATCTGTGCGAATAGTGAATGGTAACAAATACACTCGCTCATCACTACTAGTTGACTAATATTGGACTTTCTCTTCGAACAAGTACGCGAGTACTCCTTACGAGTATAGCTATTACGAATATTTCAGTACTCATCACTAACCTTGACATATGCGTAAAATCCAAAACTAATGATTGTTTCAGTTATTTTATTTCAATAACATCATTTAACTATAGCTAAAGAATGACATGACTGAGAGATCATTTCAATTTCTAATTGTTGCAGGCTGTAGTAATATCAGGGTACATTATATGTGTCCATATTCTGGAATGTGAACTTTGCAGATTTACAAATGAGAATTGTTTTTAACTTCTCTTTGGCTATGAAACATATCCATGCCAAGCCTTTGTGGCCAATGTTGCATCTGCTTGTGGTGAATTGCCAAGTGCTATTCAATGTGTTCAGATTACACAGACCAGAAGTGCACTCATATACTCACGCCCTGCCAAACAAAAAATAAAAAATGAGTATGAAATGATTTGGAAGCTGTGATGTGTAACGTCATACCCTATAATATAATAGCAACTGAATTTAATTGTGCAATTTACAGCAATAATTTTATGCAACAATTGAGCCTTTTTCCTATACATACAGTGCCCCCAAGGCTCTAGTAGCAGTTGTTGCACCATGTGCCATTTCCTGCTTTTATTTTTTTTTTATTAAATACCGCTATTCTGTCCAAGGAGTGTAAAAAATAACTGGTGGCGTTGGAATAATGCGACATTTGTTTTCTTCTTGCATTCTCTCTACATTCCCTCAGCAGCAAGAATGTGATGGGGCACTTAGACAGAGCAGAGAAGTAGTTGTTCAGTAGAATTGGAGGAAACATGACTTTGATATTAGATAAAATCTTTTTATTGATGTAAATCTTTTATCTACCAGAATTATTGAGCAGCGAGCTCACCATGAGCAACCTAGAAGGATAACTTTGTTACTGATAGCTTCCTGTAATCATGTAAGAGAAATATCAACATGCTCACTATCTGGACACACGTGTGTATACAGCTTATATTATTGCGATTTCTAGGCATTTAGTAGAAAAAGTAACAGTTGCAGACAGTTACCGCCATCACCATGGCAACCGCAAATTCAAACATTCAGCTATGAAAGGGTAGAATCTTTTAAACATCAATCATCATCCCTTCTTCAAAAATCATCCTCGGAAACAGGAACATGCCACGATTTCAAGTCATAAAGCCAGAAATGTTTAATACAAGCTTTTAAATAACGTTTTACAGTATTACGTCTTTCCATACCCATTCTGCGTTTTAATGCATGTGGATGCACTAGGGGTTAACCTATCAGTTGATTTTGGTAGCTTCTCTTTCTAAATCTTTGTCAGTGTAACTATGGTAATAATGAACTGTCAGGGCACAGAGGTAAAGCTCTGTTTACACTGGCTCCTTTCTCAGTTCTCTTGGTTTCCCTTCCTTTTTTGAAGCCAATAATATATAGTCTGCTGCTCTATTCTTACTGTAAAAAAATAAATATGTGTTAACCTGACTGAGCAATCATAAGCTAATGAGGGTTTTCTGGTTTTCTTTGGACCTAAACAAAAAGAATAGTTTTGGATTTCTTATTTTTATATATTAAATAAAATAAAGAAAAATAAATTATATTTTTAAGGGGGTCAAAACTATTTTCTTTCTAATATAATGATCCAATTATTCCATGTTGAAATGTTATCATAGAGAAATAACAAAGCTTTCAATAACCCCACACCCAGCTGGATTATGCACACCTGGGGCCATTGAATAAAGAAGGAGACTTGGAGCACGGTATCAGAAAAACTAAGCACTAGTAGTGGTCAATCATGCTCGACATTGCTCAATTTTTGATTGAGCATCGGGATGCTAAAGCATGCTAGATCCTCAATCAAACCTCCCTCAGGCTCAAGCATCATTCTTGAGTCTCCATGCCATATGTTAATGGCTGTTTTTCAGGCACTAAACATACGGGGATGGCCTGCCGATCACAGTAATGCTGTAGCCATGTTAGCTACTGACATTACTGTGATTGGCCGGCTGCAACTAAATAAAACCCGATGACGTGCTGCTCAGCTCACTCTACCCCAGAAATAGTATAGGGAAAGGTGCTGGAGAAGTGATAGCATATGAGAGTGATAATTGTCTTAGGCTACATTCACAAGTAGGATAATTTGGGCACATTCCTGCATTTACGTGGTGCTTTTGAGTGCTCGCGTAAATGCAGTGATTTAAAAAGCTGGATATGCCTTCCAGCAAAAGCTATGGCTTTTGCTGAAAGGCCTGCCGACGTCACGTTTTTCCACGTATATGTGTGTGTTTCACTGCAAAAGTGCGTGCGCAAAAAGAATTGCCATGGCAATTCTTTGCACTTTTTTCGGCGCACTTTTCCCATAGGCTACATGTTAAAATGGCCTCAGGAAAAGCGCAGCATCTGCATGCAAAAAAGCGCCACTGCACAATACGCAGCCAAATTCGCCGCATGGAACATAGCCCTAGGGTACCTTTACACATGGACACATTGTTAAATTTTGTTGCCATGTACAAATGGAACAATGTGTCCATGATTTCACTGCAACCAGTGAGTTGCAAGCAATTTATTTCTGTGTGTAAAGGTACCCTTACAGTTAATGCTGCTGTAACGTAAAAAAATCTATTCTATTTTCTAATAATGCCATGCCTAGCAGCATGTAGCAGTGAGAGCTTCTGGAGAAGGGATAGTGGATTAGAGTGACAGTTGCCTAAAGGTACCGTTACACACAAAGATATCTGTGCAGACATTGCTTGCAACTCACTGGTTGCACTGTAATCATGGACACATTGTTACATTTTCTTGCCATGTACAAATGGAACAATGTGTCCATGATTTCACTGCAACCAGTGAGTAGCAAGCAATGTCTGTACAGATATCTCCGTGTGTAACGGTACCTTTACGGTGATTGCTGCTGCATTGTACCAAATCTATTTTATTCTATAATAATACCACTCTTAGCAGCATGTGATATGGGGAGAGCTGATAGAGAGGGTATCGTGTATTAGATTGATTATTTCTTTATATTCCTTGCTGCTACAGCAAAAACAATTTTTTCTCTATGTATACCACTCTTAGGGCCCCTTTACACGCCGCTACTCGTGGGTGGATACAACCAGCTACTTCACGTGCACGAGCACGCACAAACGGTTACAAACGGTAATCGCACCACCTTTACACGCCGCCACAAGGTGCGCTACAGTAGGTTACATCTATCTCTAGATACACCGCCGGGTGTCTCAAGTCACCTTCTGTAGCTCAGCTTACCTCATTTACACACCGCTACAACAAGCTAAAATGGGCGGACCTGGTGCAGCAGGGACAGCACATAGGCGTGCCACAATTGTGGATTACGAGACATCCGTACGCTGATAGGACAAAGCAAGAAACCCATGATTGGCCAGGCATCGCAGGAGGCTGTTTAATACATGACGCTCGAGCAATTGTGTAGTGTGACTGGTCAGCTCCTTAAATATGCCTCCCTATGCAGCGACTACCAATCGTAATGCAGGAGCTTCCTCCAATGATCGCTGATGGGGCGCCGTAACCCGGAGCCTGTGTCACGCCCCAGCTACATACCAGGTACATTGCCTGGTGTCGACACATCCCTTCTGTTGCTTCTTTACACGCCGATACAGCTCGCTACAATCGCCTGTGTAGCCACCTGTTTCAGGGCAGTGCTCGGAAACAGATGCATCTGTTGCCGGGTGCCTCCTACTGTCTTCACACGCCGCTACTACGGGGTATTTTGCCGCTACAAGCTACATTTGTAGCATGTAGCTGGTTGTATCCACCCGCCAGTAGCGGCGTGTAAATGCACCCTCAGGGTGCCGTCACACCTGGCGACGGCACCGCCGATGTATTAGGTCATGTAGGGGCGTGGCCTATCGGCGCTGATATCGCCCCTGCTTCGCCTAATGTAAAGGGGCGATGTTGGCGCCTCTGAGTGCTCAGGTTCCATGCGGTTTGTGTGTCAAAACCAGGAGAGGAACTTGCAGAGAAAAAGTATAATTGAAAGATTGACACCTGTTCTGAGTTCTGGAGACACTCCTGGCTTTGGCACACAAACTGGATAGGCTGGTTTCACATCACGATTTTTGTGATCTGAGCTGATCCGATGAGAACCGGATAGGCCCGGATCACATTTCTGCCCAATAGTGTGCCTATGGGACCGGATGGAGCCGGATGGCAGCTATCTGCCATCCGGTTTCCATGTGTCCGAATGAATCCAGGTGGACTCGGATTTTTCACCCAAACACAAAAATGCTGCATGCACGATTTTTGTGTCCGGGGAGAAAAATCTCTCCAAACCGGATCCTCCGAGTTGCGGCAGAACATTGCCCGAATTCTTCAGAAACAGTTGCCTACACCAAGAAAATGACAACTAAATATACAAGTGAGGTGTGGCAAGTGTC
This sequence comes from Allobates femoralis, assembly GCA_033576535.1. NCBI lineage: Eukaryota > Metazoa > Chordata > Amphibia > Anura > Aromobatidae > Allobates > Allobates femoralis. The sequence continues at coordinate 133,921,544 of JARQOC010000001.1, read as the reverse complement.
CTAGGAAGAAGGACATGAAGACAAAATTTATGTGCGACGAGTGCAAGAGCCAATTTGTGGTAATTGTACTGTAAGGTATTTCGTGGACTGGACAAAAATGACTAATTTCATGTAAACCAAAAAAGACAATATTCTTTTGGTGTTGTGGTGTTTTCAATTTTCATGTTAATACTTATATTCACTTGTTTTTGCAAATGTTTGTGATTTTTAATTACATTATCCTAAAAGTCATGTTTCATAATGCCCTCGGATTGAATCATCAAAGTATTACATTTTCCGATACTTGCGGCTGCCAAAAATGTGTTATACTCATGTGTAATCAATCGCCAATAAGAAAACGATTAACACAAACATGATCTTTGCATTTTCTGTAAAAATTAGAGATTTCTAAACACTGGGGTATAGGAAACCCCACATCACCAGTTGCGTGACAAAAACCCCACCTCACCAGTTGAGGGTTAAATCTGACCTGAAGCTTTGCACTGACAAGGAGAAACACCCTGAAATTGTCATACTGCGGACTAGGAAGTATCCAGATACAGTGCGTGACTGGGGCAAAGACCTACAATGTCTGGTGCACTACATATAGACAGGGAAACACACAGGGGAGAACAAACAAAATACAGGGCCCTATTGGTATGGAATGGGGGAAAGGAGACCTCTTGCACTCACCTGTAGCTGTCCTCTGATTTCCCCACCATCCCTATATGGGTTCTTTCATCTGTCACCTCATTGGCCATGATGTTAACCCTCAATAGGAAGATGGCCAGTGGGAGCACTAGTTCCAACCACTGCACTAAAATCAACAAGAGGGGAAGGAAAGACAGACTGGGATACAACAAGACAACTTCACGCCTGCTGCCAAACTCCTAGGCAGCAGAGGGCTTGGCAATGGTAAACTTCTCCAGAGTAGATTCTTCACCTGTAAGGTTTACGGGCTAAGAATGAAGTTCAATCACCAGCAATGAATGATGGACCATGTTACCATATAATGGCGATGTGAGTGATCACAAAGTATCCACACCTGGGAAGAGAACTAAGGAGCATTGCAGCAACAGAAACTGACATTAACTCCAAACTGCCAAAGGAAAGAAACACATTTAAATTGAAGTCTCAATACAGGAATGAGACACAGGTCCCAGACCTGTCACAAGACTCCGAAGTAAGAAAGATTATTATGCCAGTACCCTTCCTTTAATGAAGGGCATCAGGAGCCTCAAGGCCAAATGTAGTCTGGATAATACCTATAGGAAGGAACGCATCAATCTACCTGCACTCACTTCTGTAACCCCCTGTCCCTCAAGCTTATCACCTGCACAGTGAGGTAAAGATGTTGTAAACATCGCCTCTTGACATACAACACATCTTTTTAAGCTATGATCTGTGAAACACATTATGGGTACCAAGAAATGGAGATAGATCTAGTTGGACGACCGAAGTGATAACCACTTCCATTACCCAATACAGACTGACAAAATTAGACCCCAGAGTTCCCGAAGCACATTTCCACTTGATGGCATTAGTGGACACCCATACACAATAATTAATATGCAGGTCCAGACCTGAACATTTAATACCAAGCAGGCGTCTTCTGGAACATGAACATCCCATTGAACGACAGACAGCCGAGACGTCAACCCGGAACCTGTAACTCTTACCCTCAGAACAAGGACCTCTCCTGGGGGACACACAGGTCTAGAAAAAAATCTGAACAGAGGGCAAAATTGTGTATCTTGTCTCCAGTTGCACCTTATTCACATTAACCGGAAGATAGGGAAGTAAAGAGGAAATGTATACACCCTGGTTGCCTTCCTCAAAACGACCTGGGGGAATGGCTCTTCAGATAGTTTATTGGAGTAGACACCTCTGACAGAACTGACTTAGGAACCGTACATTCAAGTATGGACAACTCCTCATGGAACTCTGGAGGAGAGACTGAGGCCTAGCATAATCCTGAAGAGTGGGAATTACATCCCCTCTTTGTCACGGAAGGATATCTGCTGTAAAAGAGGAAAAAATGGAGGAAACATACACGCCCAGGACGCCATCTTCCAGACGAATTTGGGGAGACGGCTTTTTAGATGTTTGTCTGGGTATGAATGGACAAACCCCCACTAAGTGACACTTAAGTCAACAGTAGAGACACACCCCAATCCCATGGTTAGTTACAGGTAGTTTAACATGAGGGAACACCCCCCCAGCTGCATAGGTTCTTCCACTTTCACCTGTGAGACCTCCTTCATAGGGAAAACAACAGGGGGCTGGGTCTATGTGGATCTCTCCCTGAGGTGACTATCCATCCTGGTAGCAAGGAACATAGCGGCCTCCAGTGACTTCGGAACAGAGTACTGAGCCATTGAATCTTGAAGCCTTGTAGAAAACTCATAACAGAAATGGCTCTAAGAGACGGGTCATTCCATTAAGTGTACATGGCCCACATCTGAAACTCCAAATAGTACTCTTCTGCTGGTAATGTCTCCTACTGGAGTCTACAGAGTTTTACCTCTGCCAGTGAGACGCCATGAGGGTCTTCGTAGACAAGTGCCAAGACTTCAAAAAACTCATCTATGGACTATAAAAATGAAGAATCGATCGGTAGAGAAAAGGCACAGGACTGGGCATCTCCCCGCAACGCAGAGATAACGATGCCCACTCTCTGTTTTTCACTCCTGAAAGAACGCAGACAGGGCCTGAAGTACAACTTACAGACCTGAAATGCCCAAAACTTATCACGCTCCCAGAAAACTTTTCAGGGAGGGGAATCTTGATTTCTGACTATGTATGAGCGTGATCTATAACCAGCAGACCCATAATATGCTGCAGCTGCTGCACCAGCTGATCATGCAGATCCATCACCTCCTGTTTAAGGTGTGCAAAAATGGCAGTAGGATCCATAATGAATCAAAGAAAGTATATGGCTGGTGATTATTCCACGTCGCAGACTAGGGAGCATCTGGATACAGTGTCTGACAGTGGAGCACAGACCAATGGTGTCCGGCACACTACACACTTACAGTGTTGGCCAAAAGTATTGACACCCCTGCAATTCTGTCAGATAATACTCAGTGTCTTCCTGAAAATGATTGCAATCACAAATTCTTTGATATCTTCATTTAATTTGTCTTCAATGAAAAAACAGAAAAGAGAATGAAGCAAAAAGCAAAGCATTGATCATTTCACACAAAACTCCAAAAATAGGCCGGACAAAAGTATTGGCACCCTCAGCCTAATACTTGGTTGCACAACCTTTAGCCAAAATAACTGCGATCAACCGTTTCCGGTAACCATCAATGAGTTTCTTACAATGCTCGGCTGGAATTGTAGACCATTCTTCTTTGGCAAACTGCTCCAGGTCCCTGATATTTGAAGGGTGCCTTCTCCAAACTGCCATTTTTAGATCTCTCCGCATGTGTTCTATGGGATTCAGGTCTGGACTCATTGCTGGCCACCTTAGAAGTCTCCAGTGCTTTCTCTCAAACCATTTTCTAGTGCGTTTTGAAGTGTGTTTTGGGTCATTGTCCTCCTGGAAGACCCATGACCTCTGAGTGAGACCCAGCTTTCTTACACTGGGCCCTACATTATGCTGCAAAATTTGTTGGTAGTCTTCAGACTTCATAATGCCATGCACACGGTCAAGCAGTCCAGTGCCAGAGGCAGCAAAGCAACCCCAAAACATCAGGGAACCTCTGCCATGTTTGACTGTAGGGACCGTGTTCTTTTTTTTGAATGCCTCTTTTTTTCTCCTGTGAACTCTATGTTGATGCTTTTGCCCAAAAAGAGAGAACATTCTTCCAAAACGTTTTAGGCTTTCTCAGGTAAGTTTTGGCAAACTACAGCCTGACTTTTTTTTGTCTCGGGGTAAGAAGTGGGGTCTTCCTGGGTCTCCTACTATACAGTCCCTTTTCATTCAGACGCCGACGGATAGTACGGGTTGACACTGTTGTGCCTCCGGACTGCAGGGCAGCTTGAACTTGTTTGGAGGTTAGTCGAGGTTTCTTCTCCACCATCCGCACAATCTTGCGTTGAAATCTCTTGTCAATTTTTCTTTTCCGTCCACATCTAGGGAGGTTAGCCAAAGTGCCATGGGCTTTAAACATCTTGACGACACTGCGCACGGTAGACACAGGAACATTCAGGTCTTTGGAGATGGACTTGTAGCCCTGAGATTGCTCATGCTTCCTCACAATTTGGTTTCTCAAGTCCTCAGACAGTTCTTTGGTCTTCTTTCTTTTCTCCATGCTCAATGTGGTACACACAAGGACACAGGACAGAGGTTGAGTCAACTTTAATTCATGTCAACTGGCTACAAGTGTGATTTAGTTATTGCCAACACCTGTTAGGTGCCACAGGTAAGTTACAGGTACTGTTAATTACACAAATTAGAGAAGCATCACATGATTCTATTTCTAATGGTGCCAATACTTTTGTCCACCCCCTTTTTTATGTTTGGTGTGGAATTATATCCAATTTGGCTTTAGGACAATTCTTTTTGTGTTTTTTTCATTGAAGACAAATTAAATGAAGATAATAATACCAAAGAATTTGTGATTGCAATCATTTTCAGGAAGAAACTGAGCATTATCTGACAGAATTGCAGGGGTGTCAATACTTTTGGCCATGACTGTATAGGGGGAACACCGGGGGTGGCAAATAAAATGGAGGGCACTGCTCGTAGTGAACGAGGGAAAGGAGACCTCCTGCACTCACCTGCAGCTGTGCTCTGATCTCCCTTCCATCCCTATACAGGATTTTCAACCCGTTGCTGAGCAGGATACCTAGTCCCTCGCTGGTCATGATGTTGACCCTCAATAAGGAGATGGCCGGGGAGAGCACTAGTCCCAATCACTGCACTAAAATCAACAAGGGAAAGGAAAGACAGACAGGGAAACGACAAGACAACTTCACGTCTGCTGCCAATCTCCTAGGCAGCTGACGGCTTGGCAACAGTCAACTTCTCCAGAGTAGCTCCTTCATCTAAGGTATACAGGCCAGGAATGAAGTTCAATCACTAGCAAGGAATGCTGGACCATGTTACCATATAACAGAGATGGAAGAAATCACAAAGTAACGCCACTTGGGAAGAAAAAGGAGCATTGCAGCAACAGAAACTGAAATTAACTCTTACACTGCCAAAGGAAAGAAACAAATTTAAAATGAGGTCTCAATACGGGAATGAAACACAGGTCCAAAACCTGTCACAAGTCTCCAAAGAGACTATCGTGACATAAATGCATGTCTGAAAATGTTGTTTCTGATTTGGCCTTTAGTCTGAAGGTACACTTTCTTGCATTAAACACGGAGTGTGTTTGATCCACGACAGTGATGCAAGTGAAATGTGTGTTTTTGGGTGTGTGTGGTGCAAGTGTGGTGCGTGTGGTGAGTGTGCATGGTTGTATGCATGTGAGTGTGCTGCAAGTGTGAGGTGTGAGTGCGTGTGTGCTGCGTGTAAGTGTGATGCTGTCCATGGTCCTGAAGGACCGCGGACAGCATTTGTCAGGGAATCTTAACTCTGCGGCTGTCAAAGCCCCGGCGTTTGAATTTCCCGCTATGCTGTATAGTAACCAATCATCTTGTACCACTGTAACAGCAGCAGTACAAGATGCTTAGTTGAAACACTGATGAATAGTTGAATGTTAAGAATTTCAGGGCTTCTGTGGCTATTAACCCCATCAGCAGCCTCTGCGCGGCATGTCTGCACAGAGGCTGCTGATAAAGCTCATAACCCGGTGTTCGAAGGGTTAATAGGATGCTGGTGTGGTGGCAGCATGTGCTTACAGAGTGTTCTCACTCTCTGGACACATGGCGTCATCACACCATGTGTCTGCAGGGGTTAATTCCTATGCAAAATAATAGCCACTAATTCTCGGGTTTGTCATTTAACTCTTAAAGCCGGCGGCGGGTTAGTATGCAAATGGCGTAAAGTGCAGTCCCAGCATCTCCCTGTAAGTTCATGCATTACAGTATCAGCTGCTATGTTTATTGTAAATGTGGAGCTGTCCCTGCTGTCATGGTGCTGAACACATCGGCAGTGGGCAGCTCCAGGTGATGTAGTTTTGACAGGGCTTCATCACCTGGAGCTGTCCACCGCCTATGTGTTCAGCACCACGGCAGCAGGGACAGCTCCACATTTACATTATACATAGCGGCAGATACTGTAATGAATGAGCTGACAGGTCCTCGGACAGCTCCTGCCAGGAGATGCCGGGTCTGTACGAGTATTGCACCATGTGGTGTATGGGTGCGAGTTTGACTCACACCCATATACTTTTAATGCCCACTCGCACGTGGAAATCACGTAAAATCGCAGCATGCCGTGATTGCACTTGCTTTTTCATTGCAATGCGAGTGTAATGCGAAAAAATCGCATTGATGTGACCTGTATCATTTAAAGATACATGTCCGAGTGCAATGCGATTTTTTCTATCCTAAATATTATGGCAAGGCAAGGGTTGGCATTGCCTTCTAGGATTACTACTTTCAGTAAGTAGCACTACAGTTCAAGTCGTCTTTCTCTCCGAAGAGCCAATTTGCATATGTCCTTACACTATAGCATTAGCATCGACACTTTTAAAGTTTTTTTTTTACACAACAAAATGTTATCAATATTAATATACCAAGTATCAAACAATTTCAGTTATTTTGCACATTGCATCATTTGTATAATAAACCAAACTTCATTTAAAATAATATTGTATTACCGTAATCGTTTTCATTATTTTCTGCAGAAATTAATGCAGAAATATCCATTGAAAAATGACTGACTGCCTTCCTCAGAGTGCAAAGTGAGGCATAAAATAACAGAAAAGACAACATACTGTCTGTATCTGCACAATGAAATTAAAACAAAAGTTCAACTAGTCAGCAGTAATTAATGTCTAACCACAGATGGCCAAGCAAGAAAGCACTATTAGCATTTCCTATAAATAGCTGAGACACCTAAGACTGAGGTTGGACTTTCAACAACTTGCGTCACAAAATAAAGGTTTGCAGAAAAAAATGATTGTTGGAATATTTTGGAGTGGAAAGATTTTGATTTTAAATTTACTTATCCTTAATATTTTCTAAACAAAGACAATGATGTTAAGACATTAATTTAAAGTGACTAAACAAGCCCCGTAACGTCAGTGTTAGTTCTGTTCCAAAAATCTGAAAGCAATATATTTTGTGCTCTACTGTATTTAGGTGCTGCTTTATTTTATTTTGTTATCTCTTTTGACTGGTATTATAAAAGTACAAAGTGTTTTATGTTAACTGACTCAGACCCTTGTCATCATGTGAATTTTCCTCTGAACAACATTAGATCATACGCAATATTTAACATTCACAGAGGCATAGTAGATACTGCTTGGTCTGTCTCATCTCATATAACTATCACTAAAGGTAACTACTTTTTCAAAAGTTCTAAAGCTTTAAAACGCAAATACTTGTTCTTGATTACCTTTGCCATTTTCTCCATCAAAAACCATACAAGAAAATATTTACTTTCTGTACACTGTGTAGAGCCACGGAAATTATTTTGTCTAAATATAACATACTATCTGCATAGACTATTATGGAGCAGATCCAGACCTAATTTTGGCATGCATGTATCACGCACATACTGAAGGGAGTTTGGCGCTCGGCGCAACACAAAGGTTCCAATGGGCCGGAAAGTGAATGGAAGACTCTGACTATTGGGAATGAGGGATGGGACATCTCCTGACACTAGTCTGTGTCTAAACCCAGAACTCTCCTAACATTCCTAAGGCTAGGACCACACCAGCATTGTGGCCTCCGTCCTGGGGTGTCCACCAAAGAGCAGGATTTCAGCAGCATTAACACAGCATTATCATAGTGTAATGCTGCCTAAACACTGCCAATAGAGTTCTATGGGTTACAGACTCCTGAGCGCTTGGAAAAGCCAGCACAAAAGTGCCAGCGTTTGAAATCTCGTGCTATTTCATAGTGCAAAGGAAAACGCGACAAGCAGTGTTTTCCTGTGGGCTACAAACTAGCGCAAGATTTCAAAATCCAGCACTTATGTGCCGGCGTTTGCATGCGCTGAGGAGTCCGTCACCCATGGAACTCTATTGGCAGCGTTGCACTATGGTAACACTGCTTAATGCTGCCGGATTCCTGCTCTTTGGTGGACCCCCAGGTCGGAGGTCACTAGTTTGGCCCTAGGATAAGTGGGCTCTTCCCCCTGCTACCGTTGCATACCTAGAACCTAAATATCTAGTGTCAAGGTTGGTGAGTATATTAGATGTCACAGCCACTGTAATATTATTCAGGAGAAGGAGGACAGACAGGAACAAGACAAAGGCTAGGGTCACACTAACGTTGTGGCCCTAGCCTAACAGAATGCGCTTAAAACTTAGAAAATTGAGCCGCAGCGCATAGCGCTAATGCTATGCGCTGCCAGGCAATGGAGTCAATAGAAACCTAATGTTTACCTTGCCAATCGGCTCCATTCAAAGCTCCCAGATATGGTCTTTTGGACAGCACACAGGAAACACGGTCTGAAGCGTTTTCCTGTGCGCTGTCCAAACGTGCATATCCGGGAGCTTAGAATGGAGCTGGTTGGCAAGGTACACATCGGGTTTCTATGGGCTCCGTTGCCTGGCAACTTTCTAAGTTTTAAGTGCAATCTGTTAGTCAAAAGGATACACAACAAACTTGATTGCTGCAGCCAAACACCAGTGCTGCAGATGTCACTGTTCCAACAAGAGAACTAAAAAAAACATAATTCCAGAAGCAGATCTCCAGCACCCACAAGAGACTTTCTCCCTACAAGATGGTCAGGCTAGAATGAATCTATTACTGGCATCAGGTGATGGAGCATGTACGGTAACTAGGGATGAGCGAGCACTGAAATATTCAGACTTTGGACTAAGTAATGGGGAAGCGAGTATTGCGAGTAATTCCTCTGCTGCTGGACCCTATAAAGAGGTCTGGCAGCAGAGGAAAAACCTGCAATTCCCCACTTTATTGTTTAAAAGCCAGCAGTAAAAAGCCGCCGGCTTTTAAACAATGCTGAATCCCCCTACTGGCTTCCCCGTTGCCTGACAGCAGGATCCTCTACTCCCCCACTGCCTTCCCACCCAATCCTGAGTTAGGAGCGGGCAGGGGGAGCAGTGCCAGGGAGCAAGGAGCAAAGGACGCAGGCGGGGAAGCCGGCGGTGAGAGAACTTCACCACCAGCTTTCTCCTTCTGTTCTGCACTTCCCGCTCCCTCCTGTACCTCCCTGCTCCCTGGCCCTGCTTCCCCCGCCCGGTCCTAACTCATGATCAGGTGGGGAGGCTGCGGGGGGAGCGGAGGATCGGGCTGTCAGTCAGCGGGGAGCGCAGAACCGACTGCAGCATGCAGGGAGCTGTCCGCGGTCCTGAACTGTGAGTTCAAACCGGATTCTCCCGGATTGCCCCAGTCTGGAGCAATCCGGCACCATAGAGTCCCATGTTATGGGGCGCCGGATTGCACCGGACCAGTACAATCTGGGAGAATCCGGTTTGATCAGGTTTTCTCTGTCGGAAGCCTTCCCACCAGGATTTTCAAATGAACAGCTGACTCAGGTCAGCTGTTCAATTGAAGTAGCAGTGCTGTCAGGTTCATGTGAGTTCATGCTTGCCTGCATGAACTCACATAAACTTTCCCATGCCCCGGTGCACAGCTTTGCTACATCTCTAGTGGAGGTTCTTTACCAGAGATGTAGCAGAACTAAAGAAGAACCCTGGATTGGACTATGTCGGACGGAAGAGGATTTTTTTTAAAATAAAGTGTGTTTTTTTTTTTTTTTTCAAATGAAAATATTTTTTCTAGGTGTTGTGTTTTTATTTAAACAATTTAATACAAATAGGAATTCATGGGGGGCATGTCTAATATTGGCGTGACCCCATGAATTTTGGGCTTAGGGCCAGCTGATAATAAAAAGCTGGCTCTAACCCCTTTATTACCTAGTGAGCCACCGCACCAGGGCCCTGGAAGAGTTGGGTTCAGCGCCAGAGGATGGCGCTTCAATGAAAGCACTAACTTCTGGGGCGGCTGCGGGCTCCCATTCGCAGCCGGGAGTGCCCAGAAGGCTTGGGCCTCCCTGCGCTGCGGATTCCAGCTCCCAGCTGCCTAGCTGGACCTGGCTGGACATAGAAATCGCGCGGGGCCCCACTCATTTTTTCTTTTATTATTTCATGAAATTCATGAAATAATAAAAAATAAGGGCTTCACGATATTTCTGTGTCCAGGCAGGTACAAATAGTCAGCTGGGGGTTGGGGTCAGACCGTTGCCGCATGCTGTATCCGGCTGGAATACAAAAAGATGGCGAAGCCCACGTCAAAGTTTTTCTGAAAAATCCATTAAACAATCCTAAAAAAAGGGACTGCATATTTATTAACCCCTCGACCATGGTCGAGTGTTTAATAAAGATGCAGTCCCTTTTATTTATATTGTTTTATTGATTTCTCAGAAAAAAATTTGACGTGAGCTTCGCCGTATTTTTGTATCCAACCGGATACAGCAGGCAGCGATGGGCTGCCCCCAACCCCCAGGTGCCTATTTGTACCTGGCCGGACACAAGAATATAGGGGAGCCCATTTTTCTTTATTATTTCATGAATTTCATGAAATAAAAAAAATGCGTGGGGCTCCGAGCTATTTCTATGTCCAGCCAGGTGAAGCTAGGCAGCTGGGGGCTGGAATCCGCAGGGAGGCCCAAGCTTTCTGGGCACCCCCCGCTGTGAATGGCAGCCCGCAGCCACCCCAGAAGATGGCGCATTCATTGAAGCACCATCTTCAGTTGCTGAACCCAACTCTTCCAGGGCCCTGGTGCAGTGGCTCACTGGGTAATAAAGGGGTTAGGGCCAGCTTTGTATTATCAGCTGGCCCTAAGCCCGAAATTCATGGTGATCACGCCAATAGTAGAAATGACCGCCATGAATTTCTAGTAAATTCTGTAAAAAAAAAACACAATACAGAGAAAACATTTTTTATTAGAAATCAAACAAAAAAGACATTTAATGACTCCATCTTTATTAAAAAAAATCCTCTTCTGTCTGACGTAGTCCAATCCAGGGTTCTTCTTTAGCTCTGCTACATCTCTGGTAGAGAACTTCCACCAGAGATGTAGCAGAGCTGTGCACCCGGGTGTGGGAAAGTTTATGTGAGTTCATGCAGGCAAGCATGTACTCACATGAACCTGACAGCACTGCTTCTTCAATTGAACAGCTGACCTGAGTCAGCTGTTCATTTGAAAATCTCGGGGGAAAGGCGTCTGACAGAGAAAACCTGATCAAACCGGATTCTCCCGGATTGTACCCGTCATGGGACTCTGCCTGACAGCTTGATCCTCCGCTCCCCCTGCAGCCTCCCCATCCCATCCTAAGTTAGGACCGGGTGAGGGGAGCAGGGCCAGGGAGCAGGGAGGGACAGGAGGGAGCGGGGAGCACAGAACAGTAGAAAACCAGCGGTGAAGTTTTCTCACCACCGGCTTCCCCGCCTGGGTCCTTCGCTCCCTGGCCCTGCTCCCCTGCCCGTTCCTAACACAGGATCAGGTGGGAAGCTGGTGGGAAGAGTGGAGGATCCTGCTGTCAGGCGGCAGGGAAGCCAGTAGGTGGCTTCAGCATTGTTTAAAAGCCGGCGGCTTTTTACAGCCGACTTTTAAGCAATCAATTGGGTAATTGCAGGTTTTTCCTCTTCTGCTAGACCTCTTTATAGGGTCCAGCAGCAGAGGAATTGCATTTCCCATTGATTTACATTGGACTCGTTACTCTGCGAGTAATCGCAAGGAAACTCACAGAGTAACGAGTAGCCCGAGTACCCTACTATTCGGCGAGTACCGAATAGCAGGGAGTAGACTCGCTCATCCCTAACGGTAACTATTTAAAGGAAAGGGGAGTGGTCTCTATCCGACAACAGTTGAGAAGAAGTAACCAGGAGCTACCACCAAGAAATATGTAATTATCCCTTGCTGGTCCAAAAGAAAGCAATCACATTGAAAATCCACAGTCTCACAAGTTCATGTGAAGTTCAGATCCCAGAGCTGTCACCAGTTTCCTAATGATGGGAGATACTTGTGTTATGTTGAAGTTTTACACTTGGATACCTTTAATTGGTAATTTTGAAAAGCATTGACTGCAACATCTGTTAGCCAATTTGCAACCACATCATGTAAAATTTTGTCATATACTTATGGAGGCTATATGGAGCGAGGTCAGGAACCAAGTCCACAACATACCCGGTAGCTGCCAATTTAGTTACACCTCCAGCATTTGCCTTTAACAGATTTGACTGGAGCTGACAATTATTGTTAGCAGCATTTACGTTGCCAGTGCATGTGATCGTGTGAACATGGGAAATGGGTTATTATGGCAATTGAAGGTCTGCTGGGTAACTGTAGGGACAATTTTGGTTTTTCAATGTAGCCCTCTCTTTGGCTTTCCTTTATAGGAGAACTACTCTGATAGTCTCATAAATAATCTAAGAAATGACTTCATTTCATTTCATTTGTACTTACAAACAGAAAAAAATTGTAAGAAAATGAAAAACTAAAATTTAAGTTTAAATCACTCCCTTGCCAAAAAAAGAAAAAGAGAAATAAATAAACATAATTTATGTCAAATGATTCTGAAATGTCTGATTCATCAAGCTGTAAAATTATTTTATTTATACATTAAAAGTCAAAAAGTAAAAGAAAATAATAAAAACACAAAAAGAAATCAAGCCAGACATGTCACTTGAAGCAAGGATCACCAAGCGACTTGTCTACTTTGGACACATCATACGAAGAGTGCAATTACTGGAGAAGGACATTATGGTAGGAAGAATAGAAGGAACAAGATGAAGAGGAAGACTAGTGGCCTGATTGCTTGATACTGTCAAGATAACAGCAGAGAAGAACCTGGGTGACCTATCTAGGCTTGTGTAAGATCGATCTTCCTGCAGAGCGTTCATCTATTAAGTCAACATGGCTCAAGATCAAGCTTAAGGCAGATAATCTTATATAATAATCGCCAGTTCTTGGCATCCGTTCTGGCCACTGTGCCGCTATTCCGGCATGCACCGTGGCCGGCCGGATGCCAGCGCTGCGAGCGATGGCGTGCATGCGCGCCATAGCGAGCCGCAATTACCGGCTAGCGCCCGTCGGGAGATCAGCCGCTCATGCGCAAGCCGGTGATCTCCCGACGGTAGACATCGCTCATCTCCCGCCGCACGAAGGTCAGCGGTGACCGGCGATGCAGCCGGGAAATGAGTTTCGTCCGCGCAACCGGAAGTACGCTGGCCGCCATATTGTAACACCCAAGTTATGGGTGTTCCCATATGGCGGCCAGTGGCGGCGCTGCGGCCCGCTCTCCCCCGGCCTCTCCGTACAGACAGTGGGACAGGGGCACTCAGGATTGGGGGACAAAGAACAGTGGCAGAGGACAGAGGGATACAGAACAGGGGCAGAGGACAGGGGGACACAACAGGGGCAGAGGACAGGGGGACACAACAGGGGCAGAGGACAGGGGGACACAGAACAGGGGCAGAGGACAGGGGGACACAACAGGGGCAGAGGACAGGGCACGCAGGACAGGGGGACACAGAACAGGGGCAGAGAACAGGGCACACAGGATAGGCGCACACAGAGCAGGGGGACATAGAACAGAGGCAGAGGGCAGAGGCACACAGGATAGGGGCAGAGGACAGGGGGACACAATAGGGGCAGAGGACAGAGGGACACAGAACAGGGGCAGAGGACAGGGGCACACAGGACAGGGGGACACAAAAAAGGGGCAAAGAACAGGGCACACAGGATATGGTCACACAGGGCAGGGGGCACAGAACAGAGGTAGAGGACAGGGGCACACAGGACAGGGGCACACAGGACAGGGGGACACAGGCACACAGGACAGGGGGACACAGAACAGGGGCAGACGACAGGGGGACACAGAACAGGGGCACACAGGACAGGGGGACACAGGACAGGGGGACACAGAACAGGGGCAGAGGACAGGGGGACACAGAACAGGGGCACACAGAATAGGGGCACACAGAACAGGGGGACACAGAACAGGGGCAGAGGACTGAGGTACACAGGACAGGGGCGCACAGTACAGAGGGACACAGAACAGGGGCACACAGGACAGGAGGACACAGAACAGGGGCAGAGGACAGAGGCACACAGGACAGGGGCAGAATACAGGGGAACACAACACGGGCAGAGGACAGGGGGACACAGAACAAGGGCAGAGGACAGGGGCACACAGGACAGGAGGACACAGAACAGAGGCAGAGGACTGGGGCACACAGGACAGAGGCAGAGGACAGGGGGACAGGGGCACACAGGACAGGGGGACACAGAACAGGGGCAGAGGACAGGGGCGCACAGAACAGGGGCACACAGGACAGGGGGACACAGATCAAGGCCAGAGGACAGGAGCCCTCAGGATAGGGGGACACAGAACAGGGGTACACAGAACAGGGGCAGAGGACAGGTGGACACAGACCAGAGGACAAGGGGACACAGCCACACAGGACAGGGGGACACAGAACAGGGGCAGAGGACAGGGGGACACAGGGCAGAGGACAGGGGGACACAGGGGCAGAGGACACAGGAACACAGGGTCAGAGGACAGGGGGACACAGGGGAAGAGGACAGGGAGACACAGAGGCAGAAGACAGGAGGACACGGGCAGAGGACAGGGGGACACAGGAGTAGAGGACAGGGGGACACGGGCAGAGGACAGGGGCACAGGACAGCAGCAGAAGATGGCGGGACATACTGGTAGAGGACAGGGGCAGAAAACAGGGGAAGATGGGGCAGAGAACAGGGGGAGGCAGGGGCAGAGAACAGGGGGAGACAGCTAACCACTGAGCCACCATATACAATGCTAACCACTGAGTCACTGTATACAGTCCTAACCACTGAGCCACCATATACTGTGCTAACCACTGAGCCACCATACAGTGCAAAACACTGACCCACCATATACTGTCCTAACCACTGAGCCATCATATACTCTGCTAACCACTTAGCCACCGTATACTATGCTAGCCACTGAGCCACCGTATACAGTGCTAACTACTGAGCCACCATGTACAGTGCTGACCACTCTGCCACCATACAGTGCTAACCACTGAGCCACCATATAGTGCTAACCAGTGAGCCACCATATCATGTGCTAACCACTAAGCCACCATATACAATGCTAACCACTGAGCCTCCATACAGTGCCAACCACTGAGATACCATACACAGTGCTAACCACTGAGCCACCATATACAGTGCTCACCACTGAGCCACCATACAGTGCTAACCACTGAGCCACCATATACAGTGCTCACCACCATATACAGTGCTAACTACTGAGCCACCATATACAGTGCTAACCACTGAGTCACCATATACAGTGCTAACCACTGAGTCACCATATACAATGCTAACCACTCAGCCACCATATAGTGTTAACCAGTGAGCCACCATATAAATCCTGCAACAACAGCATATTTTCTGGAGAGAGGACTGTACTATTCAGCGGCTATTTCTACGGCACCTGTTCATTTCAACGCACTCCCGATGCAATAGCATCGGGCCTATTTCTAGTAAATAATAATAATCATATTCTATTGGGGCTGTGGGGGTTCATGTTAATATATTAATCTGGGGGCCCTATTTTACTGTGTTGGGACTGTTGAGGACCATCATACTATATTAGGGCAATGTGGGGACCATCATATTGTATTGCGGCTATATGGGGGACCATCATACTGTGTCTTTGGACCTTCATACTGTATTAGAACTGTGGAAAAACATTATGATGTATTGGAGTTTAGGAGGCACCATCATACTGTATTGGGGTTGTGCGGGCCCATAATACTGTATTGGGGTTGTGGAAGGACAATCAGACTATATTTGGGCTGTGAGGCACCACCACACTATATTGAGGTGATGAAGGACCAAAATACTATATTGAGGCTGTGGGAGACCTTCATACTATATGGGGGAGATAGCTAGGGGACTCATCATACTTTATGGGGCTGTGAGGTACCATTATAGTATACAGAGTGCTATGGGGGACTACCATACTGTAATAGGGCTGTGTGAGACCAAAATACTTCATTGGGGATGTGGGGACCGTAATATTATATAGGGGGAGTCCAGGAACCATAATGCTATATCTGGGTTGTGGGTGACTCTCATACTATGTGTTGGGACCACTATACTGTATGAGAGGATCATCATGCTGTGTTGTAGAATTATCTACAACAGGATTGGGTGCATTACATGACCTGGCGACAAAACTTTTGTCTTCCTAAAATCTGACCAATCTGTGTTCATTAAATGATCAATATTTCAGCATTGATGCCAATTTATTTTCTTAACCTAAACAAAATTTCGGAGGCTTTCAGCTTTCAAAAGAGCAATTTATACAACCAATGAATGAATTTAATGTCAGGATATAAGCTTTTATTTACCGTATATACTCGCGTATAAGCCGAGTTTTTCAGCCCAAAAATTGGGCTGAAAAGTCCCCCCCTCGGCTTATACGCGAGTCACTGTATACTGTATACAATGTATACAATATACAGTGCCCCCCATCAGTATACAGGGCCCCCCCGCCGCAATCCTGTAAAGGAAGAGATTAGTATACTTATCCCTCCGCTGTCCCGCCGCCGCCATCACGCTCCTCCATCTTCATCCAGTGTCTTCCGACTTCTTCCGGCTTCCTCTGGTGGGCGCAGGCAATGATGTCATTGTCTGCGCGACCGAGGAGGAAGCCGGAAGAAGATGGAGGATCGCGATGGCGGCGAAACAGCGGCAGCGGGACAGCGGAGGGATAAGTATACTAATCTCTTCCTTTACAGGATTGCGGCGGGGGGCCTGTATACTGATGGGGGGACCTGTATATACCTCTGGGGCATCTGTATACTACCACTGGGGCATGCTGTATATAGATGGGGGGGCCTGTATATACCTCTGGGGCATCTGTATACTACCACTGGAGCTGCTGTATACTGATGGGGGGGGTCCTGTATATACCTCTGGGGCATCTGTATACTACCACTGGGGCTGCTGTATACTGATGGGGGGGCCTGTATATACCTCTGGGGCATCTGTATATTACCACTGGGACTGCTGTATACTGATGGGGGGGAACCTGTATATACCTCTGGGGCATCTGTATACTACCACTGGGGCTGCTGTATACTGATGGGGGGGCCTGTATATACCTCTGGGGCATCTGTATACTACCACTGGGGCTGCTGTATATACCTCTGGGGCTTCTGTATACTACCACTGGGGCTGCTGTATATACCTCTAGGGGCTTCTGTATGCTACCACTGGGGCTGCTGTATATACCTTTGGAGCTTCTGTATACTACCACTGGGGCTGCAGTATATACCTCTGGGACTTCTGTATACTACCACTGGGGCTGCTGTATATACCTCTGGGGCTTCTGTATATACCTCTGGGGCTTCTGTATACTACCACTGGGGCTGCTGTATATACCTCTGGGGCTGCTGTATACTACCACTGGGGCTGCTGTATATACCTCTGGGGCTTCTGTATACTACCACTGGGGCTGCTGCTGTATATACCACTGGGGCTGCTGCTGTATACTTGTGCTGGGGTCCACCCTCGGCTTATACACGAGTCAATAGGTTTTCCCAGGTTTTGGGGGCAAAAGTAGGGGGGTCGGCTTATACACGGGTCGGCTTATACACGAGTATATACGGTAAATAACATGGCTAAACGACATAACTTCTGTCAGGAAGTGTAGTATATCTTGATTTCCTGTATGCAGGGTAATAATAATAATAATAGAGATTACCAACTGGGGTAGTTGATAGAGATGGCATAGGCCTGTATGCTTACGAATGCCAGAGCTGATTTTTAGTCCCATTCCATCCCTGTGCAGTCCCACAAAAAACTGCAATTCAAAACTTTAAACTTTACATGTATACCAAATTGGTATCAATAGAAGCGTAATTGCAGGATGCAGTAAAAAAAACTTTTACACAACACTTAGTAGAAAATAAAAAAACTTACAGTTTATGAAAATGGCAAGGAACAAAATATTTTTTAAGTTTTGAATTTTTTGGACAAAATATTCCCCTCAAAAAATATTTATAGGCTTGTATTTGTACTGACCTGAAGAATCTCGAAAATGTGTTATTTTAAATTACATGAAACAGAACCCAAAATAATTGGTGAAATTAAATTTTTTTCCCCGTCTTAACACACTTGAAGTTTAATAAAATAAACTGCGTCATTCAAACTACAACTTTTCCTATAAAAATTAAGACCATAACCAAGGTTCCTTTAGGGTACCTTTACACGCCGCAACCGCGGGAGACAATTTTGATGGCGATATTTCTCGCTGGAAGTATCGCCGCCAAATTGCCTCCTAATTGTATTACGGGAATTTGGCGGCGATAACACCAATGTCGCCTGGTTCCGATTTCAGAGCAGTGCTCTAAAACCAGGTGACCGAGGCGACATATCGCCGCCAAATTCCCAAATTACACGCCGCAATAAGGAGGCAATTGGGTAGAAAGGTGGCAGCGATGTTTCCAGGTCGCAATAGCGCTGCCAATTTTTCTCGCCGCAAGGGTACCTTTACACGCCGCAATTTTTGGTGGCGATATGAGGCGATCTAACGTGCGCGTGCACGTTTTTCATGGTCGCCTAAGATCGCTGATGGCGCTTTCACACGCCGCAATTTCGCCCTCAACCTAAGGCGGTATATCGCCCCAGAAATCGCCACACCAACAGCGGGCAACATCCGGTCGACTCCCCTCGCCACTTCACACGCCGCAATCCCCAAAGGAATGTGGGCGCACATGTTCAGCGTGGCGAGAAGATAGGCGTGCCAAATTGTTTTACACCACGCCGGAAACACGCTCATTACCCAACGCAATAGCGTTATGATTGGCCAGCCTGCGCTGGAAGGCTGGCTAATACCTGACGCCATTGTCTCGGAGTTTGTGATGAATACACGCTCGTGTCGTCGATAGTGGCTGCTACGACACACTTGCGAGCCTCTCAAGCGTCACACAGGAGCAGTTTTGTGCAGGACAGTAGCTTACACTACACAATGGCTTGCTATGTGTGTGTCTGTAGCTGATGGTAGGAACATACAAACAATACTATGCCCATATGTGCCTACAATGGTCCATGCCTTGGTACAGTTGCCATGGCAGAACTGAACTATGTGTGTGTACACATGTTTGTGAGTGTGTACTGGACTGTACCTCCATCCCCCACAAACACCATTGCTTGCTCAATGTGTGTGGACACGTTCCCATGTGACCCAAACACATCTTAATGGATATGTACACACAGTTGCGCCATACAGTGTGGCCCAGTGGGCTGTACCTGTGTACTGGATATTACCACAAAATGCTGCACGGACCCATCAATACCATTTTAACGGATCACATATCTCTGTGCACAGCATAAAACTATGTGCAGATGTCCTGGATTCAAAAGTAACGACACACACAGGTCGTTTTTTTTTTATTTTGTTTTAGTTTGTATTTTTCTGCACACAAAAAATAAGTAGAACAACACACACAAAATAAAATAAAACACAAGTGTTCACATCACACAAAGAAATGCAACATGATGCAAAATAATGGAAAAAAAAAACATTTCACAGTACAAAACCCCAAAACACTAACTAACTAATGTTCATACACCAAAACACAACCCCAATCCTCATGGTGCAGCCACCCTGGTGACTCCACCCTCCTCATCATGTTGCTGCCTCACAACACCAGCCACCCCACACCTGCTGGTGCTGCCAGGCCACTGCCCCAGGGCCATTAAAGTAGGAGCAGTATGTGTCTCTGCTGCTCCTGGCATCCTGCTGACTCAGACCGTGGCTCAGAGGCTGGAGTGGCACCACATTATGGTCGGTAGCACGCCAATCCCCAGGATGAACCTCCCCTGTTGTGGGATCCACTGAATCCATATAACTTGCCGGTTTGTATGATGACTGATCCCAACGACGCAGGAAGTTATGCAGCACACAGCAGGGCAGCACTACCACATCAATAGATTCCAGTTTCATATGCAGATGTGTATGAAGAACCCGGAATGTATTGGCCATGATCCCGAACGCATTTTCAACCAATGCGCTGCTCAGAAGTAAGCGTCCTCTGGGGATATGGCCGTAGGTGTTCCTGAAGTGGGAAGGCTTCATCTCCCACAAACGCAAAGTTGAGATGATTGGTTGTCTCATCATTTGAGGGCAAGTTCAGCCCACCTGTTCTTAGGTCTTGGGCCAAGGAGCAGTGTGCGAACACACCCCCATCTGAGATACGCCCGTTCATTCCAACGTCTATGTAGAGGAACTCATAGTTAGCGTCCAACAGGGCCATGAGGACCACACTACAATTTGTAATTGTAATACAAGGACTCCGAGTTTAGGGGCTTAGTGATCCTCACATGCTTACCATCCAATGCGCCTCCGCAGTTTGGAAATTGCCAGCGGTCCTCAAACCCTCTGGCAACATCCATCCATTGAGCGGGGGTTGTTGGAAGCTGCATATAGGATGGCAGCAGACTACTTCAGATGGCCTCACACGTCTCAAGAATCAGGCGGCTCAGCAGGGACAGTGATACACGTGACGTATATTGCAGGTCGGTCCTTGAACGACCTGTTGCCAGGAATCGCAAAGTTACAGCCAAACGCTCCTCAGGTGGCACAGCTCGACTCATCAAAGTGTCCTGTCAGGCTATCAATGGCCTTATGTGTTTCAACAGGAATGTGAAAGAGTCCTCGGACAAATGGAGATAGTTCCTGAAATCATGCGGACACCGATCCTCCAGCTCACGGACCAGCCGCATGAGGCTCTGGGTCTCCCGGTGCTGAAGCCAATCCTGAGCCCACACAGGCCGTGGTCTGCAAGTCCGCAGCCTCTCATATCCATCCTCCAGCCACAATTCCTCTTCCACCAAGGCAAGAGCCACAATAGCATCTCCATCAGGGTCCATGATGATCGCATGTACCAACCCCTGCAAATGTGAGGAAAAGAAACATCACTACAAGAACGCTTAATCACACATCATCCACACCCACAACCTCCTTCCCTAGACATCTCCTGGCTACTTTACCACATCCTACACAAGTTTGCTCATAAGCCCACACACATACATATAGAGCACCATTTAAGGCCCAAATACAACACTGGCTGACAACCAAACCTGGTCACTCTACACCCCTGGCCCTCCTGTACAATACATCTCCCTTGTCAAATGCAACACATCATGAGCATAAGGCCATATACGTGGCCATAATGTTGACGTCTGACCACAAGGCGTGGGCAAAGACATAGGTCACATTAATCAAATCATGGTTGTTACCATCTCTAGACAATTACATTGTACACGTACCCCAGCCTTTGTGTGTTATTCACAAAATTTCATGCCACGCAGCAGACTATTGAATACTCATCATGTCCAAGAGACATCCCTGATGTGTTGTGAACGCCGGATCTTCAGAGGCAGACATTTGCTGAAGCCACATGCCTCACTTCACATCTCAGTTTGGTCAGAAAAGTCCCATTGTGTGTGGTAAACGACAATACTATGTGGCCACAATTCAGATGATCTCCGCAACTAAAGACAAACGCATCCTTCAAACATGATCCTGTATGGCAAAGGCAAAATGGCTTGTGAATGAGGATGGGTTTTGGTTGACAAAACACTCATGCATCCATTTGCCAGTACACAATTGAACTTACAAAAACAACTTCAAGACTAATTACATACCCCACCACTTGGGCGTCAGCTACACTACACAATAACGATCCGTAATGGTAAGGTGCTTTAACTGCAACACAGCCATATCACAGTTCATGTTTGCAAATCAGTACTTACTTAATTACTCTGGGCAGCAAGCGTGGCCTACCTCGGTCGTGAGCGCTTTTTATATGGTAACCAACCAATCAGACAGCAGCGGTGTCTTGTAATCGACGTAGCCACCTGGGCGTACGCAAGTGTGACCAATGATTATGCGCTAGCGCGCTTTTTTGATTGGTCATTTTGTGTTTAAATATGCATGTGCTGGGTGCCACCCATGCTCCTACTTCAACGTGCATTGTGCTAGTAGCGTCTCATCACAAGAACTCTGTCGGACAGACGGTAAGTGGGGGGACATGCTTTTGTCCACTCATGTACGTTAGTTTCTGTGTGCTGCAGACCCATATGTTGGCAGATGTTTGGGCGCCTTATGTACAGCTTCATGTAGCGTCCTGTAGAAGTGTATGTAGCGACGTGTACGCATCGTAACTACACTCCGTGTCCAGTAGCACACATAATGTTCCGGGAGATCCTTGCCCGGACCATGTGTACTACAGCACTGTGGTTATACATAAATATGTGTGTATCTCATGATTGTGTGTTTTAATGTAGTTTGTAAACCCATGTGTGGCATTTGTCAACTGCAGACCTTGCCATATTTCCCTGCAGTGGCCCTAAATACATATAGCACCAGGCATGTCCTGCATGCCCCATGTATGGACACATGTTAAGGGCAATACTGATTCTGCATACCCAAGCTGACTACCAGAACACATGTAATTAGTCTTGCTGGACATGGGGTGGCCACACTGAGTAGGGTGTCACCTGTGATGGCCATGTATTTGTTGGCATGACACAATTATATGTTTGTTTTGCAGTTGGCTGGCTATCATGATTTTGTGACACAGCTCCTTACCATGTACCAGGAACACGAATGCCTGTGGTGGGTGTCGCTGCCCGAATATCATGACCAGGCAGCGAGGGCTGCGGCCTACAGGCCACTGGTGGAGCTGGCCAACCGGCTCCAACTCAGGACCAACTGGACAGCGGCACTGGTTGCGGAGAAGATCAAACGCCTGCACACCATGTTCACCAAGACCCACAAAAAGTGGGTGGAAGCCCGGTCCGAGGCAGGAGCTGAGGTGGTCCCTAGGCCACATCTGTGGTACTATGACCTCCTCACCTTCACCCTGGCCTCGGGGAACATGGTGCAGCAGGCACCGCCCGCAACCAGCTGTGGGCACAGCCTAAGACCCTTCCCCGTCACAGGAGGTGGGTAATTGTGTTTGTGTGAGCTATGTACACAGCTTGTTCTTACCACTGATGTGGGGTTTGCAGCACACGTAGAAGACACCATTGTGGTTTTCGTTTACAAATCTTCAGTGTTCTTTTTTATCTGTTTTGTGGTGGCTGTTATAACAGATTGTGTTGCGTTATGTGTGGTCACTTGACATATTAATGTGCAGCCTCAGGTGAGTATACTGCACTGGTCTACTTCTTTGTTCTTTTTGTTTCAAAACTCTGCTCCAGTGGCTTTTGGTGTTAGCCTTGGTCAGATTGGCACTACAGTATGTTTGGTTGCGGTACTAGCTTTAATTACATAGCAACATGTGGCTGATGTTTTTTTTTTTGTGTTTCATTTTCAGGCCCCTCGGGAGCCTGGCTCCAGTGATGAGGAGCCAGCAGCTGGCGAGGCTCTCCGCTCAACATCTGCAGGAGAGCTGGTGCCTGAGGCCAGTGGTGGGGGGCCGGGCCCAGGTCCCAGCTCTGGAATCCGCCGATGAAGAACACCTGCTCCACCAAACACAGAGCTGGGTACCTGAGCAAAATGGGTTCTCTTAGATCGGGAGAGGATCCCCGGCTCTGGAATCGGGCACGTTGCCCGCAAGATGCTGGCCCGCATGGAACCAGAGCAACAGTACATCGCCGAGAGGGCCATCTTTTGTGTCCTGGAGGCGGGCGTAACTGGGTCCCTGAGATGGGGGGCCTCTTAGGCCTTCCACCGGAAGACCACCCCCGGGCCCACTGCGCCCCCAAGATGCATGGTGAGGAGTAGGCAAAATCCTGATACTCCACCTCCCCCCCAAAGACTGCTCTGCAGAGCAGGATCCTCCACCAGTCGGTGGGTTTATGTGGATGAGGGGGAGGAGCCATTATCTGAACCAGCAGAGGAGGAACTAGACATGCGCTACTAGCCAATGCACAATATTGGCATACAGACTTTGTTTATGTCCAGCTTGGGCCAATTTTCTTTTTGGAGAAAAATGTAAAAAAAAAGTGACAAAATAAACTAAATTTAGTTTACCCACAACTATGTCCACATCTGTGTCACGTTCACCAGTATGTTTGTGTGTGTGTGTTTGGTACTGTGGGTGTCATATAGTAGACATTTATGTCATATAGGGGTGCATGACGGTTGTAATGATCCAGTATGGTCACATGTTTGCCATGTGACACCGCATACCTCTTGAAAAACTGTGGCCCAGTGTTGTTGGTAAAATGTAACCTCCCAAACGTTACCCTGTGTGTGTTGCAACAAGGGATGACACAGGATTTAGCTGACTACAATTTTATTAAAGGTTATCCTTTTTTTTTTTGTTAGCTTAAGAGCAGCCAATACACACTACCCACTTTCCCAATGTGGGACACTATAAGAAAAGAGGCCAACGTGGCCTAACAAATAAGGGTGCCAACATGGCTACAGTCTTTAAAAACGTGTCCAACATGGACGTAGAACAAGTAAAGGGCAAATGCCAACATTATTGGGGTGGAAATTGGGGATTAGGGTCAATGGTGGGCTGCCTGGATGGCCATAATCATTTCCCGCAAGCGGGCCAGGTGCTGCTGGGCATCATTGTGTGCCTGTAGCATGTCAGCGACAGTTGGGAGCCCTGTAATGGCAAAAAACATTACTCAGGGACATGTGTAGGGGTGGGTGGGTGGTTGACGTAATTTGTGTGTTGTTCACTTACGTGGCAGAGAGGCAGCCATGGTTCCAGGTTGTGGAACTGGGGATGGCCTGACATCACCAACACCACCAGGTCTTGCACCTTCTTTATGAAGGGACAAAACAAAAAAACATGAGTTACATAGGCATGACAGGGCCAAATTCAAACATGTTTTTGAGCACATTTATAGGCCATTTACAACACTTACCAACAATAACACCACAAGCAGCCGATGTTGTATCCCATGGGAGGTGGAGATGTAGTGGGTGGGGGTGTTGCCGGGGGTTGGGTTTATGACCCAAGGCTATGGTGTTTGTGAGGCCTCCCTGGAAGGTGATGTTATGGTCACAGGGGGGTGTGGAGTCCCAGGTCCCTCCTAAAATGGGGATGGTGGTGTCCCTGTGGTGGGGGGACTTTGGTGCTCCTCCAGGTCTGGGGATGGTGTTGTTCCCAGGGGTGCGGGAGATGATGGGCCCACAAGCTCGGGGGTTGGGGGTGTCCTGGGGGATGCGGGAGGTGATGGGTCCACGCTGGCCGGTGATGGTGGGCTGGCCGGGGGAGCCAGGCTTCCTGGCCCTGCAATTGGTGGTTATGGTGGGGTCCCAGGTGGTGTTGGGGCCCGTTGCGCCTCTTCTGTGGGGGAGTCCTTGGAATCTGTAATAGAAATATTGGCAAGACACGGATTAGAACTACACAACATACAGCAAACACGTACTGTTTGTGTATGAATGTAATGATGGCGTCAAGGCTAGGCTGGAATAATTTTGTCTACAACAACACTATGGTTAGGGGCCACTCTGTTTTTGATAACAAAAACAACACCAGTAACCACATATTTTTAACAAAAAACACCCTTGCCTTAACAGAGGGTGGATTATGGCTCCAAAAACACCAGCAGACAGTAAGCATCTGTTGGTGCCACCATGGGGTCAGAAACATAGCACTCACCTTGTAGTCCCTTTGCCCAATTGTGATGAATGTGTTGTGCAATGCTATGTGTCTGACGGCGCACATATGTGTGGCAAGGTGTGATGTAGCCCTTGTGAGCTGTGAGTGTGGTCAATACACACTCTAGGCTTGGCCAGTCCTAACAGACATGGTTGTATTCAGCACCTTAATGTATCAGTGTGTACACCATGCATATGCACATTGGTGACAGGTCCACCTGCTGCTAAATGTCACACTATGTGCCATGGCCCAATAACACATGATGTTTGTGTAGTGTTTGTAGTAGGAAGCTTGCGATGTGTTTGTTTGGCATTGCCACATACTCACCTCGCAGCCTGGCAATCTGGGCACGAATGTCCCCAATGCGCCCTGGGGACTTGTGCTTCAGGTCTGCGATCTTCTTCTGGATCTGCTTGCTGGTCTTCTCCACCCCCAGTTTCTGGAGCAGGGCCCGCTGGATGCGCCTGAGTATGCTGCACTTCTGCAGCCGTGGGAGCCAGTGACGCTGGTGACACCAATAGTCATGGCGGTCACAGAGGTCTATGAGCACCATTAGCTCTGCAAGACCCCATGTGGCAGCGCGCTGTGCGGCGGCCATGACTGTTCTCCTATGTGCAGGGGAGGGGCAGGCACCTGGCAGGCAGGGAGTTTCAAAAATAAATGTGATGACGTCGCCACGCACACTGGTGCCACCAAACAAAGTTGAGGACGCTAACAAGGTAGCCGTCCGCAGAGTGGGAGCAGCGTAATGTACCCATCAGCATCACCAAATTACCAGCCGATTGCAGTGCGTTGTCCATGGCAGCCATGTGCTATGTGTAGCCCAACATCTGAGCTGTCATATTTGGCAGTATAGGGGACAGGGTGCAACTTCCAATACACACAGCCAACATAGCGTGCGCTATTGAATGCGAGCATAATTGGACTGATGTAGTGGATGGTTGTGTAGGTGATGATGTGTGTGGTGCTGAAGTGACAGCTCTTCAAATATGGCGCCCTGTGAAGTGACAGCCAATGGAAACACAGTAGCCACCACCAATCATTGCTGACAGGGCGCTGTCTCCAGCCAGCACGCTGTGGCACACCTACGGGAAATCAATAGGTGATGCAGAATCCATCACTATCGCCCATTCACACGCCAAAACAGGAAATGTCGCCTTCATGATTGCCTCTGATTTTGGAGCAATACTGTGAAATCGGAACCAGGTGACAGGTTTTTTATCGCCGCCAAATTCCCAAATTACACGCCGCAACTGGGAAGCAATTTGACGGCGAAGGTGCTGGGGCAACAGATTGCCGGGCAGATTCCTCGCTGCGGTTGCGGCATGTAAAGGTACCCTAGGGATGTATGGAGTGGTCTCACTGGGTGACACTAGGCTCATGCTCACAACAGAATTTGAGAACTGAGTGTTTGCATACAGCATTTGTGAGTGAACCCTAAAATGCGGTTTAATAGCCTGGTCATTCCTTATATACCTTAATAACAGGCAATTGCAAATTGAAGCACTTTATCAACATTGCTTATTTTCTTCCTTGTAATAGCTATTTGAAGGTGAAAATCAGCAATTTATAATAATTTGAAGCAATCTATGTTTGCTTTTTCTTTTTTAATAGTGTGTCACAGCTCACAATTTTGGAGTATTTTCAAACGGTTTCTCTGTTCCCATTATATTATTCTGTTCAATCAACATTTGAGAAACATGTTATTTGTTTCTAAAAGGTTTTTTGCTCAAAGTAATTTCTACATTAATTTAAACATTGCTTATAGGAATAATTTGTTTTATAATGCACTCTGTATGCTGGCAACAAATATATTGTTTACATGCCAGAAAAATATAACTGTAATTTCAAAAAAATGTTAATAAAGGAAAAGAAAGATTTGTAGTTAAACATTTCCCAACACACTGTACAGTACATGATGCTTATACAGTGGATGTTTAATTTGCATTGCAGGCCATGTTCATACGTTCAGTTTTTGGTCAATGTTTTAGCCTACTTTCACATTTGCATTTTGAACGCTGCATATGCATACGCAGAGTTTTTTATCCGCATAAACGTATGCAAGACATTAAAAAAACATAGCGCATGCGTTTGTATGTGGTTTTTGGCATACATTTTTTTTGCGCATGCGTTCAATATTTCCAGGAGTGTTTTCTTGAATTTTCAAGACAAGCCATGGCCAAAGGTCATGTCTTAAGGGAAATCGCTTCCTGGGCATGCGCTGTGTGTCATACGCATGCGCATCGAACGCTGCCATGCGCAGCAATTCGCTCCCACAGGCAAAAATGTGTTGTTTTTAAGCACTCTTGTGCATGCGGATGCTTTCACATATTCCTGGCATCAAAAAATGCAGCATGTTGCATTTGCCACGCGCCAAAAAACCACGCACAGGGAAGCATACGCACACATACTGACGCCAACGCAGGTCCCTGATTTCACCTGAGCACACCATGGTAAAAACAGGTGCGCAATAAGCTTGCAGATTTAAAAACAAGAACTACGCAGCATACGCTACGTTCTAAAATGCAAATGTGAAACCAGCCTTAAATCAGTATTTATAAGCCAAAACCAGGAGTGGATGAAATATGCTGAAGTGATGCATGGGTTTCTATTTTAGATTTTCTCTGATTGTTTCACTCCTGATTTTGGCTTACAAATAATGATATAAAATACTGACCACATTCTGAAGCTGTGAACATGGCCTGTGAAGCAAGCTAAGGATCTGAATCAGCACCATATACAACAGGTGACAGCTTTGTTATACAGTTATCTTTCACTTGTGCTTTATTCAAAAGCCTCTTACTTTAAACTATATGCACACATATGTGTATTACCTCAGAATGCACAAGAAAATTTTTTTAATTCCAGAGAAAAAAATGTTTCAATATTTTTCGTTCCACAAATACTACACAAAACATTAACACTGAATTAAGTGTAATGAAGGAGTCTCCTGCTCTTGTAGCTTTAGTAAGGCAACTTTTTTGTATATGGCCATATAAAACCCACACACATGGGCTCAAGAGAGCCCCTTACCTAAACCAGGGTTTCCCCGAGGGGATGTTCACTTATCCTTTCCTCCATGTGTTGATGGGTCAAACGTTGCTTAAAAGGCTTAAGCTACCTGCTGGTAGGTGGAGGTTGATCCTCCACTACCCGATGATGCAGGTGCCTGGTCTTGAGCGGCACCAGTGCTGGATGCCTCGGCCGTTCAGCATTCACAGGGTTAACCCTGATGAACGAGCACGAACAGTTCAGAAACCGGTCTGTTCTCAGCCCACTGTGACATCACTGCTAAGCCCCGTTCCTCTGTGCCATACCTGTTGCTGTGAATAGTGAATGGCCGAGGCATCTAGCATTGGTGCTGCTCAAGACCGGGCACCTGCATCATCGGGTAGTGGAGGATCGACCTCCATCTACCAGCAGGTAGCTTAAGCCTTTTAAGCAATGTTTGACCCTCAACACGTGGAGGAAAGGATAAGTGAACATCCCCTCAGCGTACCCCTGGTTCGGGTAAGGGGCTCTCTTGAGCCCATGTGTGTGGGTTTTATATGGCCATATACAAAAAAGTGGCCTTACTAAAGCTACAGGAACAGGAGAATTATTCATTACACTTAATTCAGTGTTAATGTTTTGTGTAGTATTTGTGGAACAAAAAATATTGAAAACATTTTTTCTCTGGCATAAAAAATTTTTTTTTGTGCATTCTGAGGTAATACACATATGTGTGCATATAGTTTAAAAGAAGCATCTTTTGAATAAAGCACAAGTGAAAGATAACTGTATAATCATTATAATCATTATAATTCCTGACAACCTGGGTAGGGAGTAAAGAGTATAATGAGCGGATGTATCATTACCTATTAGCACACATATGCGGTAGAAACCTTTAAAATAAGTGTCCAGCTGAGTTAAGGCCATGTCACACGCTTCAATATCGTTAACGATATCGCTGAAACATCAAATTTTTGCAATCACTTAAATGATATCGTTTGTGTGTCGTTGGGTGTAACTGAGTGATCTTGCGGTGAAAAATCGTTTGATCGCTCATCACAGATTTGAGATCCTGACCTCAGATCCATCGTGCGTCATTCAATTAACCAACGTTCAATCTGCTGCATTGTTGTATGTGACACCGCCATAACGATCTTGTGAACGAATTCACAACATTCAACAAGTTTCGTTCCTGGGCTGTGCGAACGATAGCTGCTCGCCACATCATTGGCGCCTCGTTCACAATATCTAGATGTGTGACATCTCACCAATGATCTTGAAAGATTGTCCGAACGATCTCGTTCACGGGAGATCGCTCATGCAATCGTTAACAATATTGAAGCGTGTGACGTGGCCTTTAGGAAATCCATATTAAACAATCTTTTGGTTGATATTTGTCCATGAGGGATATATATCCCCTTAGGTTTTTAAACTCAATTTGTACACTTCTCTTTGTACTAACACAATTTGCGCAATAGCAACCTAAAAATCTGGTTTATAAATATAACTATTTACACAAAGCTATTTACAGCTTCTAATGCCTAACCAGGTTATTTACACTCTACTACGAATCTTATTTTTATTGATTAACTGTACAAATAAAACATGAGGTGCTTATTCCTTGCCTCTACAAGGGCGAGGGGCCTGGTATCCCATATTGATGTTGCAATGAGATGTGTTAGCGAACTGGGAGCCCCCATGTCCTGGCCCTGGCAGTAACTCTCCATTCTCCTCCATTTGCCGTAAGATTCCACAGGCACAGCCTGGTCGGTGTTGTCGAGGCGGTACGATGGCTGCTGTAGCCAGTTTTTGGGTCACTGTTACTTCCACAGCCACATTTTTTTAGGTCCACATTGGCGTGAGCAGCTGCTGACACCGGTATCACCACTGCCGGTACCTTCTTTACCTCCAGGGTGTACCAACCACGCTGTCCAAAGTGGCGGGTGTACTTGACCCATTCCCCCGGGTATAAATCCCGTCCATGTGCTCCTCAGGGCAGATGACTTTCTACATTCCGCCTGTTGACAAATACATCATTAACAAGGTGGGGCTCTTTAATGAACCCCCACCCCTTGTGAATGTCGAATTGGAGCACCACACGTCTTCTCCTGACTGGTGGGTCTACTGCTGGGGTACTATGGGCCTTTTATTTCTCTCAGAGACCTGCATGACTTGGTACTGGATCCGAGCCACCTACTCTTCAGCAGCTGCTGCTGCCCGCCGCGCACCCTGGCATTCCTGGTGATAAATGTCCGCCGACATGATCTCCAGGTCATCCCCAGTAGCCGATGGTTCATCCTGGTTACTCCTCAAGAACCCAATCAGTCCGTCCCTTTGCCTCACCCAGTGAAAGTTTACAACCTCAATTCTCACCTCCTTGGTCCCGGGAGTCATTACGGGCTCTAGCGGGGCCCAAAGTCTATTTCTAGGAGGTGACCGTCCGCCCAGTCCACACCGTAGGGATAGGGTGCTTTCCTCCTGTTGTGGGAGCCCTCGGGAAGGGCATCAAAGGGTCTCATTAGGTCAATTATTGCTATGGAGCCAGCGACAGTACCTGTTACTTTTTGACTTGTGTTCTCTTGCTCCACCATGTTTGGGGTCTCGGATCCTGGCACACCTGGTTGTTGGATGGACTTCCTCCTCAGCTCCTTCTGCCACTTCATAAATTCTGCAGCCTGGAACCTGATGAGCTGCCACTCCAGTTCCTCTAATCTCTAAGCTCAGGAGGCAGGGATCCAGGGGTTGTAGCGTATCCTGGGACGTCCAGAGGTCACCTGGTGTAGCTGCCTCTTGGTGTCCAGGCGGCGGTCGCTCTTCTCCATCATCCACCATTGCGCGCTCTGCACTACATGTGTTACTCTCTGCAGCTCCTCCACCTTGCTCGCACGCACTCCTCTGTTTATCACTACCACCCTTGGATAGGCGGTTCTTGTTCTTAGTCCCAGCTCGCATTGCAGGGGGCGGAGCAGTCTGGCTGATGGGCTAAATCACCTTGCTAAGCATGGTGGCAGATGTGCATGGCTAAGCTCCGACATTCCCAGGCTCCAAGCGTCTTCTCAGTAGCTCTAATCCAGCTGAAATTTGATCTCCTGTTTACAGAAGCACTGATGGACAGAATGACGAGAGGGAGATCCCATAAACGCTCCTCCCCAACAAAACTGACAGCTTTATTCTCACCAGGCCCAGCAGCAGTGAGAGGGAAAATGGCACCGGAGTCTCCAGCTGCAGCTAACCACTCCTCCCACAGGAAGTCAAGGTCAGCATCAGCCTCAGCTTCTGGCATAACAGCAGGAGAGGGATCTGATATTCCTCTAACTAAAAAGACAATGGTGAGCCTGCTAGTTTCCCTGAGGGCAGCTCTGCAGGAAGACCTGAGAGGGATGGTTGCAAAGATTAGAGGGGATTTGGATGCTTTAGGGTCCAACACTTTACACATTGAGAGCAAAATGGCGGAATTTGCGAAATCACACAATGACCTTATTGATGCCACTGCTGCTCTAGAGGACGAAATGTCCTGGTTGAAATGCAAAATGGATGACAGGAAAGACAGAGACCGTAGGAGCAACGTGAGCATTATGGGCATCTCAGAATCGGTCCGTGATCCTGAACTCTGCTTATTTTAATGAGCTTCTACTAAAAGTTCTGCCGGACTTGCCACAGGACCATTACAAAGTTGACAGAAGACACAGAATCCCTAAGATCCGCCATATTGACCCTTCTTTACCATGCGACAAGCTGGCCAGAATCCACTTCTTTACCACAAAGGATGCCTTCATTTTTGCAGTGAGGAAAATGGCCTCTCTCCTTAAACCCTATCACAACCTGGAGATCTACCATGATTTATT
This sequence comes from Allobates femoralis, assembly GCA_033576535.1. Classification (NCBI taxonomy): domain Eukaryota; kingdom Metazoa; phylum Chordata; class Amphibia; order Anura; family Aromobatidae; genus Allobates; species Allobates femoralis. The sequence continues at coordinate 133,889,055 of JARQOC010000001.1, read as the reverse complement.
AGCCTTCAGATTAGCAAGATGCAGAGAATTTGCTCTTGAGGCAAAAATCTTGCATGATAATGACATAAAATACCACTGGGGGCACCCAGTTCAGCTGATTTTTTCATGTTCTGGGGAAACCTACATCTGTTTTTTCCCTGAACAACTTTGCAAACTGCTCCAGGACTGGGGCATGATGAAAACCACTAAATCCCCACCTAAGCATAAAGGTGGTACTCAGAGCAGTGACAAGAAAAAACTCGATCCTGACTGGCTTGGGTGATTGCTTCTCCTTTCATATTTGGAGCCATATGCTGGACCTGTGGCACCTGACCTGTCACCAGATGTTTTTTCTTTTTTTTTCTTTTTGCCAGTATCCATTCTCTGGTAAATTTAGACTGGAGATTTTGAACTATACTGTTCTTACCTCCCCTCCTGTCCAGCCAATACGACTGTTAAAGGCATATACGCCTAAATGAGTTTTTTTTCTGTTTCAGTTATGTGTCCCCCCCCCCCTTCCTCCCCTTTCCTCCCCTCCCTGGCTAGTCCTTCCTTTGTCTTCACAAACTCGCTCTCATCATGGGGCTGCATTTTATCTCACTAAACATCAATGGTCTGTATTCCCCAGGTAAGAGATCCATGTTCTGGAGAGAAGCCTTTTAATTGGGAGGGGATATTAACTTCTTATAGGAATCTCATTTGTTAAAAGATGATAGATAACGGTCGCCTACATCACTCTACATTTCCCTTAACTTTTTTTGGGAACGCAAGGGAAAAAAAGGCAAGTGTATGCATCCTGGTCAGGGACACAGTCAGTGACCTTTAACCTGATAGACTCGGTGGTTGATGCGGAAGGCAGGTATATATTTTTGATAGGCTCTATTGATGGGAAGATATATACCTTCGCCACCCCCAACCTCAGACGACGTGTCACCCTGGAAGTTGCCGGACCAACAGCGGGAAACATCCGGTAGACTCCCGACACCGCTTCACACGCCGCAATCCCCAAAGGAATGTGGGCATACCTGTTCAGCGCGGCGAAAACATAGGCGTTCCAAATTGTTTTACACCGCACCCCAAACATGCTCATTGGACAATGCAATAGCGTCCTGATTCACCAGCCTGCGCTGGAAGGCTGGCTAATACGTGACGCCATTGTTTCGGAGTTTTGAATGAATACACGCTCGTGTCGTTGATAGTGGCTGCTGTGACACACTTTTGAGCCGATCAAGCATCACACAGGAGCGGTTTTCAGCAGGACAGTGGCTAACACTACACAATGGTTTGCTATGTGTGCGTCTGTAACTGATGGTGTGAACATACACACAACACTATGCCCATATGTGCCTACATTGGTCCATGCCATGGCCCAGCTGAACTATGTGTGTGTACACATGTTTGTGTGTGTGTGAACTGTACCTTCATCCCCCACAAACACCATTGCTTGCTCAATGTGCGTGGACACATGCCCCTGTGGCCACAACACACACAATGGATATGTTCAGACAGTTGCGCCATGCACTGTGGCCCAAAGGGCTGAACCTGTGTACTGCATATTACCACACAATGTTTCACGGAACCATCAATACCATTTTACCAATCACATACCTCTGTGCACAGCATAAAGCTATGTGCAACTACCCTGTATCCCAAAGTAACAACACACACAGGTTGTTGTTTGGATCCAATTTTTTTTTTTTGATATGTTTGGCCACAAAAAATTACAATACAACAGCACACAAAAAATAACATAAAGCAGATGTGTCGACATCACACAAAGAAATGCAATATGATGAGAATTAATGTAAAAAAAATAACATGTCACAGAAAAAAAACTAAACATACTAACTATTTAGCTAACTGAAGACTGTGCACACACAAAAAGACAACCCAAAGACTCTTGGTGCAGCCACCCTGGTGACTCCACCCTCCCCATCATGTTGCAGCCTCACAGCACCAGCCACCCTACACCTGCCGATGCTGCCAGGCCACTGCCCCAGGGCCATTAAAGTAGGAACAGTATGCGTCTCTACTGTTCCTGGCATCCTACTGAGTCCGACCCTGGCTCAGCGGCTGGAGTGGCGCCACACCATGGTGGGTAGCACGCCAATCCCCTGGATGGACCTCCCCTGTTGTGGGGTCCACTGAATCCACATAACTTGCTGGCGTGTATGATGATCGATCCCTACGACGCAGGAAGTTATGCAGCACACAGCAGGCCAGCACTACCACATCAATAGATTCCAGTTTCATATGCAGAAGTGTATGAAAAACCCAGAATGTATTGGCCATGATCCCGAACACATTTTCAACCACACGGCTGGCCCGGGATAGCCGGTAATTGAAAATGCGCTGCTCATAAGCAAGGGTCCTCTGGGGATATGGCCGTAGTAGGTGTTCCTGAAGTGGGAAGGCTTCATCCCCCACAAACGCAAAGGAGATGATGGGCTGTCTCATCATTTGAGGGCAAGTTCAGCCCATCTGTCCTTAGGTCTTGGGCCAAGGAGCAGTGTGCGAACACTCCCCAATCTGAGATACGCCCATTCATTCCATTGTCCACGTAGAGGAACTCATAGTTCGCATCCACCAAGGCCATGAGGACCACACTACAATAATAATTGTAATACAAAGACCCAGAGTTTGGGGATTTGTTGATCCTCACATGCTTACCATCCAATGCACCGCTGCAGTTTGGAAATTGCCAGTCCTCAAACACTCTGGCAACATCCATCCATTCAGCGGGAGTTGTTGGAAACTGCATATAGGATGGCAGCAGACTACTCCAGATGGCCTCACACGTCTCGGGGATTAGGCAGCTCAGCAGGCTCAGTGATACACGTGAAGTGTATTGCAGGTCGGTCTTTGACCGACCTGTAGCCAGGAACTGCAAAGTTACTTCCAAATGCTCCTCTGGTGGCACAGCTCGACGCATCACAGTGTCCTGACAGGCTATCAATGGCCGTATGCATTCCAACAGGAATGTGAAAGAGTCCTCGGACATACGGAGGTAGTTCCTGAAATCATGCGGACTACGATCCTCCATCTTACGCACCAGCTGCATTTGGCTCCGGGTGTCCCGGTGGCAAAGCCAATCCCGAGTCCACACACGCCGTGGTCTGCGAGCCCGCAACCTCTCATATCTATCCTCCAGCCACAATTGCTCTTCCACCAAGGTAAGAGCCACGATAGCATCTCCATCAGGGTCGAACATCATCTACATACCAACCCCTGCAAAAGTGAGAAAAACAAAAACATCACTACAAGAACGCTTCATCACACATCATCTGCACACACCACCTCCTTCTCTCTACATCTTCTGGCCACTTTACCACAGCATACTCAAGTGTGAACACCAGCCCACACACATACATAAACACCACCAATCAAGGCCCAAACACAACATTGCAGTGTGTGACACACAAGCCTGGTCACTGTACACCCCTTGCCGTCCTGTACAATACATCTCCCTTGTCAAATACAAACACATCATGAGCCTAAGCCCATACACGTGGCCATAATGTTGATGTGTGACCACAAGGCATGGGCAAACACATAGGTCACATTAATTTAATCATGCTTTTTAAAATATCTTTACAATTACATTACTCAGGTAACCCTGGCTTTTTTGTGTGATGCTAAAATATCATGCCACGCAGCAGACTTTTGAATACTCATCATGTCCAAGAGACATCCCTGATGTGTTGTGAATGCAGGATCTTCTGAGGCACACATTCACTGAAGCCACACACCACAATCTACATCTGATTTTGGCCTTAAAGGTGCCATTGTGTGTGGTAAACGACAGTACTATGTGTACTCAATTCAGATGAGTCCCGCAACTAAAGACACTTGCATCCTTCAAACATGATCCTGTATGGCAAAGGCAAAATGGCTTTTCAATGAAGATAGGGTTTAGGTAGTCCAAACAATCATGCATCCATTTGTCAGGACACAATAGTATGTATGGCAACAAACATCAAGAGTATCTACATACCCCACCACTTGGGCGTCACCTACACTACACAATAGCGACCCCTAATGGTAAGATACTGTAAATGCAACACAGCCACATCACAGTTCATGTTTGCACATCAGTACTTACTTAATGACTCTGGGCAGCAAGGAGTCCGACTTCGGCCTTGAGCTCATTTTATATGGTAACCAACCAATCAGAATGCAGCGGCGTCTTGAAATCGACGTAGCGGCCTGGGCGTACGCAGGTGCGACCAATGATTATGCGCCATCGTGCTTAATCATTGGTCGCACCTGCGACCAATTATTGAGCACAATGGCGCATAATCATTGGTCGCACCTGCGTACGCCCAGGCGACCAATGATTATGCGCCATTGTGCTTTTGTGATTGGTCAGGTTGTGTTTAAATAAGCACGTGCTGGGGCGTAACCCCTGCCCCGACTGGAATGTGCATTGAGCTAGAAGTGTCTCATCACAAGATCTCTGTTGGACAGACAGTAAGTGGGGGCACATGCTATTGGGCACTCCTGGACGTTCTTTTCTGTGTGCTGTAGACCCATATTTTGGGTGATGTTTCTGCGCCTTATGTCCAGCTTCATGTAGCGTCCTGTAGAAGTGTATTTAGCGACGTGTACGCATCGTAAATACACTCCGTGTCCTGTAGCACACATAATGTTCTGTGAGATCCTTGCCAGGACAATATGTGTACTATGTTTAGCACTATGTTTAGCCCTAAATATGTGTGTATCTGAGGAGTGTGTGTTGAAATATCGTTAGTTAGGCCATGTGTGTCATTTGTGATGATAGACCTTGACATATTTCACTGCAGTGGCCCCAAATATATATATCACCTGGCCTGTCCGACATGCTTCATTTATGGACACATGTTAACGCCAAAAATGATTTGGCCTAGCCAACCTGACAACCAGAACACATGGTATTAGTCTTGCAGGACATGGGCTGGACACACAGCGTAGGGTGTCACCTGTGATGGCCATGTGTTTGTTTGCATGACCTTTTTTTTAATTTTTTTTTCTCAGATGGCTGAGTATCACAATTTTGTGACACAGCTCCACACCATGTACCAGGCATACGAATGCCTGTGGCGGGTGTCGTTGCCTGCGTACCACGACCAGGCAGCACGGGCTGCGGCCTACACGCCGCTGGTGGAGCTGTGCAACCGGCTCCAACCACAAAAGATCTGGACAGCGGCGCTGGTTGAGGATAAGATCAAAAGCCTGTGCACCGTGTTCCACAAGACCCACAAAAAGTGGATGGAGGTCCTATGACCTCCTCAGCTTCACCCTGGGCCAGGAGAGGCCTCGTAGAACACAGTGCAGCAGGCGCCGCCCGCAACCAGCTGTGGCCGCAGCCCAATACTCTGCCCTGTTGCAAGAGGTGGGTAATTGTGTTTCTGTGATCGATCTAACCAGCATGTTGTCGCCATTGTGCTTTTCCCGCACCAATCCTGTTCACTGTTCTTTTCTATCTGTTTATGTTCTCACAGATTGTGTTGTGTTATTTGTGTGCACTTTACATATCAATGTGGACCCTCAGGTGAGTATACTGCACTTATGTACTTGTTAGGCTTTTTCTTCACTAAACTCTGCTCCTGTGGCTTTTGGTGTTAGCCTTGGTGATCTTGGCTCTATGTTGTATTGGATGTTTGGTTGTAATATTAGCTTCAATTACATTGCAACATGTGGCTGATGTTTTTTTTTTCTTTGTTTGATTTTCAGGCCCCTCCGGCGCCTGGCTCCAATGATAAGGAGACAGCAGCTGGCGAGGCTCTCCCCTCAACATCTGCAGGAGAGCCAATGCTCGAGACCAGTGGTGGAGGGCCGGGCCCAGGTCCCAGGTCTGGAATCCGCCGTAGACGACCACCTGCCCTGCCCAACACGGAGCTGGGTACCTGGGCAAAACGGGTCCTCCTGGATCGTGAGAGGACCCCTGCCTCTGGAATCGGGTATGTCGCCAGCGAGATGCTGGCCAGCATGGAGCCAGAGCAGCGTAACATCGCGAAGCGGGCCATCTTTCGTGTGCTGGAGGCGGGCGTGGATGGGCCCTTGCGATGAGCGGCGTCATGGACGCTCCCCCGGAAGACAACTCCAGGGCCCACTGTGCCCGCAAGACGCATGGTGAGGAGACAGCAAAATCGTGATACTCCACCTCCCCCAAGGAGACATTCCAGCAGAGCATCAACATCACAAGGCCGCTGGGTGTATGAGGAGAGGGAGGCCCTATTGTCTGATCCAGCAGAGGAGGAGGAAGACCAAGAGAACTACTAGCCAATGCACAACCTTGGCAAGAGCAGACTTTTTTTTTGTTATTGGCCAGGTGTGCCCCTTTTAATTTGTTTGAAATATATTTGAAAATAAATAAATAAATGCTTAATTTAACCACCTCTCTGTCCATATCTGTGTCACCTACACCAGTATGTGTGTGTGTGTGTTGGGTACTATGGGTGTCATATAGTAGACATTCATGTCATATTGGGGGGCATGGCGGTTGTAATTGCCCAGTATGGTGACATGTTTGCCATGTGACACCATATACCTCTTTTTAAACCGTGGCCCAGTGTTTGTGAAATGTGACCTCACAAACGTTACTCTGTGTATGTTGCAACAAGGGATGACACAGGATGTAGCTGGGCATGATTTTATTATCCAACAACCTTTTTTTAAAACATTGCCAACACAATCCAAAAGCCTTGGTCAGGTTAGGAGTAGCCAATAAACACTACCCACTTTCCCAATGTGGGACACTATAAGAAAAGAGGCCAACGTGGCCTAAAAGACTAAGGTGCCATCATGGCAATAGGGAACAAAACAAGGGTCCAAGATGGACAACAATTTGTAGGGGAGTCTGGTCTCATTATTGGGTGGGGGGTGATGGGTTAGGGGCCCTGCCAGACTGGGCTGTCTGGATGGTGTGGATCATGGCACCCAAGCGGGCAAGGTGTTGCTGCCCTTCTTGGTGTGCCCTCTCCATGTGCTGGTGTGCCTCTTGGTAAGCCAGCAGCAGCTTCTCAATGGTTGGTACACCTGTATGGGAAAGAAGAACATTAGTGAGTTACCTGTGTATGGGTGGGTGGGTGTTTAAGGGAATTGTTATTGATTATACGTATGCAGCACATCAGCATCCCGGGTCACATCTGTCAGAGATGGGGATGGGATGACAGCCCAGCCTACAGCACGGGCTCGTTCTCCTTCATCACAAAAAAAAACAAAAATCAGTACTCACATACGTGTGTGTGTGTGGAGCACACAACAATAACTCAATTAGCAAGCTGGTAGTCCTTAGCAGACACTTACCACCATACACTGCAGCAGCAGGCTCAAGGTGAGGTTATGTTGCCACCAACACACCAGGGTTTGGCCGGGAGCTTGAGATGCTGGGGTGGTGCTCCCAGGGCTCCAGGACTGGCTGCAGCAATGTCTTGTGGGCCTGCTGGGGAGGGAGTGGCTGTGCCCTTTGGGGCTGAGGCTGGTCTAGTCCCTGCTGGGGAGGGAGTGGCTGGGCCCTCCGGGGCTGGGGCTGGTGTAGTCCCTACTGGGGAGGGAGTGGCTGGGCCCTCCGGGGCCGGGGCTGGTGGAGTTCCTGCTGGGGAGGGACTGGCTGGGCCCTCCGGGGCTGGGGCTTGTGGAGTCCCGGGTGGGGAGGGAGTGGCTGGGCCCTCCAGGGTCGGGGCTGGTGGAGTCCCCGGGTGGGGAGGGGCTGGCTGGGCCCTCCGGGGCAGGTGGTGGGGGCGTCCCGGGTGCCGTTGGGGACTGTGAATCATCCCCAGACACGGAGTCCTCATCATCTGTAATATCAAGTATGATAACAGAGCAATTTTAGAAAAGACACACAACACAGGGAAAACACCCTGTGTGTGTATGAATTTCATGACGGCGTGAAGGATGCGGTCAAAGGTTATGGTCGGCGCATACCCTATGGTGAGGGCCCACTCTGGTTTGGGACATGAGTCCAACACCAGTGCCCACATATTTAAATGTTACATAACCCTTGGCTTAGCATGGTAGGTATTTGAATCTTGAACACAAGAGCAGGCAGTAAGCATCATGTGTTTGCTGCATGGGGGCCAACACATAGCGTTGCTGCATGGGGGCCAACACATAGTGTTCTGTATTGTTATCATTGTTTTTTAAAATTGTATGTGTCACAGGTCACACATATGTGCTGCAAGGTGTCATGTGGGTGTGGAACATTGCATTAATATGTTGGTGCCACCTTTTCAGTCAGGACACAAATATTTTTGCCACCAAACAGGTCAAGGACCACTATAGCCGTCGAATCTCTACAATGCGGACTGGGCTCTTGTGCTTTAGCCACTTTCCTCTGGATCTGCTTGCAGGTCCTCTCAACCCCCAGTTTGTGGAGCAGGGCCCGGCCCGCTGGATCCTCTGAAGTATGCTCCATTTGCGCAGCCGTGGGTGCCAGTAAGGCTGGTCACACCAATAATCATGGCGGTCACATAGGTCTATGAGGAGCATTAGCTCCGACAGACCCCATGTGGCAGTGAGCTGTGTGGCGGCCATGACTCTTCTCCTATATGCAGGGGAGGAGCAGGCACCTGGAAGGCAGGGAGTAACCAAAACAAACATCATGACATCATCACGTACACTAGCGCCACCAAACAATATCGAGGACAATAACGAGGTAGCCGTCCACGGAGCGGGAATAGCGTAAGAGAGCCATCATCGTCACCAAATTCACACGATTGCAGTGCGTTTCCCATGGTACACATGTGCGATGTGTACACCAACATCTGCACTGTCATGTGTGGCAGTATGGTGGACACAGTGAAACTTCCAATACACGCGCCCAGCATAGCTTGCGCTATTGAATACGCGTGTAATTGGACTGATATAGTGGATGGTTGTGTAGGTGAAGATGTGTGTGGTGCTGAAGTGACAGCTCTTCAAATATGGTGCCCTGTGAAGGGACAGCCAATGGAAACACAGTAGCCACCACCAATCATCGCTGACGGGGCGTGGTCACCAGCACGCTGTGGCACGCCTCTGGGAAATCAGTAGGCGACGCAGATTCCATCCCTATCGTCTCTTCACACACCAAAAGCAGGGAATTTTGCCTTCATGTTTGCCTCTGATTTTGGAGCAATGCTGTGAAATCGGAACCAGGCGCAACCTTTTTTATCGCCGCCAAATTCCCCAATTACACGCCTCAATTGTGAGGCAATTTCACGGTGATGGTGACAGGGCAACAGATTGACGGTCAGATTCCTCGCCGTGGTTGCGGCGTGTAAAGGTACCTTAACTCAGCCCAACTCTCCTTTATCAGGAAATTCGTAACAACATTCAAAAATGTTGCCAAAGGTCACCAAATTATGTGCAGTGACTTTAACCTTCCCATGCATAGGAACCTTGACTATTCAGCCTCGACTGGGCATGGCAAGAAACTATCTTGCCTTGCTGGAGAGTTTCATCTCCATGACATTTGGAGATATCTGCATACATCCGAACAGGACTATAACTTTTTCTCTGCTAGACACAGGTCATATAGCAGGATTAATTGTTTTCTGGTAGGCAGGAAAACCCTAGATGTATGCAAAGAGGGTTTTATAGGTGTAATTTCTTGGTCAGATCATGCCCCGGTGAGCTTAACAATTGCAAACCAATTTGAGATTCCTGGTAGCCCTAGGTAGAGACTAAACAGTCAATTTCTTTCACATACACACTCGGCAGGTCTATTTCTCAAAATTTAGAAGAATATTTTTCAATCAACGATAATGGGGAAACCTCGGTAGATTCCCTATGGTCACACAAGGCATTCATATTTAGAAGAATATTTTTGAATCAACAATAATGGGGAAACCTCAGTAGATGACCTATGGTCATTCACATGGCATTCATTAGAGGGATTTGCATCAAACTCTCTTCCCTCCAGAAAAAAGTGCGGTTGTCCACACAAAAACAAGTTCTGGACAATATTAAGGAGCTGGAAACTCTAAACAAATTCTCCCCTACGGAAACAATTTCTCTTCAACTGTATAAGCTTAGACTTCAATTTGGCTGGACCCTCTTAGTGGAAGTTAAAAATAACCTATGGAATCTTAAGGTATGCACCTATGCCATGTGCGACAGGGCAGGGAAAATTCTGGCTAAGAGAATTAAAAAATAGAACAAAAAAACTAAATAGACTACATTTTAGGGCCTGGCAACGTCCCCATCCTTTACCCGGTTAAAATAGCGGAATCCTTTGTGGACTTCTACTCTAATCTTTACAATCTTAAAGCCGACGTCACACCCAGCAACCAAAGCTGCGATGTCGGAAGCGATGCGCGGGAGCGCTCTCGCTTCCGACATCGCAGCCTTGTTGTCACACGGCAGGATGTTGCCGGTGACGCCGCAGCGATGCGAGCGGAGCCACTGCCCGCTTGGCTGGGCGCAGCCCAGCGAGCGTTCCGCAGCAATACTGCGGTATAGGCTGGATCGCCGCAAACAATGCTATTGCGGTGTCAGATGGCACGATCCTAATCGCTGGTTGCAGACAGGCTTACATTCATGCTCGTAAACCTGTCAACCTGCGATCAGCGATAAATCGCAGTTGCGTCGCGCTGTTACACAGCACGACACACTTGCGATATCGCAAGCTACATCGCTAATGCAATGTCGCTCGCAATATTGACGTGTGTGATGCTGCCTTAAGGATGACTCGCTTACTACTCAGCCTTCTACTCCTCTCATTAATGCGTATTTGGGACATTGAAACCTACCTAAATTGTCGAATGACCCACTGGGAACTCTCAACTCCCCCTTTAACCCCTTAGAAATACAGAAAGTAATTAAAATTCCTGTCTGCTCCGGGAGCAGATGGTTTTCCAAATAAGTATTATAAACAGTTTGCTAATAGCCTGACTACATATTTGTTACGCACTTTCAATCACTTCAAGTATTTGGGTTCGTTATCCGCTCTGTTATGCCTCCAGCATGCATGCGCAGTGCGGGGCTTGAAGCTAACAGAGTGGCGCGGGTGTACATACGTCACCTGAAGCCGGAAATGACGCGATTCGCATTATACAGCCGCACTGCAGCCCCGCTGACACAGAGGAGAGCGCGGGAGACGCGCATTTGAATCTGCGTTCAAGATCACACCTATTAAGGCGTGATATTATGAAGAGGGAGAGCCTGCCTGGGTGACTATGAATACAGTAGCCACTCATTAACATCGCTAATGAGTGACTTTAATAACATTTATCTACATTTTCACTAGATGCATTTATGACCAAAAAGGAGTGTAGGATAAGTGTTAATATGCTCTAGGGACATCTTTTAATAGCTTATGAGGCGTTTTGGGGGTGACAGGATCCCTTTAATTAACATCACAGAACTTACAAAACTACCCTGTGTCTTTTATCCTTGGATGCCAAAATGGCCTTTGACAGGGTTAGTTGGGCATATCTCTCTGCAGTCCTCCTCAAAGTTGGGCTTCAGGGGCCTTTTCTCTCAGCTATCCTCTCCCTATACTCTAATCCTAATGACTAAGTCTTAGCCTTAGGATTTTGGTCAAAAAACTTGCGTTGGTTTCACACTGCAGTTTTTTCCCTGAACAGCTTCGATTAGGTTTGTGTGCCAAAACCAGGAGAGGAACTTGGAGAGAAAACAATAATTGAAAGATTGATTCTGAGTTGTGGAGACACTCCTGGTTTTGACATACAAACCTGATCAAACCTGATCAGGGAAAAAACTGCAGTGTGAAACCAGCCTTACCAATCACTAACAGGACTCACCTAGGCTGTCCTTTATCTCCCTTGATCTTCGCATTAGTGATGGAACCCTTAGCGGAGTCGGTCTGTTCAGATCCAGACATAAAAGGTATCAGAGTGGGCAGGAAGGAGCACAAAATAGGTCTTTATGCAGATGACGTCATCATCTCATACGCCACTCAGGAAATATCTCTTCCTGGGATCATTAAAGCTGTGGACAATTTCTCACAGGTTTCCTATTATAAACTCAATAAAATTTTACCCTTACATATCTCCCTGGAAAATATAACTAAATTGCCACAATCTCTTCCCTTTAAGTAGTCACTGGAAGGGATCACATATTTAGGGATTACATTGTCTCCCATTCACTCTCTGGTGATAAATAACATTTTACTATTATCCTCAGTAATTCATAAGGAGTTAACACATCTTTCATAGTTCTCTCTTTCTTGGATTGCCAAAATTCAAGCCATAAAAATGTCTTTTCTTCCCACAGTGGTTTACATATTTAGTTGCCTTCTGGTCAAGATCCCAACTGCATCAATTTCGAGGTTGCAATCTTCCATCCTTAGATTTATTTGGAGGGTAAAAAAACCCAGGATCTCAGTCGGGGTCCTTTACCACCCCTTTAATAGAGGCGGTTTGGGAGTCCCTAACATTCAGGCTTATCACAAGGCTGCCATAGCTGAAGCGCTGAGAGAATGGTGGCGGTCAGACTTTTCTCAGAGGTGGATGCAGCTTGAATCTTTTCATACTCTCAGGTTATCCACTAGATTAACACTCAAAGCAAATTATCTAGGTGAACTACACTCCCCCATGCCTTCTTACTGGTAAAGCTTTGTTATACAGTTGGAAAAGTTTAAGTAAATCAGATCTTAAAATTCTCCTATCGGACCTATCTATCAGATCACTAGAACTTCATATACCTTACTTAAACTTGGGGGATTGGGAAAAAAAGGACTTTGTCTCAGTGCAAGATCTGTTCCATGCAGGGTCTCTAAGCTCCTTTGACGACCTGGCAACTAAATTCTCACTGAACCGGAATGATTTTTATAAATTTCTTTAAGTACGCCATCTATTAAATTCTCACCCCCTCCCTAAGCCGCTCCCCTCTTCGTCTCTCAAATACATCAAGTTCGACAATGTCCCGACTAAGGGGATATCCTCTCTTCCTCTTGTCCCACCACATGCACTGCTGACCCCATCCCCTCACACTTACTCCAGTCTCTCTCTCCGGTGGTTACCACTCACCTAATCAAAATCTTCAATCTCTCTCTCTCTTCTGGCATCTTCCCCTCCTCCTTCAAACACTCGATCATTACTCCATTATTAAAGAAAACCTCTCTTGACCCATCCTGCCCAAACAACTACAGACCAGTCTCCAATCTCCCCTTCATCTCTAAACTCCTGGAGCACCTGGTCTACTCCTGCCTCACTCATTATCTCTCCCCTCACTCTCTTCTAGACCCATTACAGTCTGGTTTCCGCCCCCTACATTCTACAGAGACTGCTCTCACCAAAGTGACCAACGACCTTCTGACAGCAAAACATAGTGGTGACCACTCTCTGCTTATCCTTCTTGATCTCTCTGCAGGCTTTCACACTGTTGACCACCATCTCCAACTCTCCATGCTGCACTCCATCGGCATCAAGGACACAGCTCTCTCCTGGTTCTCTTCCTATCTTTCTGACCGTTCTTTCAGTGTATCATTCGCTGGCTCCACTTCCTCTCACTATTGGGGTCCCTCAGGGTTCCGTCCTTGGACCTCTTCTCTTCTTTCTCTACATGGCCCCGATTGGACAGACCATCAGCGGATTTGGCTTGCAGTACGATATTTATGCTGATGACACACAATTATACACTTCTTCCCCTGATCTTACTCCCGCTCTAATAAAAACACCAATGACTGTTGGTGACAATGAATGTCTAACCACAGTTTCAAATTTCATGTCCGCTCTTTATCTGAAACTCAACCTTTCCAAAACTGAACCTCTTCTGCTCCTACCTAACCTAACTAACCTCCCTAAATATGACATCTCTCTTAGTGTACCATAATAACACCTAGTCAGCAGGCTCGCTGTCTGGGTGTTGTTTGACTCTGATCTTTCCTTCACCCCACATATACAATCTCTCGCCCACTCTTGCCGCTTGCACCTGAAGAACATCTCTAGAATTCACCCCTTTCTCATCTTGTAAATGACAAAAGCACTCACTGTGGCCATAATTCACTCCCACCTTGACTATTCTAATTCTCTTTTAATTGGCCTACCCTTTACTAGGCTCTCCCCTCTCCAGTCCATCTTTAATGCAGCAGCCAGGATCACCTATCTAGCTAACCATTACTCGGACGCTTCTGCTCTATGCCAGTCATTGCACTGACTGCCCATACACTATAGGATCCAATTCAAACTGCTTGTTCTCACCCACAAAGCTCTTTACAGTGCATCACCTCCCTACATCTCCTCCCTCATCTCTGTCTATCAACCCACCCATTCTCTTCGCTCTGGAAGTGACTTTAGACTAACTTTTGCATTAATCCGAACCTCCCACTCCCGGCTCCAAGACTTCTCCAGAGCTGCACCAATTCTCTGGAATGCTCTACCCCAAGAAATTAAGCGTATCCACAACTTGTATAGTTTCAGGCGATACTTAAAAACACATCTTTTTAGGGCGGTCTATCTTGATCCCTAGTCAGTCATCTAGACATAGCCTATCCGCTCCATCAGTCTCACATTCATCACAAATAATGGTTGGTGGTCACTTATACTGCTCCTAACTCCCCATCTCCTCAAGTTGACTACACCATCATTGTAATTAAGCACCTATACTTTGTGTCACCCCCACCTTCACTGTTAGATTAATTATTGTTTTGTACTATGCTTTGTACTATATTGTATTGTTTGTTTGTTTTTTGCATTGTATTGTATTTTCTAATAACTGTTTCTTATGATTGTTTAAACATGAACTTTGAATTGTGAAGCGCTGCGGAATATATTGGCGCTATATAAATAAAGATTCTTATTATTATATCCACTTTCTATAAAATCTTCAACAACTCTGAAATCCTAGATAAAGCCCCTTTCATGTGCAAATGGGAACACAGGCTTAACAAAGAGTTCTTGCTGCAGCAATGGCACTTAGCTTCTACACAAGCTTTAAAATTATCTTCTTGCATCAACCACACAGAGCAACTTAAAAAATTACATGTGTCAAGGTACTTAACCCTTGACCGGGTGGCACATGCCTTCCCAGATGCTTCAAACCTATGCTGGAGGGCATGCTCTTCTCGTGACTCCCTATCCTATACATGGTGGTTATGCCCCAAAATATTGGTTCTCTGGACTGAGGTTTTTAACTTCTTATCCTCCCTTTGTGGTCTTCCCTTCACTTGGGATTCCTCTTTGGCTCTCCTAAACATGGACCTCGACCTATTCCCATAAGAATTTAGAAGATTCATTTTTCGCACCCTATCAGCTGCACGGTTTTGCATAGCGGCGAAATGGAAACTCCCAAATCCACCGCTTCTCACAGATTTGATTGATCAGATTATATACACAATTCCACTACGAATACGTTTTGGCAGCTGACTCGCACTCAAAAGAGTCTTGGGCTAAGGATTTACTGGATTTACTGGGGCTATTCGCTGTATGCTATTCAGATTCCAAAGTCTTAACTATACTTTTGCTTCATTAAATAATGCTTCTAGACAGGATCCCTCTTCCCTTCCCCTCCCACCCCACAACATCTCTCTTCCCTATTTAACTCCCCTCCTCTCTTTCCCCTAAGTTGCGTTAATATGTTCCTTTGGCTGTAGCTTATCTATAGTTTGCTTATTTGGTTTTTATGTTCTATATACTAATTAAGGTACATAGACACTGGGACCACCTATTCTATTCTTCTAGTCTCAAGATCTCCTTTGTCCCTTTGTAGACATGCCACATTTTGTATTACTGTATTGTACCTTTTTCAATAAAAATGTATTGGAATAAAAAAAACAGTCAGAGGAGACAATGGATACAAATTTTGGCACCACTACACTGCTCTTCCCATAATGGCAGGATGCGACAGTCCTCATGGCCAGCACATGGTGTTAGGGTATGGCGACCGCCATTAAACAGTTTCTTTAGGCACAGTCTTCTTGGCACACAAGACCCGTTTTAACGGGGCTCATAAATACTGTTAGTGACGCCAAATGCAATGGTCGAAAGGGCTGGGTTAACTTGACCATCTGGGATCAGTCAGGAGGATGTCACGGTGGCAGTCCTGGTGGTTGTGGTCCTGACCGAGTATGATAAGGGGGCTATTTACAGGGGAAATAAAGTATTTTGTGATGCCATATGTAGTTTTTGATCAGAATGACCAGTGCTGCTTGTAGTGACTTCGGGGAATAGGTGTCGTTGCAGCTAGTTGTAACACTCCCCACAGCCAGTTCGGGGCCCATAGTTGGAATTTTGTCCGAAGGACATTTTCTAAATGTTTTTCAGTTCTTTGAAGATCAAGGCCCGTTTTTTTGATAATTTTTATTTTCCCCTTCCTAAATTTAGCACCATTGCACTTCCCCCTGCTGGATTATTGGGAATGCAGCCTTTGGGCTACAAGTCAAAGCTTTTAATGGACCAAACCCTTAATAGACTTAACAACATTGTAATTGAGTATGCTGATCCTGTGGGACTTTCCTTATATCTACTGTGCATATTCATACGTGTATGTTTGAGAGTTATTATAATCTTTGCTACAGTAAAGTTTTTTTTTACTTCACTTATTGTGTGCTGGACTGTTTCTGCAAAGAAGTGCTTTGATACTGACCTACAGAGACTGGCAACCAAGCCTCAGACCTCTGGTCTGACGGTCTGAGCTATGGGAGTGCAAGACACTACATACAGTCCTGTAGAGCATGAGCCCTTTAAAGACAACTGTGGCTCTTCCTGGACCCTCATAGGCCCTATGTTCATGGTGAGTTTTTTTATGCTTATTATGGAGATTTTGAGAATATGCATCAAAACCTGCATGTCTATTCTGAAGTCAGCAAAGTCTATGACAGGTCAGAACTGCTGTGCCCACGTTGCTTTTTTTTACATATGAGATTCAGATTTCTTTTTTCTGCCCCAAAATCTGCAACAAATCTGCAAGGGAAAAAAGCAAAGTTGACACAACATTTCTGAACTCTCGTAGACTTTGCTGCCTTCAAGATAGACATGCAACTTCTCAAAATCTGCTTCAAAAGAAGCATCAAACAATGTACCATGGGCATGGGGCCTTAGGGGTTCACAAACAAAAAGCATCCCCCATAAGCTATAAGAGCAGGCATGAAGGCATTAATAAGAATGTGATCAGCAGTGACATCACAAACATTACTAAAGTTCAGGTCCAAGGAGTCACACAGAGGCTATCTCCCAAGTTTGAACTGCACTACTCTCCCTGACATCACTGTCAATCTCATGATACCGCCGAGATATATCAGCTATCTTTAGTCTCACAAGATAGCTAGTGTCAAATGCAATAACGCCACTGAGGTTATCTCATGTAATACAGCAGGATTCCATGCTGTGTGATGCCCACTGTGTAAACTGAGACAACATCAGTGAAGTCATGAGGATGTCTGAGGTTCATGAATGGATCTGGAAGCAGGTTGACAGTGGTGCTGAAGCATGCTAAGTAAAAGTGTAGGGAGATAATGTCTGTACCAAAAAAAGCGAGCCTCCACTGTAAAACAGTTTGAGCTATGTTTCGCAGCTTTTGTGCCCCTTTGATGGTGTTATTTAGGCCCTTGATTTTGCCTCCCATTGATTTGAATGGGGTTCGAAAGTTCGGCGAACTGTTAGCTAATCTATTTGGCAAACATATGATCGTTCAGCAAACTGAGGCGTACCTTAAAAGGTTCACTCTTTTCTAGTTGAGTAGTTAATTCCTGAGAGAACTAGGTTGTGGAGCCCACTGGGACAGGGTACTCGGTGCCGGACCGGAGTACTGCTGGGGGATGTCATGGCGGTCCTGTTCCGGACCGTGTCCCGGGCCCGCACAATAAAATGGGGGTTATTTACAGGGGATTTGTCAGTCGTGACGCCACCCACTATATGCAGCCAGTGATGGGGCCGCCGCTGCTGCAGAACCTCCGGGGATGATGGGATAGCAGCTTGGATGAAATAGTTCCAGTGGGTAGAACTGGGTTCCCCGGGGCAGGGTTGATAGTAGTAGTGAAAGTCTGTGATGGTGGTTATTAATGCTGCAGGAGAGTAGGGGTAGCAGTAGAGATGATGTGAGTGGAGGCAATGGCAGTTTATGAGGGAAAATGGGGCTTCAGTATAAGGATCACACACACTCACGGTTTCTGTAGTTTTCCAAGTCTTTACTTGCAGATGGTATAACAAAGTATTGTCCACGGAGTCTGTACCGGGTTGCTCCCACCCTGACCGGGTCCTTGGCTTCCTACTTGTGCGCTGTGTGTGGCCCTGCTGCCGCTTGTAGCTGAACTGCTGGCCCTGTCTCTTCCCACGGGTACCAATCTGCTAGACAACTTGGGTCCTTTCTGTCACTGACCCCTCCGTGTTGCTTTGCTATGGTACAGTGAAGATGGTGGACCTTCATTATCCCGGTGTTTACTGTCCTGTCTGTCTCAGGCACAGCCTCGGATCCGGTATCCGTCCTAAGCGCCTCTCCGGGGTTAAGTTTAGGGTAACTCTTATCCCGGGTATATTCCTCTGTTCCTCTGTCTCCTCTCCTCAGACCTCTCAGGACCTCCACTTCTACTTGACTCTTCTCCAACTCCAGACTAAACTCAAACTCAACTGACTGTCACTCCTGCTCTGTGGTAAACAACTTTAGCTCCTCCCACTAGTGCAGGTGCCACCTAAGCTTCTCCCACTTTCTAGTGTAGTGTTGTGTGGGGAGCAAACCTGTGTTGCTGTTTCTGTGGCATATTAACCCTTGGGGTGCCACAAGTGTACTATAAGAAAAGCCTTTTGTGAATCAGAAACCCAACCACCCAAAACTGTACAAGTATAGGATGCAATTTTCCTGCCAAATCAGTAAAATATGTGGTGTTGAACAATTGCTCTTTCCTATACATGTTTATTGAAAACATAGCCAAGCAAAATGATTCAATATTTAAAAAGCAACATGCCCTAAAGGTATTCTTTTTTTCTTGCTTTTGACATTAATTGAGTAAATTGTAAATTTTTAAAAGCATGTAAAATGTCAAAGATATGTGCAATTCTTTAAAACTGTTTTTGTTTAAACTGTAAACTCTTATGGGCAGAAGTATCCATTTTCTCTCATTGTTCATTTGTGTTAACTGCTTTACACATATTACATATATGTTAGTTCACTATTACAAATTTTCCGAACTTTTTTTTTTTATCTAATTTTTTCTCTAAGGACTTTTTTATACATATTAACACATTTGTTGTTTCAGTGACTTTGAGAGAACAATTACATAGGAAACTAGCAATAATGAATGGATAGAATTACTTTAAAATGATATTAGGATAGGTATTTTTTGCATGTTCAGATATTAAAATCTTGGGTATGATGACAGCTATCATCTCAGTCAGATAATATCTATTGTCTACAGTTTTGCAAAATAGGAGGTTGACATTTTCACTGTGATAAAATATGTAAAATTAAAATTGTAATAATAATAGCATAATTATAATGATTAATTTAACAATAGAAGACATAAAGCAGAAACAAAGTAAGACACTTAAGATATATTTCACAAGATTTGTAAAACAAAATGTATTTTGGAAGATATGAGTTAAGGAATAAGCGAACTGTTTTGATCAAGGTTTGCCAATTTCAAAATTCAGCACGAACATTTGTTTCATGGTCGGAAACCCAAATAATTTACTAAAAAATCAGCGAACTTGGCTTTATTCAGGAATAAGTTTGATTCTTTAACCCCTTAAGGACCGAGTCACTTTGCAGCTTAATGACCAGACCGTTTTTTGTAATTCTGACCAGTGTCCCTTTATGAGGTTATAACTCTGGAACGCTTCAATGGATCCTAGCGATTCTGAGATTGTTTTTTGTGACATATTGGGCTTCATGTTGGTAGTAAATTTAGGTCAATAATTTTTGCATTTATTTGTGAAAAAAATCAAAAATTTGGCGAAAATTTTGAAAATGCTGCAATTTTCTAATTTTTTATTTTCATTCTGTTAAACCAGAGAGTTATGTGACACAAAATAGCTAGTAAATCACATTTCCCACATGTCTACTTCACATTAGCACAATTTTGGAAAAAAAAACATTTTTTTTTGGGTAGGAAGTTATAAGGGTTCAAAGTTCTTCAGCAATTTCTCATTTTTCCAGCAACATTTAAAAAAAAAAACATCTTTTTAGTGACCACATCACATTTGAAGTCCCTTTGAGGGGTGTACATGACAGAAAACACCCAAAAGTGACACCATTCCAAAATCTGCACCCTCAAGTTACTCAAAACTACATTCAAGAAGATTATTAACCCTTCAGGTGCTTCACAGGAACTAAAGCAAAGTAGAAGGAAAATATTGACATTTTAATTTTTCCAACAAAAATGTTCTTTTAGCCTCAATTCTTTCATTTTCACATGGGCAACAGGATAAAATGCATCCTAAAATTTGTTGGGAAGGAGCGCAATATGACTTTTGGAGCTAATTTTACATTCAAAAAGTCAAATGGCGCTCCTTCCTCTCGGGCACTGCCGTGCGCCCAAGCAGTGGTTTATGACCGCATATGAGGTATCGGTGTACTCAGGAGAAATTGCCCAACAAATTTCAAATAGGATCCATTTTATCCTGTTGCCCATGTGAAAATGAAAAAATTGAGGCCAAAAGAAAATTTGTGTGAAAAAGAAGTACTTTTTCATTCTTACGGATCAATTTGTGAAGCATCTGGGGGTTCAAAGTGCTCATTACCCATCTAGATAAGTTCCTTTGGGGGGGGTCTAGTTTCCAAAATGGGGTCACTTGTGGGGGAGCTCCAATGTTTAGGCACACGAGCAGATATTTCATTTGTGGATCCTAAATCTCATGGCAGTCCCTTGTCTTGATATTAAATATATATAAATATAGATTATTTGGCTCCCCAGTTTACACCTCTGTGGCGGTTGTCACTAGAGAAACTGGGTGTGTAGGCTATTTTCTGGCTGCACATTAATTTCATCTTAACACATATGCTCTATCTGTGGATTTTTCTTTCCTTGCAGTATATTTTACACAGTGTCAATATATAGGTTGTTTGGCTTATCTGCCTTATATCTTTAGGGGAGTTGTTATTATAGAAACTAGGTGTGTAGGCTATTTCTTAGCTGCATGTCCATGTTCATCGTTACCTTTAGGAATCATGCTGTTATATTTAACTGTTTCAGCAGTTTATTGGTTGATCACCGTTACATGATTGACGGAACAACTCTACCTTTGTGTGACACCTTAACTTCATAGTTATTGTTTCTTTGATAACATCAAATTTTTTATCTGGTTATACGGCCTTTGTTTATATCTAACAACTACTGGCTTATATGGATGTAATTATTCCACCTATCTTAGGTTCTCTACTCTATTTGTATTCTTTCTGTATACAGAGGTATATTCTTAGGGACATTTTGGTGGTTTTTCTACTACCCCTGTGCTATTGTAATACTAATAATATTGCCATGGTGGTTTATGCATCGTGGTTTCACCACTTTTAATTGTTTTTAATTGTTGTGTCCTTATGTGTACATCATATTTTGAATAAAATTATTGTTTCAGCATCTAGTAAACCAATACCTCATATGTTGTGGAAAACCACTGTTTGGGCGCACGGCAGGGCTCGAAAGGGAAAGAGCGCCATTTGACGTTCCAAGCGGAAAGTTAGCTGAAATCGTTAGTGAATACCATATCGTAATTGGAGATTCCCTAATGTGCCTAAACAATGGAGCTCCCCCACATGTGAGATTTTGCACTCATGATATGGGGCTCCGCTGTATTTTTCGTAACAGCACAGATACAACAGGCAGGTACAGGCTGCTACTCACCCCCAGTTGCCTAGTTTTACCTGGCTGGTAATCAAAATACAGCAGAGCCCTTTTTTTTAAATTCTTGAAATAATTTAATTAAAAAAAACAACGTGGGCTTCGCCGCATTTTTAGCTTCCAGCCAGGTACAACTAAGCAGCTAAGGGCTGCTACCCACCCCCTGCTGCTTAGTTGTACCTGGCTGGTAACCAAAATACGGCGGAGCCCTTTTTTTTTTTTTTTTAATTATTTCTTAAAATAATTTTTTTAAAAAATGACGTGGGCTTCGCCGTATTTTTAGCTTCTAGCCAGGTACAACTAGGCAGCTGGGAGCTGGAATCCACAGCATGGAGAGGCCCAAGCGTTCTGGACTCCCTACGCTGCAAATTGCAGCCTGCAGTCATCCCAGGAAATGGTGCATTCATTAGAAGCGCCATTTCCTGGCGCTGTACCCAGACTCTTCCAGTTTCCCTGGTGCTGGAGGCAAACTGGGTAATAAAGGGGCTAATACCTTAATACCAGCTTTGCATTGACAGCTGGCACTAAGTCCAAGGTTCATAATGTCGGGTCAATGTTAGACCTGACCATTAGGAACCTCTAAGTCAATAGTAAATAAGACACCACACTGTGAAAAAATAATTTTAAGGAAAAAAAAACAAAAATACATATTTGAACTCTATCTTTATTAACCCTCACATGCCCTCAGACGTAGTCCACAACGATTCAGCAAAACAGATAGATGGCAGCACTCACCGGTCTCCAGGATCACAACGATGGTCCCACGACCAAGTCAGTCGCCTCTAGAGACTGCAACGAGGGATCAAGGGTCCTTTTGCTGCAGTCTCTGGGGTCACACTGATGCTGCACTGTATGACAATGATCTGCCATATAGTGTAGCTGTCAGTGCTGCAAACCCAAGTCCAAGAGATCACATAATCTGTGAGTCTTGGGTCAGGTTACCAGATGTCGCCATGGCAACCTCAGGTTACCAGATGTCGCCATAGCCACCTAAGGTTGATGACTTCTGGTAACCTGAGGTTGCCATGGCGACGTCTGGTAACCTGAAGTTGCCATGGCAACCTCAGGTTACCAGATGTCGCCATGGCAACCTCAGGTTAGCAGATGTCGCCATGGAAACCTCAGGTTACCAGATGTCGCCATAGCCACCTAAGGTTGCCATGGCAACCTCAGGTTACCAGATGTCGCCATGGCAACCTCAGGTTAGCAGATATCGCCATGGAAACCTCAGGTTACCAGATGTAGCCATAGCCACCTAAGGTTGCCATGACGACATCTGGTAACCTGAAGTTGCCATGGCAACCTCAGGTTACCAGATGTCGCCATAGCCACTTAAGGTTGGTGACTTCTGGTAACCTGAGGTTGCCATTGTGACATCTGGTAACCTGAAGTTGCCATGGCAACCTCAGGTTACCAGATGTCGCCATGGCAACCTCAGGTTAGCAGACGTCGCCATGGAAACCTCAGGATACCAGATGCCTTACCTTAGGTGGCCATAGCAACATCTGGTAACTTGAGGATGCCATGGCGACATCTGGTAACCTGAAGTTACCTGATCACCAGACCCTAAGGGGGCGATACCATGCCAGAGACAGCAACCACATAGTGTTCGCTGTCCCTGGCTGTCAGATCGCTCCTCTCAGCCTTATGAAGGGGATCAGGCTGAAGGGCGGGCTAGAGCCGCGGGCACCAGAGAAAGGAGAGCGGGAGCAGCCAGAGGAAGAGACTGGGCACCGGAGGAGGAGGTAAGCGGGGAGAACGGGGAGCGTAGACAGGATGGGGAGGAGGAATTGAGGAGAGGAGTGGAGCAGAGACAGGAGGTAGGGGAGGAGAAAGCGGGGAGAGGATGGAGGAGAACGGGAGGCAGGAGAGCGGCACAGGAGCAGTGGGCACAGGCAGGGGATGCATGCAGGAGCCGGGCACAGCTGACAGCCCGGCTCCTGCAGAGATCATGCAGGGAAGTGCTGACATTCAGCATTTCCATGCGCGATCATGATGTGATCGGTCAGTCGGATTGACTGACCGATCACATTGCTCTTAAAGGGGTCCCCACATCTCTGCCCCTGACACTCAGCTGTCATTGACAGATTTGAGCTGTCACTGTTTGTTTACAAGCAGTGACAGTTCAAAGCCATGACGAGTTTAGCTTTCATGATGTGGGAACTGACATCTTTTCATGACGGCTAAACTCGTCATTGGTCATAATGGGGTTAAAATGGCCCTAAAAACTTCCTTGAAGTTTTGGTGCCAAAATGCTCTCCAGAATACCTCGAGACTGAGAATTCTGCTAACCTAAGATTAGCTGAGTTTACATCCATCGGATCTACCAGGTTCTTTCAGCATAGTGAATTTAAGGGAGCTTTTAAAGAAAGTTTTTAAGCTTCTGTGAGTTTGCAGGTGTTGGGATGCCTACGGGCTGTGAACCTTACAAAAAGTACCAGATGTGCAAGCATTTGAGAAATCCAGAATTAAGGTAAGACTAGATAGCTGAAGGCTAGTATTCTCAGCTTGTTGAGGGTTGTTTTAGAGCCCTCCCAGGCTAAAGATTATAAGTCCACTGCCGCCTCTGAAAATGGCGTATTCATCGTAGCACTATTTGCAGGTGCTTTACCAGGCTCTTCCAGAGGCCCTGGTGGTGGTGGCATGCTGGGTAATAAGGAGTTAACACCAGCTTTGTATTGCCAGATGGTATAAAGCCCTGAGATTCATAATGTCAGGTCAAGTTAGACCCGGCCATTAAGAATCTCAAATAAATAGTAAAAAAGACACAACAAAGAGAAAAATTATTTAATTAAAAAATAACACAGAGACACTCAGTGACTCCATCTTTATTACTCCCTCCCCACCCTTCTACCCCTCCACGATCCTCATCACCTTCCATTTTGTGGAAATGTACTCTGACTACACCAGCCAATCACAGAGGCACTCACAGAGTGAGTTTGTTGGTCAGTGCAATGAATATGCATATAGCTTAATGGACAGCCCCGGAAGCAGCACCAGGAGTCCGGTAAGCCTGATCTACCTATTCTACTATCTATCTATCTATCTATCTATCTATCTATCTATCTATCTATCTATCTATCTATCTATCTATCTTCACTAGGTACTTTCACTCAAAACAGACAACTATATGGCAGATCAGTATGCAGACAGTCAACATTATGTCTGCATACTATTCCAATGCAGTTTGAGCACATTCTCATCCATCTCTGCCTTTTACAGCCACCCCAGACATAATCACTTTTTAGTTAAATTGTCTTATTTTTCTTTCGTTATACTGTGTCTGTTAATCACAGTAATACTATTATTAAAAATTAATATGACAATACTATAACTAGCATGCAATTCCAGAATGTTTATTGGCTGAAGATCAGTCAGTAAACATGCATTTCAGCTCACTGGAAAATTACAAGTAAAATCTAAAACACACACAGAGTACGGAGTATCGTGAATACCGTACAATACGTGCGAGTAGCGAATAGTAATAAGTATCAGTGCTCAATAATCTTAATCAACACTCCAGGTGAATTGGTAATGAGCTGAAAAAAGTATTTTATTTTTCTTATTTGTCCTCCAAATATGTTAGGTTTTAATACCCCAAAACCACAAGCCCAATTCTTCACTGTGGAATAGGGATGTGTACGTTTTATGCCTTCTGCAGTGCATACCATGGAGGGATTAGTGAGGAGCTAGGCAACAGGATTGGGCAAACAATAATACCCTATAAATAATTGGGTCATGGTTCTGGAAGAGGAAGGAGCCTAGGCAAAGCAAATGACGCGTCACCACGGAGTCCGGCACCATCTTGAGATTACTGCATAATGTAGCAAAACTGAGCTACCGTGTGCACTTTGCAGACCTGATGGATTCACCAAAAGAGATGCCTATTCTGGAGAAGCTGATTTTCCTTACCACCCCAGGGGCCATGGATGCTTCACCGCAACCAAAACTGCCTAGATTGGAGATACCCACATGTGTGAGCTAGAGTTCACCCACGCACTCCGCACTGGGCCTGATTTGCAGCGATATCAGGATACCGTGGTGGTCCCGCATGCCTGAAGAAGTCCCACTGGAACGGAGCTCAGAGCAGGAGGAGGTGAGCCATTCTGTATGCCAAATGCGACCTCCAGAGGTTGGAGACAGAGGTTGTATCCTGCAGAATGCCTGACGTTAGTAAACTTGTATATGGTGGATCAACAAATAAAGAAGAAGGGCGATGAGGAGGTAGTAGTGGCAAAAGCCCCTGTTGTCCTGCCTCCCATAGCACCCCTGTCAGAGGAGTTCTACTGGAAGAATGCCATGTGGTGCCCCCTACCCCCTCCCATCAAGATCCTTATAGGCATGAACCACCCTGGACCTTGTCATTTCTGGAAGAGATGAGGCTCTCAGATACCCTTGTCTGAGAGTGTTTGGAGGGATCTAGGTGTAATTACTTAAGGAGTAATGTACGTGGGGCTGAGGGTAGACTTTCTTCCAGAAGAGAGGGTTAAGGTTCCTAGCCGAAAACAGGATTTGACACCGGTGCTGTCAAACAGTCCACCCTGTAGCATGACCATCTGACTTCCGAAATTCACACCCTCTATGTTGAGGATGAGGTCACTTTTATGAAGTTAGTTAAAGGGCCACAAGAGTGATATGTGGTTGGGAGAAGTCGGGTCACCATGGCAGAGGATGATGTCGAGTTTCAGCAGGAGGCTGACATGGAGAGAATGAAGCATCCATGGTTGATCAAGCGTGAAAATGTTAGCCAGCCAACTGGAGTGAAACCCGGGGGGCAACAGAACTTGAAAGGCCTATCAGGGATGCCAGTGTTCCTTCAGTGTGTGCTAGAGGGGGTGGCATCCCCTAACTCCTCCATCCTCTTCTTCAGCGGTGACCTTGATGGAGTGTGCTTTGGAGCAGGTAGTGGTGAAGAAAGCCCTTGGAGGAGTAGCCCCTGCTACCCACCAAAATATGCCAGAAGTGGCCTACATGGTGGAACAGCCATTTCCATCCCTTGAACTGTGGATGGAGTTTTTTTAGAAGTGTAAGGCTGTATATATAGAGAGTCATTACAAACAGAATGATCTATTTCAAGTGTTTATTTATGTAAATGTTGATGATTATGGCTTAAAGCCAATGAAAACCAAAAGGTCATTATCTTAGAAAATTAAAGTAGGAAGGATGAAGGGTCTGTGAGATAAAACATTACCTAAATAGGTATCAGAGGCTTCACCTTGTGTGGTTGTGAGAGTCACAACCACTGTAGAAGCACAGCACGGCTACTGCAGTCCCCAGCGTGGTGCATATAGAAAAGGGAGGATAAAGGGTTAAAAACTGTGCTTCCGTATTCCACGAAACATCAAATGGTGAATATAATATTGATTTATTACTCAATACATTTCAGGGCTCCCTGGGCCCTTCCTCAGGACAATCAATATCATATTACCATGTTTCAGGGCACTTCAGGGAGCCTCCTGAAACGTGTTGACTAATAAATCATTATATTCACCCTTTGATGTTTCATGAAATACGGCAGCGCAGATTTGTACCCTTCATCCTCCCTATTTTAATATTCTGAGATAATAACCTTTAGGTTTTCATTGGCTGTAAGCCATAATCATCAACATTTACATAAATAAACACTTGAAATAGATCACTCTGTTTGTAATGACTCTGTGTAATATATGCATATTACTTTGTGTATTGAATTACTGAAAAAAATTACTTTTTGATGATATTCTAATTCATTGAGATGCACCTGTCTATATACATTTTGCTGCCAGCATTGTCCCAGTTTTTAGTATTTACTATTCCAAGCATTAAAATCCATACTTCAGGCAGACTAGCTTGACTTGTTCTTTCTTACTTTGAATATATTGCCATAGCTGCGTTGCCAATGACATTGTTTTCCTGCTTAGTAAGCCAACTTATTTTGCCAACCAGCATTTATTTTAAGAACCCATGCTCTTTTTTGGCCTATTTTGGTGAATGCTTTCTACACCCAGTGTTTCATATTTTTAGATAGGAAACCTGTTCTGAAATTGTGTTGCTTTTATTTTTAATACTTTACCCAATAGCTAGAAATACATATTATGATGAAAATGAAGAAGGATATGGTAGAGGCAATGAAAAGATCTGTGCTACAGCTAATTGACTACATGGACCGCTTAGTATGCAGGCTTGTAATGGATGAAATTAATAACATTTTTTGTAATAGTGAAATTCTCGATGTGCGTCACAACCTATTTTGGGGTAGAGGAAACATTTGTTGAAGAGATAAGTAAATTGATTATACGTGAATGGAATTTTTGTTGAATTTTATGATATTAGCAAGTCACAACAAATTTGAACAATGTGCAATACAATTTGAATGAAATGCCAAAAAATAGCCAACCTCATTTCGCACATTTCCAAAGATGACATTATCCATAGAGGACTAACATGACCTCAGATGTGGCTGCACAGACTTCCCATTACAGCCAGTATGTCACATGTTTTTATCCATAAAGAAAGAAGGAGGCGGAACTCATTGGACCGGTAAAGACAGGTTTCTTTCTTCCAGTCGCAGTATTACATCAGGTGGAGGGTGTGGGGAGGGAGGTGCCGGGATGACGGAGCCCGTTTCGAATAGTGCTTACTCTTCAACAGATCCTGTGTAAAAATGGCCATGTTCACACTCACCTGCATTTTTGGCATTCTCTGCGTTTTTCTGCAGTTTTCCAAAAAAGCAGGTGCGTTAACGCAGGGTACATTTGAGTGTACATGCATTTTTCAGCTCCACTTGCGTTTTTTTCCCCAAGTCCAAAAAACGCTGCATGCAGCGTTTTTTGGGTGCTGGAAAAAAACGCAGGTGTTGTTTCCAAAAACGCATGCATTTTTTTAACATGGGCCCCTATGGAAATTGCATGCGTTAACGCAGGACACATATAGGCACCTGCGTTAACGCATGCGTTTCCCATAGGGCCCCATGTTATAAAAACGCATGCGTTTTCTAAAAAACGCATGCGTTTCTATAACATGGGGCCCTATGGGAAACGCATGCGTTTTTAAATGGCACATTTATGCACCCTGCGTTAACGCTTGCGTTTTTGCCTGCGTTTTTGAAGAAAAAATGACAAAGTCCAAAAAGGCTGTATTTCCTTTCAGACACACAAGAGACATTTTTTAGCACTCCTAAAAAAACGCATGTAGTTTTAGGAGTGCTAAAAAAAAACGCAAATTGTGTGTGAACAATGCCAATGACTATGTCCTATGGTTGAGCAACGCTGGACCTGGTTCAGTGCCACAATTTCAACTGCAGCAACATAAGGTCAGTGCCTGGTTTTCCTTCTACATGCAAAAATGTCACATGTTTTATATATCCATGTAGAAAGTATGAAAATTGCACTCACCAAGTAGTTGCAGTGTAGAGCACACTGGGACGGGGTACTCGG
Source organism: Allobates femoralis (assembly GCA_033576535.1). Classification (NCBI taxonomy): domain Eukaryota; kingdom Metazoa; phylum Chordata; class Amphibia; order Anura; family Aromobatidae; genus Allobates; species Allobates femoralis. The sequence goes on along the minus strand of JARQOC010000001.1, from coordinate 133,859,967 downwards.
TACTGGACCGGGTTGCTGCTGGGGATGTCACAGAGGTCCTGGTCCAGACCGTGTCCCGGGTTCACACAAGTAAAAGGGAATATTTACAAGGGATTAGGTTTGTCGTGACGCCACCCACAGGTTGTGGTCACAGTGACTACCGCTGCTGCAGAACCTCCGGGGATGATGTTTGGCAACTTTAGATGTAATAGCTCTCCGCGGTAGAGCTGGGTTCCCCGGGGCAGTGGTAATTAAAGTCTATGATGGATGTTATAGATGTTGCAGGAAAGGGATTATAGTGGAGACGGTGGCTGCTTGTGGGGGGAATTGTGAGGGAGAGCAGGGTTTGCAAGGATTATAATGGGGATTGTAGTCAACACAGGCACTTTCTTTGCATTTGCAGCAGTGGTTGTCTTGGTGCTGGATGAGGTATTGTAATAGGTGCAATTCACTTACTTTCCTGCTGCTGCAACCTTGTTTCTCAGCTTGTGGTGAAAGCAGTGTTTGGCTCTGCAGATGGGGATCTCTGCTGTTAAATATAGAGCAAAGGGTGCAATTAACACACAAACTCACGGTTTTGTATTTCTCCAAAGCTTTACTGTAGTTGTTGTTCAGCAAGTACTGTCCACGGAGTCTGTAATGGGGCCGGGTTGCTGCCACCCTGACCGGGTCCTTGGCTTCCCACTTCTGCGCTGTGTGTGTGGCCCTGCTGCTGCTTTTAGCTGAGCTGCTGGCACTGTCTCTCCTCACAGGTACCCCCTTGGCTAGGCAACTTGAGTCTTCCTTCTGCTTCTGACCCCGCAGTATTGCTTCGCTCAGGTACGGTGTCGATCTACAAACTCCACTATCCCGGTATTTACTGTGATGTGTGTGTCAGTCATATTTTCGATCCGGTATCTGAACTGTGCGCTCCTCCGGGGCGAGTGGTGATGTCACTCAGTCTCCCAAATGTGTTCCTCTGTCTTCTGTACTCCTTCCCTCAGACCCTGGCTAGGCCTGGAATCGATGAGCAGACTGTAGAGAAGCCTGACGCAGCTCCTTTACACTACAGTCTCTCTCAGTTCTCCCAGGAAATGGACTCTTCACAGCACTGCTACGTACTGAACTAAATACTTCCTCTTGACCCGTAGTATATAAGGGAGCTGGTTTAGCTCCCCCTCCTGGCCCAGAGGTGCTAGTGTAGTGTCAGTGTTGTGTGGGGAGGGAACACGTGTGATGTTACTGTGACACATTAACCCTTGGGGTTCCACAACAACAGCTCTGTTTATTCAAAGCCACAAGGGGGTTACATCGATGCGGGGAGGGGGAGTGTGAAGGCAAAGGACGACAGCATGCCATTTCACGGGATCTCCCCTTCAATGGGTCCTGTGCTCAGGACCCTTTGAAGCAGAGAGCCCACAAAACAGCCTGCCATCATCCTTCACCTCCACACTCCCCCTCCCTGCATCAATGAAACCCCTTGAGGGTTTGAATAAACAGACCTGCTGCAATTGCTTGGTGAGTGCCGTTTTCATACTTTCTGCATGGATATAGAGACCTACTTTATCTTGTGACTTGCAACACTAAGTGACAGCGTAACTGGAGGTGCCTGAGGTAGGATATGGAGAGTCCTTTAATGATTTGAATAACATTGGTGCCTGACTATAATCTTATCATTGCTGCTGTCACATGTTTTAATGCAGCCAATAAGGAAGGACTGCCAGAGTAACTATGAAAGCTAATAGTTGAGGCAAGGAATGAAGCAGCCATTTTCAGTTTATGCAAGCTATACAGAGGACATAAGAGTGCAAAGCTAAGCATTAGCTATAGTGAGCAAAAAGAGTTGTGTGGAGTACAACAGCTGCACTTATGTTAAGACATGGGAGTAGGAATCTTGAAAATTATAGTTTCCATTGATAGAAGGAGAGAGTAATGAGAAAGGTGTGATCAATTACTAAAATGCTAAAGGACCTCTTGCATCTCAGCCTGCTCACAGTTAAATTCTCATATAAATGTGATTGTCTACATCACTGTTTGCAATAGAAGAATTGTTTTTATTTTTGCACTTTTGTTTGTCTGGACAAATGTGGCATCCGTACATGCCACACCAATTCAGTGTCCTGTTCCCAATGCTGGTTGATGGAAATGTAAATAATGTGTCTACTATATTTGTTACATTTATTTTGGGAAGGGTTTGATCATTTTATAAAAGTAGAAAACAAAATACACATTATTACAAAATTATGAGATATTGTTGCATTAAGATTTTTTGGTATTGTGCACCTACCTAATATTGCTTGTTCCTTCCTTTTTTTAAAAGGTTGAATAACTGTACTTGAGATCTTCTGTTAATATTAATTATACTTGTGTAAAGAATGAATGATAAAGTGGCAATGTTAATTAAGGGCATAATTTGAAAGAAAGTCCCCGATCCATGACAATGAATGTGTGAGCCTCAGACAGCACTACCACCACCACTGGCAATGGCTGTTTGGCTGTAATACTACCAAAGGAAAGTCACAATTAGCTCCCTCTTCCTCTTTTTTTTAGCAAATATAGTAGTGTGGAAAACGTATAGTCGTGTGAAAACGTGTTTTCTCTCTTCCTGTTTTCTTATTCTTTTGCATGTTTGTGACACTTACATGTCTTAGATCACTAAACAAATTGAAACTTTAGATAATGATTACACAAGTAAACACAAAATGCGGTTTATAAATGAAGCTCTTTATTATTAAAGGGAAAAAATCCAAAACTACAGGGCCCTGTGTGAAAACGTTATTGCCCTCTAAACCTAATAACTGGTTGGGCCAACTTTAGCAGCAACAACTGCAATCAAGCATTTGTGGTAACTGGCAATGAGTCTTTTGCAATGCTCTGGAGGAATTTTGGCCACTGATCGTTGCTGAATTATTATATTTTAGCCACATTGGAGGGTTTCCAAGCATGATCTGCCTTTCTAAGGTCATGCCAAAGCATCTTAATGGGATTAAGGTCAGGACTTTGACTACTCCTCTCCAAAGTCTTAGTTTTGTTTTTCTTAAATCATTCAGAGTTGGAATTTCTGGTGCATTTTTTGGATCATTGTCCTGTTCTATAACCCAAGTGTGCTTCAGCTTAAGGTAACAAACAGATAACCAGATATTTTCATTAAGGATTTTTTGGTAAACAGCAGAATTCATGACTCCATTTACTACAGCAAGTCTTCCAGGTCCTGAAGCAGCAAAACAGACCGAGATCATTACACTAACACCACCATATATTACTGTTGGTAAGATGTTCCTTTTCTGAAACTTCTTTGCCAGATGTAATGGGACATACACCTTCCCAAAAGTTAAACTTTTGACTCATCAGTACACAGGATATCGTTATAAACGTCTTGGGGATCATCAATATGTTTTCTGGCAAAACTGAGTCAAACCTTTATGTTCTTTTTTGCTCAGCAGCGGTTTTCAGTTTGGAACTCTGCCATGCAGGCCATTTTTGCAATGTCTTTCTTATGGTGGAGTCATGAAAACTGACATAAAATGATGGATGTGGGGGGGGGCAGGATGGAGCCGGGGGTACAGGATGGAGACGGGGGGGGGGCAGGATGGAGCCAGGGGGTCAGGATGGAGCCAGGGGGTGGCAGGATGGAGATGGAGGGGGCAGGATTAAGCCAGGTGGGGGCAGCATGGATGCAGCGGGGCAGGATGGATCCGGGGGGACAAGATGAAGCCAGGGGGCAGGATGTAGCCAGGGGGCAGGATGGATGCGGGGGGCAGAATGGAGCCGGGGGGAGCAGGATGGATTCGGGGGGGCAGGATGGATGCGGGGGGGGGGGCAGGATGGAGCCAGGGGGGGGCAGGATGGAGACAGGGGGGCAAGATGGAGCCGGGGGGGCAGGATGGAGCCGGGGGGGCAGGATGGAGCTGGAGGGGGCTGTATGGAGCTGGGGGGGAGGGTGGAGCCAGGGGATGGCAGGATGGAGCCAGTGGGGGGGCAAGATGGAGCAAGCAAGGCAATATGGATGCTGGGGGGCAGAATGGATGCAGGGGGACAGGATGGATGCGGGAGGATCCCCCTCTCCCCCACTGATAAAACCCGTCTTCTGCAGCTAAAGTGGTCATGTGACAGGACGGGCTGTATGATGTCACATCAGCCCGCCCTGTCACATGACCCCTGTATAGAGGGAGAAGACTGGGTGAGAACTGCGGGAGGTGAGGGGGGAGGCGGGTTCTGTGTGAGAACAGCAGGAGGCGAGAGGGGAGGTGGCTGGGGACGCGAGATGGGGCAGCGGGGTACCGGGTGATAACAGCGGGAGGTGAGGGGGGTGGCAGTGGGGGAGGCGAGGGGGAGGCGAGGTAGGGGCGGCGGGTACCAGTGCCAGTGCCGGGAGTCGCCGCAGCGGTACATGTAGCCTGGTGACAGCGATGCTATGCATCGCTGTCGCCAGGTTACAGCTACTATATAATCATCTAATTTTGAATGCGCGCGGCTTTTTGCATACGCGGCGCTCATTGGTTGCCGCGGCTAGTCTGTTTACTTGGTATACAGGAATAGTTTAAGCTGTATGCTGGAATTCACACAGCAAGTAACTTCAACAAAGGCAGAACAAGTTTTGAATTCAGAATTTCAGTCTTTAGTTTCACAATTAGCAATGACAGATTTAGAACTGTCCCTCCTAGCTTGTACTTTGTGAAAAATTAAAGAAAATGCAACTAATAAGGTATTGTTACTGCAGTAAATCACAGATCAATCAATTGATAGTCAGACTCAATGATTCTTCAGCTTAACCAGTACCCTATTTATCCCACAACTGCTTTGAGCTAATAGCGTTACACACCTACATATACAGATATAAAATAGCATTCTTTAGCTGTCCTATATCTTTTATACTATGTGTAATATTTCCCCTCTAATTGGTTAACCTAGACCATATGAAATGATTGCTGCAAGGCCTTATGCAACAATGACTAATTCTATTAGCATGCTCACTATGTCTACAGTGGTGTATGTAAATTGCAGTGTTGGAATTTACATGGCACCACAAATTTTAGGATATTAAGCTTGTACTCAATCCTCCTCGGATCGATTTCCTCATGTTAATGATTATTCTGTGTGCATAGAAGTATGGCTGCCATGTCTCAAAAGTCAATCAAATGACTGTTGATCTGCTCTTATGTACAGTAGCTGGTTGGTGGTCATTTATTGACAGAGGACCAGCAAGCGGGAATGCAACTATTCCCTTTGTCTCTTCCTGAAAAAGGAAAAATATGCAGCATATCAAACAGAATTGATAAAAAAAGTTTTGATTCTTCCTCTGCTATAGAAGTCTATTATTTTCTTTTTTGGTAAATAAAATGATAAATTGTGCCTCCGCATAGATTATTGCTCTCTGAATGAAATCACAGAAAAGATCATGTCACTATTGCCTCTGATCACTGAACTGTCTGACCATTTGCAATGAATAAGAATGTTATTCAAGTTCTGCTTTGGACAAGTCTAAAATATGATACACTTCAGATGAATGGAAAATTGCCTTTAATATTTAAGATTGTCTTTTCGATTATTTGATTAAGTTTTTTAGACTTTGCAATGCCCTTGGTATGTTTTACGAATCTTTCAATTACTTTTCTGAAGTCTTCTTTATGTTTGTGTGATCATTGGGAAAGCCTTCGAATAGTTCTTGAGAAAAAATATCTGTACTCTCAAAAATGACTATCTAACCCCAATCTACCAAAAGCTATTTTTTTTGTGCAATTATTCGTTTCTGTTTTCTTCTAAGAGAAATAACTTTTTTTTACTTTAATGAACAGCTGTGTGAGATTTTGTTTTTTGTAGAACAAATTATAGTTTTGAATTACACTATTCATTTTATGACATAATATATTAAAAAAAATGAGGGAAAAAATCTATGTGGTGTGCAAAGGAAAAAAAAATAGATACCTACATTTAATTTCTTTATTTTGTTTGTTAAAAAAAATGCAAAGCCTTGAAATAAAATTTGGTTTGTGTCACCAATTTCCGAGACCTGTTTCTCGTGCTCAATTTAAATACTGCTGTAAAAGATTGATGCTTAAACAGCATCAACAGCTAAGTCTTGTTTTACGTTGGTGTTTGTAGCCATCTGTGTAATTCCATCACAAACTGGATGTACCCGCATCAGTTTTCAGCTCATTTACTTTTAATGGGGCCCCAGGCACTTGCGGGTGCATCCAGTTGTATACGGTTTCCTCGGATCCGGGTGGATGCTGGTGTCCACAGATTTTTCATGGAGACAAAATCTGCATCTTGTTGAGAGCTTGGTCTCCATGACCAAAATCCTGAACAACTGCATCCACTTGGATCTAGGGCAATGCTGGTTGATTTTAAATGTGGCTCTATTGAAGCCGGGTCCTTAGGACCCCAGATCCTGCTGGATCCAGGTTCCTGATACAGGTTTTAGAACGGTGACTGTCCGAAATGGCATGTCATTTAGACCCGGATCCAGGAAGAACAAGTACGCACCTGGAAGCAACTGTCTGCTCCCGCATCAGAATTATCACTGATCCATGAGCCTGGATCAAAGATTATACCAATGCAGGTGCATACAGCTGCATGAGAGTAGGGGGCCTGGGGGAATCCAGGGGGATGCAGGCTTTTCCTTTATGCCTCCAGATTCCAAGAAAACACTAGTGTGAAACTAGCTTTACTCTGGTCACGGCTGTTAGCTACAGGTGTCAGATATGCACCTCCCCTGTATATAGTGGGGTCTCAGATTTTAAAATGAAAAGTTAAAGCGAACCTGTCACCCTCCCCCCCCCCCCCGGGCATCAAAAGCTAAAATAGCCACCTTCTGCAGCACTCAGGCTGCATTCAGAGAAGGTGGCTATAGCCTTTTGATGCCCTTTATACTATGAAATATGCAGTTAGGTTAATGCTCACACTTCTGAAGACCAAAGACCGGGAGGCGGGGTTTCACGCTCCTCCGACCCGCCCCCTCTTGTCCATCATGGTGCTCGCCTGCTGCTGCCTCCCTGACTGTGTAAAATGAACGCGCGCCTCCATTCTCCTGCACGGCGCCGCACATGCGCTGTGCGCCCGGTGTCCAGGAAGTCGTCAACCTCGCGCACAGCGCATGCGTGGCTCCATACAGGAGAACGGAGACGCGCGTTCATTTTACAGAGTCAGGGGGGGTAGCAGCAGGCGAGCACCATGATGGACAAGAGGGGGCGGGTCAGAGGAGCGTGAAACCCCGCCTCCCGGTCTTTGGTCTTCAGAAGTGTGAGCATTTACCTAACTGCATATTTCATAGTATAAAGGGCATCAAAAGGCTATAGCCACCTTCTCTGAATGCAGCCTTAGTGCTGCAGAAGGTGGCTATTTTAGCTTTTGATGTCCGGGGGGGGTGACAGGTTCGCTTTAAACACTTATCCATAAATGTTGCTGAATGTACTTATCGGAGCTCTTGCCTAATGATAATAAATTAATGATATCCAATGTTTTCTTGGATTTGCAAACTATTACTGACAGTTTATCCCTCATGACTTTTTGTTGTTGTTCATAGGTGCTACACCAAGAAAAGGTCCAGACCAAGGAACGAACTCGAGTTCAGATTTAGAACTACCAAGAAGGTAAATACTTTATAAGTAACATTCTTTCAAGATGGCAGGTCATCTTGGAATATTGCTGTACTCTTTGAATTACAATGTGAAGGACTTTTGATTAGTGTGATTTTGCTCTGTCCAAATCATTGGTATTCATCCACATCCTTTTGGATCACTTATTTTATTCCCCTTCTAAGGACCTCGATGCACCTACAATTTTAAATCAGATCACTCCTGTTAAATACATAATTTTTCCTCTTTTTTATGGGAATTGCTTTTATGCATCTTTCCTCAAACCTCTCATTCGTCTTTGTTTTGTTATATAAGTCTGTAACTCTTCACCCTGTCGCTACTAAGTAACTTAACCAAATTCTTAATGCTACGAAAGATTATTCTATTCATTTTGAGTGAAAACATTTTGGTCCATATTAGAGGTTCATGGAACCTGTGAAAAATATTCATCTGCTTCCTCTAATGCATAACTACCATTAACGATTCCTCTGAGAAAATACTAGAACATAAGCCATTTACTACTCTGCGTATCTACCATCATCTTCTGCTTGTTCTGGAGTATTTATTTTTTTAAAGATATGCTTGTTTAAGTTTTGATAGACTTTAACCCAAATTGTCCTTTCGACCATGTCTTTATGTTTATGTCATAGGTCAGTTTGGGGATTTGAATCGGTGACCTGTGGTTGTATAGTCAACTCCTCTTTTTACTAGGCTATTGCTTGTCTTCACTGTCCAAATACTGATAATTCCTATGGTCTTTGCTTTCCTTTCTGATTTGTTACTCTCCAAGGGTTTTCCATTTTCCTATAATTTTTTGCCCTATCACATTCTGGGTTGGGTTATATATGTTCACTCCTCACTGCATTTCCTTGATGGCTACATATCTATGCAAACCTATTTCTTCCAGCCCTTTATTTTAGGTGTTTACCTGTGAAATAAACACCAGTTGAGTGCTGTGAGTTAGTGTGTTCTCCTTCCCATCCTCTAATCCTTTCACCTTATTTGAACTTGTTTCAGTTTATGTCACTCACAGTGGCGTAACGTCAGGCCCTGGGGCCCCAATGCGAAAGCTCCAACGGGGCTCCCAATTATTGCAAATCTTTAATAGTATTAGTCTTTTTCTATGGGCCGAAGGGACTTTTGGGGCCCCCCTAGGCTGCAGGGCCCGGGTGCAATCGCAACCCCTGCACCTATTGTAGTTACGCCCCTGGTCACTCGGGTTTCTGTTTGTTACTTCACTTCTTCCTCTCCTCTTGTAAGCAGTGTGTGGTTGTTTTTCTGGATGAATGAGAAACCTCTTCTTGGCCTTTAACCCCTTCCCGACCTGTTACATTGAGGAATATCATAGGAGTCGGTGAGTTTCTGATCAGTGATGTTCCAAACCTCATGGTGGAATCGCGGCACCGTTGCGTGACAGGTCATTGCCATATAGTGCACCATCACCATGATCAAAAAAGGAAAACATGTCCTCTTGTTGTAGTCTCTGAGATCATAGTGATGGATGATAAAATAAAAAAATTTTTGAGAAAAATGAAAATATTCATTTTTTCCTTCCATATTGTTTAGTTCCTGTGAAGCACCTGAAGGGTTAATAATCTTCTTGAATGTAGTATTGAATAGCTTGATGGGTGCAATTTTTGCAACGGTGTCACTTTTGGGTGTTTTCTGTCATGTAGGCCCCTCATAGGGCTTCAAATGTGATGTGGTCACAAAAAAAATGGTTTTGTACATTTTGCTGGAAAAATGAGAAATTGCTGATGAACTTTGAACCCTTATAACTTCCTAGCAAAAAAAAAAAATGTTTCCAAAAATGTGCTGATTTAAGAAGACATGTGGGAAATGTTATTTATTAAGTATTTTGTGTCACAGAATAAAAATTCAAAATGTAATAACTGACATTTTCAACATTTTTGCCAAATTTCCAATTTCACAAATAAACAGAAAAATTATCGACCTAAATTTACCACTAGCATGAAGCAAAATGTGTCATGATAAAAGTCTCAGAATAGCTAGGATCCATGTAAGGGCGGCTTCACACTGCGGCGTGATCCGGGATGACCCTGACAGCCGCGGACTGGATCAGCACACAGAACCGGAGGGCTAATATGCCCTCTGGTTTGGTGTGCAGCCACACGCAGCTGCACCCGCTGATAGGTCAGGACCGCGGAGCCGCAGCGGTTCTGTGTGCTGATCCGGTCCGCGGCTGTCAGGGTCATTCCAGACAGCCCCGGACCACATTGTGCCGCACTGTGAAGGCACCCTAAGTGTTCCAGAGTTATTACCTCATAAAGGGACACTGGTTAAAATTGCAAAAAATGGACAGGTCATTAAGGTCAAAACAGGCATGGTGGTGAAGGGGTTAAGGCAGCCTGGTCCAAGATAGTGCTGTTAGTTTTGCGGCTTGGTTCTTTTGACCTGTACAGGAACTAGTTGGGTGTGGCTGTGCCTTCGCCTTTAGTATTTGCTATGTATATGAGTGATATATGTTTAGAACCATTTGCTGCCTATGCCTGTGCTTTTCTACTGCTCATAAGCAAATAATTAGGAAAAGGGTAATGGGAATAAAGCAGCTCACCAGTCTTAATAGAATGGACATTTCTACTGCTCATGACTCAACTCTGACTTCCTCTGTAATATGTAACCCTCATTTTTGTCAACTTCCTTAGTAATAAGGCTCGATAATAATTTTTACGTTAGAAGAGGAAACGAGAAACACTCACTGGCTTAGCAGACAATCGTTATTTTCCTTTATTGCACATATCGGGGGACCTAACAGGAGTGCGGATGGGAACAAACAACAGCCGTTTCATGCGCTCTAGTCCCTTTGAACCCTTTGAAGTGCCAGAGGGCGTGAAATGGATGTTGTTTCTACCCCATCCTCCCTCCTGTTTTATGTCTCCTGTTATGTGCAGTAAAGAAAAATAAAGATCATCTGCTAAACCGGTAGGACTACTCATTTCCTCTTTCAATGTGAAGATTATATAGATTGACCTGTTGAGTATGCACCCGCTAGCATGAATATGACTTTTGACGAATAAAAGCGGTGTCTGTGGATCCCTAAGCAAGTGAGAATAGTCAGCAATGCTCGATCATGATCTTCTGTTGTCAAAGGCTTGATGATAAACCTTTCTATATTCTGGACATTTTTTTATAGTTGTTCGAGGTGAATGACTATTGCAGAGACTTCACTCTCTGATTTAGCTGTAAGCCAATTCCAATGTGTCCATATCTTAGGTTGGCACTGTTAAAGATCTATACAAGTTCTCAGTTGTATGAAACTTTAATGTATCACACATTCTGTAGGTACTGGTCCATTTTCATGTAAAGATCTATAAAGGAACAGTCCACTACTTGCATAACTCCTTCTTCATCCCCATGTTTTCCCCGATATAAATGAAAAAGCCTATACTCCCCTCCAATACCGGCACAGTTCCATCAATGTCAGAACTTGTGTTCCTGGGGCAACCAATCAGAAACATCTACCTTCTCCAACCCCTTTTAAAGATATTTATATTGGATATTTACAAAATCTGAAACAAAAAAAAAACATAACTTGTTCCACAAAAATGTGTTTTCCTCATAATTTTATAATTAGCTCCATTCTTATTCAGCAATATGGTTTCTACTGGTAGCCGACATTCTTCTCAACAACTGAAGGCCAGACAACCTGTTAAACAAAATCAATTAATACTCACCTGTCACAACACACAGGTCAGTCTTCTTTACCTTTCATTTTTCCCTTCCTCTGACCTCTTCACTCTAGTCCAGGACCTGCAGCCCTACTAGGTCTCTAACCTCATTATTCGATGTTCAGTAATGGCCTATAATGTGATGTTGTAATGATATGACAAGTACTGACACAGTTTTCAGTGAAATCTGAGACCGGACATGCTTAATTGTCTGGTCTGGAGTGAAGAAGCCAAAGATGATTTACAGATGAGGAAGGCGAAAAGAATTGGCACTGAGGACGGATGGGTGGCGACAGGGACGGCATGACAAGACAGTGGCTGGGAGTATTACATTTTTATTTTTTAAATCCTATGTTTATTACACTTTAGCATCTAGAGAGACCCCCTAGACCTAGAGCATTGAATTTGAAAAATAATTTTGCTGTAAAGTCCTCATAATTTGTCTAATTTGAATCTCACCAGATCTGCTCATCTCCAGTATTCGTAGCTATTCTCTTCACAAATAGCAGCAAGGATGAAAATGCAAAGTATTGCAGGGTGGAAAATTGAAACATTTTTCACTCACACATTAGACATACCACTTATGCATTGATTTGGAAAATATAGCACGCTAATTCTACCTCACTTAATCCCTTGGCTTGCTACATCACTTATCTTTCCATCCTTGGTGTTACTGAACAGACTACAGGTTTAAATACTTTCTCAAACCAAGCCAAATAACAGAAGCAATTATGTTCCGATTAAAATGAAAATGTATGTGCTGTTTGTAAAAATCAGCTGTGTAGAGATTGGAAGAGAAGATGCTTTTAAACGCTTGGCGGATGAGGTTATAATTTATTCATCCTTATTATACTGTTTCAGTGCATAACAATGACATTCAGTGCTGTTTACTAAGTTGTCAAGCTTCCTTGAGAGTTTCTCAAGATTAAGCCATCTGGTATGTTTGCTGGTCAGTAAATTGAATGAGAAGCAAAACAAATTAGGTCAACATTCACTTATCAATAAAAATCTAAATATGTTGGAAATCCTGCCTCAATTAGAATACACATTGCGTGAATAAAATTTATAAATGGATGACTGTTTTGAATGCTCAATACAAAATAATCCTCTTTCACTTTTTCAATAAATTTCAGGTTCGGCTGCTGAGCCAAACAAAATTCTGGTAAGCATTATTGCGATTTATAACAGTTGCAAAGGCAGATTTACCTGTTACTCGCCACAACCAAATGTCACACAGCTATTCTTTGTGATTAACAACTTTTAAAACCTTATTTGAGAACGCTCCTCAGCCACTCTGCCCGCCGCCGGTAATTCGCTCCCTTCCTGTTCCTGCGCCCTGCTCCTCCTCCCGCTCCGCTCCTAATCTTCCCCCCGGACCTCCTTCTCTTTCTCTTGCCCCTCCATCTCCACACACCTCTGTGTCCGGTGCCTGGTCTTCCTCCTTGCCTCTCCTGCTCCTGTCCTGTCCCCTCCTCACCCTCTGCCCCCACACACATCCATGCTCCGATGGCTGCCAGGAGGATGAGGTGAGGATGGATGGATTGGATGGATGGAATGGAATGGATGGATGGGATGGATGGGGTGAGTTGAGGATGGATGAATGGATGGATGGGGTGAGGTGAGGATGGATGAGATGCATGGAATGGATGGATGGGGTGAGGTGAGGATGGATAGTATGGATCACAGTGATTGCTCACTGTATGGCAGATCATTGCCATACAGTGCACAATCCATGTTACACCAGAGACTGCAGCAAGAGATCAAGCATCCTCTTGTTTCTAGTCTCTTTGGTCACAGTGATGATGCACTATATGGCAGATCATTGACATACAGTGCACAATCACCGTTACCCCAGAGACTACAACAAGTTGACACTTCATCCCTTGTTGTAGTCTCTGGGGTCACTGTGATTGTGCATGGTATGGCAGATCATTGCCATACTGTGCACCATGACTCTGACCCTAGACACTACAGCAAGGGATCAAGTGTCCTCTTGTTGTAGTCTTTGGGGTCACCGTGATGGTGCACTATATGACAGATCATTGCCATACAGTGCACCATAACTATGACTGCAAAGAGTACTTGCTGCAGCCTCTGGTGTCACATGGATTGTGCACTGTAAGGCAGTGCACAATCACCATGACCCAAGAGACTACAACAAGGGATCAAGTGTACTCTTGTTGTAGTCTCTGGGGTAATGGTGATTATGCACTGTATGACAATGATCTGCCATACAGTGCATCATCACTGTGACCCCAGAGACTACAATAAGATGACACTTGGACACTTGATCCCTTGTTGCAGTCTCTGGTGTCAGTGATGGAACACTGTATGGCAATGATCTGCCATACAGTGCACCATTACTATGACACTAAAGTCTGCAAAAAGAGGACACTTGATCCCTTGCTGCAGTCTCTGGATGTAGGAGAGGCGACCGATCATCATGGGACAATCGTTTTGGACTACGTCAGATGATAATAATAAAGATGGAGTCCAAATTTTGATTATGATTTTTTTTCTAATAGAGATTTTTCTCTGTGTGGTGTATTTTTTTACTTTTTACTATAAATTCCTAATGGCCGTGTCTAACACTGGCCCGACATTATGAATCTCGGGCTTAGTGCCAGCTGCCAATAAAAAAGCTGGCATTAACCCCTTTATTACCCAGTTTGCCGCCGGCACCAGGGCAACTGGAAGAGTCTGGGTACAGCGCCACACAATGGCACTTCAGTGAATGCACCATATTCTGGGGTGGCTGCAGGCTGCGATTCGCAGCATGGGGGCCCAGAACGCTTGCGCCTCTCCATACTGAGCATTCCAGCCCCAGCTGCCTAGTTGTACGTGGCTTGACCAAAAAGATGGTGTAGTACCACGTCATTTTTTTCTGAAATTAGGTCTATAAATAAAAAAAATGGGCTTTGCTGTATGTATTATTGCAAGCCAGGAACAACGAGGCAGCTGGGGGTAGGTGGCAGTCTGTAGCTGTCTAGTTGTACCTGGCTGGACCAAAAAATATGGCGGAGCCCCACGTCATTTTTTTTTCTGACATTAAGTCTATAAATAAATAAAAAATTGGTTTCGCTGTATTTTTGGTTGCCAGCCAGGTACAACTTGGCAGTTAGGGGGCTGGATTCCTCAGCATGGAGACACCCATACGTGGTGGCTCCCCATGCTGCTAGTTGCAGCCCACAGCCACCCCAGAAAACAATGCATTCATTGGAGGCACCATTTTCTGGTGCTGTACCACAACTCTTGCAGTTGCCCTTGTGCTGGTGGCAATGCTGGTGGCACACAGGGGCTCTCCATACGCAACATGGTGTCTGCTAAAAATTTCAATGGAAAATTAGCTCCGATTGTTAACGGACACCATGTCGCATATGGAGAGCCCCTGTGTGCCTGAACATTGGAGCTCCCTCCCAAATGACCCCATTTTGGAAACTAGACCACCAGGGAACTCATCTAGATGCATACTAAGCATTTTGAACTCCCAGGCGCTTCACAAATTGGTCCATAAAAATGAAAAAGTACTTTTTATTCCACAAAAAAATGTCTTTTTTCATTTTTACAGATCAATTTGTGAAGCACCTGGGGGTTCAAAGTGCTCAAAATGCATCTGGATAAGTTCCCTGGGGGCGTTCTAGTTTCCAGAATGGGGTCAATTGTGGGGGAGCTCCAAAGTTTAGGCACACAGGGACTCTCCATAAGCGAGATGGTATCCGCTAACAATTTGAATGGAAAATTAGCTCCAATTTTTAGCGGACACCATGTCACATATGGAGAGCCCCTGTGTGACGAAACATTGGAGCTCCCCCACAAGTGACCCCATTTTGGAAACAAGAGCCCCCATGGAACTTATCTAGATGCTTAGTGAGCACCTCATATGTAGTCATAAACCACTGTTTGGGAGCACGGCAGAGCTCGGAAGGGAAGTCAAATGGTGCTCCTTCCCTTCCGAGCCGTACTGTGCAACCAAACAGTGGTTTATAACCACATATGAGGTATCGGTGTACTCAGGAGAAATTGTGTAACAAATTTTAGGATCTATTTTATCCTGTTGCACATGTAAAAATGAAAAAATGAGACCAAAAAACATTTTTTCCTTCCATATTGCTTTCATTCCTGTGAAGCATCTGAAGGGTTAATAATCTTTTGAATGTAGTTTTGAGTAGCTTGAGGGGTGCAATTTTTGGAATGGTGTCACTTTTGGGTGTTTTCTGTCATGTACATTTCTCAAAGGGACTTCAAATGTGATGTGGTCACTAAAAAAATGGTTTTGTAAATTTTGCTAGAAAAATGAGAAATTGCTGATGAACTTGAACATGTGATTCAGATTTCTTTTTTCTGACCCAAAATCTGCACCAAATCTGCAAGGAAAAAAACCATGTGGGCACAGCACTTCTTAGCTTTTATTTACTTTGTTGGCTTCAGGATAGACATTCAGATTTTGATGCAGAGTCTCAAAATCTGATTCAAAAGAAGCATCAAACAACATACCATGGGCAAGTGGCCTTAAAAAATGATGATGGTTTCACATTCACAGAAAGCATCCCCATATACTGTGAGAGCAGGCACACTGGAGAGAGTGTGACAAGCAGTGCCATCACAAGCAATTTTGCAGTTTAGACACGAGGCGTCACACAGAGGCTATCCTGCATCTTTGAACTTCACTGTACTCCCTGACATCACCGCTCCTCACACACGCTGCTTCGTGATACCGGTGAGATATGCCTGCTATATCTCAAGTGATATAGTTAAAGACTAAATGTACTGTCACACGCAGCGATATGGCTTCCATATAGCCGTAAATTTGTGGATTTCAGCGATGTGGAAGCGACATCGCCTGTGCGTAGTGGCGTGAGACAGGGCGATTTTACGGCGAGAAATCGCCGGTGGAGCGTCGCCTGATCACCCTGCACTGCAGTGAAATATGGCGATATCCACCAGATGATCTCAGTGCTTCTTGGGTTCTGGAAATTGCCTGCAGAAGACTGGAAGCAATTTCCCTTTTCGCATCACACGTCACCATCTCATCAGCGATGTGGGCGTAGAGTGTGAGTACGGCGAGGAAACAGGCATGCCAGAGTGTTTTTCACAGCGCCCCTACCATTCCGATTGGTCGACACAACTGTGGTACCACTAAGCCACCAAGCGCCGCACAGGCACACCTACGGGATTGATTCCAGAATGTCTGAGCTCGTTTTCTACATCGCTATCGATTTAAAACTCCGTCAGTGTGAAGTCGGCATTTGCAATGCGCTCGGGTTCCGTCTGCCATAGGATTGCATTGACAGTGTTAAGAAGTGTTACCTTTCTGTTAACACGCGCTAATTCTGCCAAATTCTAAGTTTTAGACGAAATCCCCTGAATGCAAGGCTTAATGCAGGTGTGACCCTAGGCTTAGGGTATGTGCTCATGATCCGGAAGCACTGCATCATGGACCTGCAGGAACCCACAGGTCAGTGCAGGGATATGGAAGCCGCCCTATACTAAACATTTGCGGTTGGTGCAAGGTGGCTTTTACCACGTGCAGCCGATGGTGACCGCTTCCGACTCAGCAGCATGAAGTGAACATGTTGCAGAGATGCAGAAGTCCAAATACCCACAACGCATCAGAAAACACACTGCGAGGGGTAAAAGCACAGTGAGCATGGGATTTTTACAAATCTCAACCACTATGCTGCTACTGTACAATGCAGCGTTTTGGATGCAGCAGCAAGACACTGAGAACAAAACGCTTTGTTCCCTGATCATGAGTATGCACCGTTACAATCCATTCTGCATATCTGTACACATTTTTAGATGTCACCTAAATGAATGGTATTTTTTGTAATTTTTTATTGTGTATATTTATTAACATTGATGATTTTCATAATTAATCATGTGATGGGGCAATTTTCTCTTTCTATCTGATTGT
The DNA here is from genome assembly GCA_033576535.1 of Allobates femoralis. Lineage (NCBI taxonomy): Eukaryota > Metazoa > Chordata > Amphibia > Anura > Aromobatidae > Allobates > Allobates femoralis. The sequence goes on along the minus strand of JARQOC010000001.1, from coordinate 133,842,829 downwards.
GTACTGTTTATATGAGGTTGATAAACACAGGTGTAGTTATCAAGTGTCGCTACCGTTTTGCAATATTATATGAATAAATAAGACTTTTTTCCAAACTATATCCACTAAAGTGCTAAATTTTTTCTATTTTTTGTTTTTCAATGAGGTTGGTAGACTGAAGCCAACCACCACGAGTATTTAATTATTTGGATTTACCTTATGAAGCTGTGCTGCTGTTTAATTACTTTTGTACATGGTCTTTATGAAACTGGTTTAATTCTATATACATAATTTTAGAACTTTACAGTATGTAGTATGAGGATCTTTACAGTTAGGGCCAGAAATATTTGGACAGTGACACAAGTTTTGTTATTTTAGCTGTTTACAAAAACATGTTCAGAAATACAATTATATATATATAATATGGGCTGAAAGTACACACTCCCAGCTGCAATATGAGAGTTTCCACATCCAAATCGGAGAAAGGGTTTAGGAATCATAGCTCTGTAATGCATAGCCTCCTCTTTTTCAAGGGACCAAAAGTAATTGGACAATGGACTCTAAGGGCTGCAATTAACTCTGAAGGTGTCTCCCTCGTTAACCTGTAATCAATGAAGTAGTTAAAAGGTCAGGGGTGGATTCCAGGTGTGTGGTTTTGCATTTGGAAGCTGTTGCTGTGACCAGACAACATGCGGTCAAAGGAACTCTCAATTGAGGTGAAGCAGAACATCCTGAGGCTGAAAAAAAAGAAAAAATCCATCAGAGAGATAGCAGACATGCTTGGAGTAGCAAAATCAACAGTTGGGTACATTCTGAGAAAAAAGGAATTGACTGGTGAGCTTGGGAACTCTAAAAGGCCTGGGCGTCCACGGATGGTGGTGGATGATCGCCGCGTACTTTATTTGGTGAAGAAGAACCTGTTCACAACATCAACTGAAGTCCAGAACACTCTCAGTGAAGTAGGTGTATCTGTCTCTAAGTCAACCGTAAAGAGAAGACTCCATGACAGTAAATACAAAGGGTTCACATCTAGATGCAAACCATTCATCAATTCCAAAAATAGACAGGCCAGAGTTAAATTTGCTGAAAAACACGTCAAGAAGCCAGCTCAGTTCTGGAAAAGTATTCTATGGACAGATGAGACAAAGATCAACCTGTACTAGAATGATGGGAAGAAAAAAGTTTGGAGAAGAAAGGGAACGGCACATGATCCAAGGCACACCACAATCTCTGTAAAACATGGTGGAGCCAACGTGATGGCATGGGCATGCATGGCTTTCAATGGCACTGGGTCACTTGTGTTTATTGATGACATAACAGCAGACAAGAGTAGCCGAATGAATTCTGAAGTGTACCGGGATATACTTTCAGTCCAGATTCAGCCAAATGCTGCAAAGTTGATTGGACGGCGCTTCATAGTACAGATGGACAATGACCCCAAGCATACAGCCAAAGCTACCCAGGAGTTCATGAGTGCAAAAAAGTGGAACATTCTGCAATGGCCAAGTCAATCACCAGATCTTAACCCAATTGAGCATGCATTTCACTTGCTGAAATCCAGACTTAAGACGGAAAGACCCACAAACAAGCAAGACCTGAAGGCTGCGGCTGTAAAGGCCTGGCAAAGCATTAAGAAGGAGGAAACCCAACGTTTGGTGATGTCCATGGGTTCCAGACTTAAGGCAGTGATTGCCTCCAAAAGATTCGCAACAAAATATTGAAAATAAAAATATTTTGTTTGGGTTATGTTTATTTGTCCAATTACTCCTAAAATGTGGAGTGTTTGTAAAGAAATGTGTACAATTCCTACATTTTCTATCAGATATTTTTGTTCAACCCTTCAAATTAAACGTTACAATCTGCACTTGAATTCTGTTGTAGAGGTTTCATTTCAAATCCAATGTGGTGGCATGCAGAGCCCAACTCGCGAAAATTGTGTCACTGTCCAAATATTTCTGGCCCTAACTGTATATATCTATTAAGTATGTATAGACTTTCGTGTTTTATCCACTCTAATTAAAACTGCAGGAATTTCTTCTTGATTGTATATTTTACATTCAAAAGGATATTTTCAGGTAAAGAAGTGTTGTTAAATTTTCATTTTATGCAGTTTACTAATGTGGTCAACTTTTCAAAGGTGCCTTGATCTTTGTGTCGTGGGTAGAGATGAGCGATGTTCGATTCGAATTGTTCACCAATCTCAAATTCGAGCTGTTTTGGGTGATGTTTGAGTAATTTGACGAATGCGAACAATTAGCTTCAAATTCGGCAGTTCCAGGTTATGTTCAATAACGCTTCGACTGCCGCATTTTCCGCCTAATGAATGAGCTGCGTGGGGCACTTTCACTTGCGGAAGTGAAATGTAGTAAAAGAAATGGTTAAAAATAAAAAACATCTCTATGCTCACCTGTCCGGCGATCCACCAATGCCTCCAGCACCTCCGTCCTGAAGCCTGTAGGACCTGCCGTGATGTCACAAGCCATTAGCGTCATCAGGTCACATGACCGCAGTTACCGCGGTAACCGGTCATGTGACCCGATGATGCTGCCAGCTTGTGATATCACGGCAGGTCCTACAGGCTTCAGGATGGAGGTGCTGGAGGCATTGGTGGATCGCCGGACAGGTGAGCATAGAGATGTTTTTTATTTTTAACCCGTTCTTTTACTTAAATTCACTTCCGCAATGTATGTACATACATTGCGGAAGTGAAAGTGGCCCGGATAGCTCATTCATTAGTGTTTGACGAACATTCGACAAACATTCGACGAATACACCGACCAATTCGACAAATCGAATCGAATACTAGGGTGGTGGCTCATCTCTATTCCTGGGTTCTCAACAGGTTCTTTATATCCTTTACTGTGTCAGTGTGTCATCAAAGTAATATAAGTTTACTTCTTTTAATAGGTACTTTAGCCCCTTCTCTGTCACTGCCAATTTTTAAACTATTGAAATGAGCAGTCAGCCACCTCTTTTTTAATAGAGCACAAGTCATGTTCTGGAAGCACTTTGCTGACACAAACCAGAAGACCCCTTTCAGTACTCAAAGACCTCAGATTACAGTGACGTGGATGTCATATATTCTTTGACTGTAGTTTTTTAAATGAAGAAATAATCTCACTCTCTTGTCACACCTTTCTGACTATCTCCAGGTCTGCTGCAGAGTCTCTACCATTGCTCCTGGAATCCAATATTGGCTGGAGAAAGTCTATTGAACATGAATGCTAGATTCTCGCATGAGTCTTGCATTACTAATCCGGAACTGGACGGGAGAGTGACGCTCCATAGAAACACAAACAGCTGATGCGCTCCAGTCCAGAGAGACGCCGTCCGTTCCGGAAGAGTCCTGTGAGACTCATGCAAGTATCGTTTCGACTGTGTGGCAGCCAATCAGTGAGCTCAGCAGATTTCCTTGTGCAGAGGAAATAATGTGCTTAGAGCCAATGAGCTCACTGATTGGCTGTGATGCTCTCAACATGATGCCATCACTGCAGTCAATATCAGGCTCTAGAAGTAGTGCCTGACACTGAGCATTGGACCCGTGAAGGTAGAGTAAAGTGTGGTTTGCTTTGCTACAACAAACTATATATGGCAAATTGGATTTTCTGAAAGTCTCAACTCCTTTACAGTTTTTATACTTTCATGCTAAACAAGTTATTACATATTGCGCAGCTATAGCAACTGCTAACAATGTAGGATTTCTTTTCTATAGCAAATATTAAAAAATAAGGAAATAAAAACACAATAGGGTCTTATCCTTTTAAGTGCTATTTAAGAGTGACAAATATCATTGCTCCCTTGAGTTGGTTGTGTGACCCACAACCAGTATATACGTATGGTACAGCTGCCACATACAGGATCCATACTCACCGTTTACATGATGGTAATCAGAAATTAAGGACAGTATTTTTGTGATGCGCGTTGCTATACATTGAAAAAGACCATAAGGATCTGTGGGGTAATGTGGAGTAATCAATAAAGCCACCATTACCCCACAGATCCTTGTGGTCTTGTCATCACATAGCAGCGCAGATGACAAGAACACTATCCTTTGGGTTCTTTTCTATATCAACACTAGTAACTCGGATTCTTGAACCTGGGACAAATATTATACAGTTAGTAGCAATAACTTTATCTTTCATTACTGTGTAAAGCTTCTCTATATTAATTTTAAAGACTCGCTTTGAACTTGCAAACTAATGCAGAAACCTCTGTATATCATTTATAATTATAGTGTGCCAGTGGTCAGGGATTAGACTACAGTGATATCCATCTTTAAGTATTACGAGGTTAATTAAAAAGTAATGTGAACCACCAATAAACTCTGCAGGATACATGAAATTATGAGAAAAACTAATAGACACAACTGATCAGATCAGTATACATATGCCATTCTAAGAAGAAATTTTCATTGTTCTTAATTTTGCAAAGACTGAAAATATTTTTTAAAATCAATATGTCTGTCAGTTGTGCTCAGATTCCCATAAATCTATTTGATGGCTTAGGAAACATTGAAATCAAGGACAAAGAGCCACTAAATACTTGGACTCTGCATGGTTTTTGAAAACCAATTTACTTCAAATAAATCCAGATAATAAATCATGTTGAAAAAAGAACAGAAAAAAAAGAAAATTTACACTTTGTGGCCAGTTTATTAGGACATTAGTACAGCATTTTATGGGTTACCTTGTAGATATTTCTGGCATCAGATAACAGAGAAAAAGATAAATGAGAAGGTGAACATGAAATATAGCACAAAGTGTGACACCAGTACCAAGAGAATACAATGTTGACCCACATTCTGAAACAACAATAGGCCTTTAAAGAGGATCTATCACCACAAATTACCCTTGTAGTCTTTTTATTTTATTGAAGGAAAACTCCGGGGAGAGAAAAAAGTTTTGCACTGTCCCTGTCCTCCTACATGATGAAACTGAGCTGTCCACTGCAGTTTTAGGATGTTTACATCACTTATAAATCAATAAAATCATATCTGCTCCTCAGCACTCACCCCTCCCTTTTCGGACAATAGATCACAGAGCAGATTCATCAGGAACATGGAAGGGGTGTGGACACCAGCTCTGAATCTCCCCCTGTATGTCTCCCACACTCTATATGCCTGTTGTATGTATCACTGTACTCTCCCGGGCTAACAGTGACAGCTGCACAAACATACACACTGTCACTCCTCTTAGGAGAGTTGTGCGATACATACAGCAGGCATATAGATGGTGGTTGCATGCCCCCCATTTATTACGCTATCTAGAAGTATAAGGGGACTGGAATGTAGGATGATCATGTAGCCCTGGCGGCCATAACTCCATGCTTTAAGCAGTACCCTGAAGCTGAATCTGTTCTGTGATGTATTGTCCCATAAAGGAGGGGTTAGTGTTGAGGTGCAGATATAATTTTATTAATTTATAAACAAACTAAACATCCTAGAACTGTAGAACACCTCAGCTTCCTCATGCAGAAGGGCTGGCACAGTTCAAAATGTTTTTCTCTCTCTAGCGCAGTGGTTCTTAACCTTGTTTGAGGTACCGAACCCACCAGTTTCATATGCACATTCACTGAACCCTTCTTTAGTGATAAATCCAATATGATGTTTTGCCAAATTAAAGACAAAGGTATATGTTTTTTTACTGGTACACAAAATGAACCGTGCATGACTCCTAGGGTTCGATTGAACCCCGGTTAAGAACCACTGCTCCAGACTTTCTCTTTTAAGTTACCAGGAAAACAAACTAAATTTTAAATCTAAATAAAAAAATGCTCATCCATCTATCAGCAAAATGTCACCACCATTTCCATACATATCCAGTGGCGATATGTCACTCCGAAGCACGAAAGTGGCTACCTGCTCAGTGTAGTGTCACTGCTCAGAGTAGATATTATCTTCATTGCTGTAGTGTGAGTGACTCACCGTGGCCGGGACTCCGGGGAACAGACGTTTCTTCTTCCTCCTTGTCACGGAAACCGCGCCTGCCGGTTGTGGGGCCTCCAGATTCAAAAGTGTTGGCTGAACAGTTAAGGGGTTAATTGTTTCGTGACGCCACCTGTGAGAGTTCCGGTGATGTCCACCGGCGCTGCTTGGGCCTCCGGGGGATGGGATGCAGCAAGATGGAATGCTCCCCACAGGATGAGCGGGAGTCCCCGGAGCCGGGAGCTGCACAAGATGTTGTGAGGCAGCTGCGGTTACCTTCTAATATGCGGAGATAGACAGTTCTGAAGAAGGCACGGACACTGATAGTCTCTGTAACGGCTACTTTACTGTAACCAGCAGGTGATACATGGTATACAGTTAACGGATAACAGACTGGGTGGACTCAGCAATGACCAGTGTTTCTCAGAGCTCCGCGGTGTTCCTCCATTCTAAGCTAGTTGTGTTGCCGTTGTCGCCTTGGGGTGCCAGATCGGGTACAAGGAGGCTGCTTCAATTTCCCTACCGGTGAATTCTGACCGGTGTTTGTGGGGAGCCTTGGGTCCTTTTGGTGGGTACTCCACTGGCAAGATGACTCTGTGTGCGGCGGCGGTGGTGTGCTTCTGGAGAGCTGTCCCTCCACTCCTGGTTTGCATAGCAGTGCTGAACAACTGCTAGCTTCGGAACCAGTAATCCGGTTGTAGATAGGCACGGGGATGTTTTGACCCATATGCATTCGCCCAAAGTCCGGTTGTGAGGCATCGGGATAATGGCACCTAACCGGGGTAGTGGCCAGGGGGCTGCACGGGACTGTGCAGGCCCCCTCTCCTACGTTGCAGACCTTCTCTCGTTCTCTTCTACACACTCTACTCCTACATTCCGCCGACCAGGACCTTATAGGCCCTCTATGCTGATGTGCATGTAGGGTATGGAGCTCTGAGTTTTAACCATGTCATTGCTTAGTCAGAGAATATTGCTGCTGCTGTCTTGGGTGCAATACACTCCTGTGACGCACTTGTTGTTGGGCGCCACATGAGTGCTCATGTCTGCTAGGAGCAAACTAATACTTTATTAAAAGACTTTTTCCTGCATGTTTGCAGCTTCACTATCTACTATTGTAGATAGTCATTGCTCTGATCAGCATGAAACTGCTCTTATTAGAGCAAAAACCTGTCACAATCTCTCCGAGCAGCATGTCTAGGATGCTTTTGCATGATGTTGTTATGGTACATAGGTGTGCTAAGTTGTCAGTATGTTGATGTTTAGAGTCATTCTTTATTCTGGTTCTAGGAAGGGTTTGGTTACTCAGGTGATTCTACTTACCCGTGATTGCTCTGTTACTTAACTGAGCAGTTTTCCCAATAAAGCTTCCAGTTGTACATTCTGCCTGAAGTGTATTATGGCCTGCTCTCCTGTGTCTACTTGGATCTCTTTTTCAGACACAGACTGTTGCATGATTACTCTTTTGCCTGTTTCCTGTACCAGTTACCTTTCTC
>JARQOC010000001.1:133780116-133835334 GCA_033576535.1 Allobates femoralis | reverse complement strand
AATGAATGTTTTCTGCAGATGAATATATGTTCATTGATTGTTGGCATATTATGAATGAAAATTTCAATATGCTGTTTAACTTTACAAAGGGTGTGCCATTTACACTTACTAGATATGTTTGCTTTTAGGTCTTTTATGTCTTTAAAATAGATATGTGTTAACTTGCACTGGATGTTTACTTTAATGTGTCACAGTGTTATGTGGACTGTTACCAAACAGCCGGAAAAAGTGACCCTTTACAACCAGTAACTCACGGCACACATCAATTCCATCAATACCTGATTAATTGATATTAATGGATATAATGCAATGTTTATGCAAATTAACTAAAATATTACATAAAACCTGTTAAAATATATTAGCTCACCTCTTGTCCCCAAGTGATAAAACACTGGTCTCGGCATTACCTAAATTATTTACACATGTCTTATTAAGGAGAAGCGGTTGTCTACAACAGATAATGCCTTAAATAGGATGTTCAGAATTTAAAAACCACTTCTACTTTTTTCTAAAAATATTGTCACACCTCTCCATGTCAAAAGAGCTGAGCTGCAATACCACACACAACCAGTGGACAGCCATGGTGCTATTTTTAGAATTTTGCAATGTTTTCTAATCCTGTATAATCACATTCAACAGATTGTAGAAAGCCATAACCAGTTTTACAACATAACTAGATTCTTATTGTGTGCAAAATCTTATTTTAGCTTTCTGTGATGATAGCTGTCAGTGAAAGCTGTAGATCTAAGAGGTAAGATTTCTCCTTGTGAAAGTGTGTCACACTGTATAGAGGGATCAGCTATATTCTCATTTGCACAAGAAAAGACTAGAAGCAATGGGATGAAACTGAATGGGAGGAGACACTGATTAGATATTAGAAAAAACTTTTTGATAGTGAAGGTGATCAATGAGTGGAACTGGCTGCTGCCAGAGGTTCTCCGTCAATGGAAGTCTTTACACAGAGGCTGGACAGATATCTATGTGGGATGATTTAGTGAATCCTGCTTTGAACAAAGGGTTGAACCAGATGACCAAGGAAGTCCCTTCCAACTCTACCATGCTATTCTATGATTCTATGAAAGATAACATACCAGGTCTGGCACGCCAATATGTGGAGACTTAGGCTGCGTTCACACATTGCATATTTTTGCACCCTTTTTTGTGCTTTTCAAAAAACGCAATGTGCCTTTTGTCTGCCACCAAAGTGAATGGGAAATTCACTTTGCCATGCAGACAGTCCGTAAAAATACGTTGCGCTTTTATAGGAAAAAGCACCTGCGTAAAAAGAATGTGTCACGTCCTACTGACGGACTACTCACGTGGACCCACTGGACCGCGTAAAGCGGATGCTGATACCGGGTGATAGAGAGGCAGACACGTACCGTAGAGTCAACGGGTTTATTAAACAGAACTATAACACAGAACCACACGCCCCTGGAGAGGGCCACAAGGTCGCAACACCGGGAGCCCAGCGAGGGAGACCCCGGAGCGCTTGACCCCTATACAGGGATACCGCCGGGATCAGCCTCGAAGGGGCCAATGCTACGGACACAAGTGTTCAACCGACCCCAGGCGACGTGGTAATGAAACAGCACCCGGGAATACAATACGAAACGAGAACCGTGAATACAGAGCACCAGGAACACGGGGAACCAGGAACACAGGAGAGATCCAGGAACACGGAGAGATCCAGGAACACAGGGAGATCCAGGAACACGGAGAGATCCAGGAACACAGGGAGATCCAGGAACACGGAGAATCCAGGACCACGGGGGATCCGGAGCTGGGCGAGAACCAGCGATCAGCTTGGAGGGAATCAGGAGACCATCCAGGAACACGGTGATCAGCCAGGAACCGGCAGGAACGAGATCTGGGGGAGGTAACACAGAGCGATCAGGTAACAGACCAAACGGAGAGCGACCTGACAGACCAGAAGTGGCAACTTCACCCAGGGGAAGGTGAAGGTCGAAGTTGCCCTGGCCACGACTGATTGAAAACAGGAGGTTTAAATCAGAACAGGGCAGTCCTGATTGGCAGGACACAGAGACTTGGTGATTGGTTGAGGGGAGGAGCAAGCTCCCTGCAGTCCTCCCAGCAGAAACTGAATTGAAGACAATTTCATGTGCTGAAGCAGTGGTACCGGAAGTGAGAGGAGCAGTGTTGCTCCAGCAGAGGGAGTAAGGGCAGCAGGCCACGGGCACGGGTGGCAGACCCCCGAGGGGTAACAGTACCCCCCCCTCTACGCCCCCCTCCCCAGACGGAAACCGGCCAGGAACCTGCGCAGAAGGCGCGGGGCATGGACCTCCGCCTCCTCGGTCCTGGGGCACCGGCCGGGGCAGAGGGGGCCCGAGGGCAGTGGCATGGGCGTCATGTGACGAGCACAGGAGGAACAGGACGTCGGTAGGGACACCGACAGGCGGCAGGACGCCGTCAGGGACACCGGCAGGCGGCGGGACGCCGTCAGGGACACCGGCAGGCGGGACGTCATCAGGGGCACCGACAGGCAGGACGTCATCAGGGGCACCGACAGGCAGGACGTCATCAGGGGCACCGACAGGCGGCAGGACGTCATCAGGGGCACCGGCAGGCGGCAAGACGTCATCAGGGACACCGGCAGGCGGCAAGACGTCATCAGGGACACCGGCAGGCGGCAAGACGTCATCAGGGACACCGGCAGGCGGCAAGACGTCATCAGGGACACCGGCAGGCGGCAAGACGTCATCAGGGACACCGGCAGGCGGCAAGACGTCATCAGGGACACCGGCAGGCGGCAAGACGTCATCAGGGACACTGGCAGGCGGCAAGACGTCATCAGGGACACCGGCAGGCGGCAGGACGCCATCAGGGACACCCACCGGATCAAGGCTGGAGACTCCCCAGGAACACGAAGGAGGAGTCCGTCCAGGAACAAGACACGATGGGACATCGACAGGCAGGGCGTCATCAGGGACACCGACCGGATCAAGGCTGGAGACTCCCCAGGAACACGGAGGAGGAGCCGGTCCAGGAACAAGACACGATGGGACGGTACCTGGGCTTCCTGTTGTGCTCGGTAGGCTGGCAAGCCGATCATCCATAGAGGACACCTGGGAAGCCATCTGAGTCTGTAGCTCACGCAGAAGGTCCCACTCCTGGTGGAGACTCAGCACCTGAAAAAGGAGAGTGGAATCAACAGTAGAGGGCGCCCCCAAGCGGGCCTCTAAAGACTGGATAATCACCACAACCCGGTCGTGGCTCTGGCGGAGTGCGGTCAGCTTTCTTTGGGCATCGAACCTGGTATCAGCGGGGTCCATGGCCAGGGCAAAATCTGTCACGTCCTACTGACGGACTACTCACGTGGACCCACTGGACCGCGTAAAGCGGATGCTGATACCGGGTGATAGAGAGGCAGACACGTACCGTAGAGTCAACGGGTTTATTAAACAGAACTATAACACAGAACCACACGCCCCTGGAGAGGGCCACAAGGTCGCAACACCGGGAGCCCAGCGAGGGAGACCCCGGAGCGCTTGACCCCTATACAGGGATACCGCCGGGATCAGCCTCGAAGGGGCCAATGCTACGGACACAAGTGTTCAACCGACCCCAGGCGACGTGGTAATGAAACAGCACCCGGGAATACAATACGAAACGAGAACCGTGAATACAGAGCACCAGGAACATGGGGAACCAGGAACACAGGAGAGATCCAGGAACACAGGAGAGATCCAGGAACACGGAGAGATCCAGGAACACGGAGAGATCCAGGAACACAGGGAGATCCAGGAACACGGAGAATCCAGGACCACGGGGGATCCGGAGCCGGGCGAGAACCAGCGATCAGCTTGGAGGGAATCAGGAGACCATCCAGGAACACGGTGATCAGCCAGGAACCGGCAGGAACGAGATCTGGGGGAGGTAACACAGAGCGATCAGGTAACAGACCAAACGGAGAGCGACCTGACAGACCAGAAGTGGCAACTTCACCCAGGGGAAGGTGAAGGTCGAAGTTGCCCTGGCCACGACTGATTGAAAACAGGAGGTTTAAATCAGAACAGGGCAGTCCTGATTGGCAGGACACAGAGACTTGGTGATTGGTTGAGGGGAGGAGCAAGCTCCCTGCAGTCCTCCCAGCAGAAACTGAATTGAAGACAATTTCATGTGCTGAAGCAGTGGTACCGGAAGTGAGAGGAGCAGTGTTGCTCCAGCAGAGGGAGTAAGGGCAGCAGGCCACGGGCACGGGCGGCAGACCCCCGAGGGGTAACAGAATGACCTTGTCAATTCTTTACGCAGCAGCACCAGCGCTTTTTCCTATAAGGGCGGGGGCTGCTGTATCTGATGTCACAGAGGGGAGGAAGAATCCTGCTTCCTCCTCCCCTCTGTGACACCTGTGACCGCCCATTTGATTTTGCAGTGTATTAATATACACTGCAAAATCAAAGTTAAATAAAGACAAATGCATTAAAAATAATAAAGAATTAAATACTTACCTCTCCGATGGGTGTTCCAGTGTCCGGGAGCCAGGAGCCGCCGTTGGAATTGCCCTGCTAGGACCTGTGGTAATGTCATAGGGCGTTCCGGTCATGTGATATGTATCACATATATGTGATATGTGACATGTGATATGTATCACATGACCGCGAGTGGCCAATCAGCGCCCGTGACGTCACTCTGACATCACTGCAGGTCCTGGCAGGACGATACATCGCCTCTGCACCGGAGACCGGAGACGAAACGACGGAGGGTAAGTATTTTATTTTTTATAATTTTTCATACATTTGACTTTATTTAATTTAGATTTCGCAGTGTATGTAAATACACTGCGGAATCTAATGGGGCTGTCACACATGTCAGAGGGGAGGAGGAACCAGGATTCTTCCTCCCCTCTGTGACATCACCTGTGCTTTGTGGGGTGAAGAAAGCGCAGTGTGTAAAAGCCCCTGTGTATTTTGTTGAGCTTTTTTGCGCGGCTAAAAATCGCATCAAAAAGCGTGCGCAAAAAAGCACAACAAAATACGCAAATGTGTGAACGCAGCCTTAAATTTCTTGCATTGTTCCACTGGGAAATTAAATCTGCAAATTGTCTCTTCTGATAGAAAGAGAACTTAAACTATAGTGACACCCATTAGATGTCTGGTGCCTAAAAATTAAAATTCTAGTTTGTATTTAATTCTACATCATATGGCAAAGATTGTTAAAGTGTTGATATTGACTTTTAGAATTGCTACTTCTAATACGTGTCATTAGAGTTCAGGTTTTCTTCCTCTCTGAAGAGACAATTTGCATATTTAATTTCCAAGAGGAGCACTGCAAGGTGTCTCATACTGATATGCCAGACCTGACATGTCCCTTTACATAAGCAAAAACCTTACCTATAAGAGCCCAGTCTAAGCCTTATACCTAGCTAAATAGAATGTTATACTTTGCACTGATAGGTGTCAATACTTGGGTCTGCAGTCTGAGATTCTGATTCAGCATTTATCCTACATTATATTGAAAGAGATGATATTGACTTTTTGGATTGCTGCTTCTAATAAGTGGTATTAGTTCAAATCTTCTTCCTCTTTAAAGAAACAATTTGCATATGAAAGTTGTAGAAAACAGAAATTATGCAAACTTTGAATGAATGCAGTTTGTGCAGTGTGAAAGCACTGTAATACTGTTGTAGTGTAAGTAGAAAGTCATAGTCATCTTATTGGAGATTTCCTCATTCCTGAATACTGTTTTTTTATCATTTTGCCACAACTAGTTTGCCATGAAGATAGTTTTTGTACAACTTAATATATATTTTACAATATTGAAAATTAAAGTACCAGATTTTCAGACTATAAGACACACCAGACCATAAGATGTACCCAGGTTTTAGAGGGGGAAAATAGGGGAAAAAATTAAGCGAAAAAGGACGGCATGATGCACTGTAATGTGGGAATCTGCTTCTGACACTTATGGGGTATTGTCCCCAAATTCTGTACTAATGTCCCCATCTTGGGCCCATTACAGGTTGTGAGGTAGCACCCGGGGAACCCGCTTGCATAACGACAAGAACACGTGTTTATAATTTAACCAATGTCTACCCGTTTATTTTTCACATATAATAACATAACCCGGGTAGCATGTTTGACACATATCACATTGATTATAAACACCATACATAAATACTCCATACATTTACATATAACATTACACAACACTTATATTGCACATAACGTCTCATAGTTACCCGGGACCTTTAACCACCTCTCTGTCCCCATTGGAGCTCTAACAACCGCTACCGTGGTGGCTACGGCCTCTGGCCTATCTACATTTCACATTCCTTTAACAATAAATCAGTTACCATATCAACGGGCCCTATGGGTCCCAATGGCGGAACCAGCCGCCTGGCTTTATTTCCCCAGCTTCATACTACCCCGGAATCAGGACTCCAGCCTGACCGGGTTCTTACATACAATATGTGATCCATCCTATAAGCCACCATGGACCACACGCGTCCATTCACACGCTCACAGCCCATCATATAGACATCCATGGACTGTGGCACATCTGGGTTCAGAACAGGGATTGGCAAACCTTAGTATCCGGGACAACCATCTGTTACCCTCCTATAGGAGCCCTATTAACCCCTGCATCTGACCTCTATTACATGCATACATTCCGGTTCATCAGGTCCTTTAACTGACTGCTCTGAGTCGGACCCAAATGCGGTCTATGCCCGCCTGGCACACTTTATAAAATCGCCTCCCGAAGGGCTACATACAATCGCCTCCTGAAGGGCTACATACATCGCCTCCCGAAGGGCTACATACATTCCGATTCATCAGGACCTTTAACTGACTGCTCTGAGTCGGTCCCAAGGGCGGTCTATGCCTGCCTGGCACACTTCATAAAATCGCCTCCCGAAGGGCTACATACATTCCGGTTCATCAGGACCTTTAACTGACTACACTGAGTCGGTCCCAAGGGCGGTCTATGCCCGCCTGGCACACTTCATACATCTTCCCCTATAGGGCTACATTCACTCGCTGGGTCTTTTAAAAAGCCATACAATACTTATAAGGTTCAACAGGTCCTTCACTGGACCTAATAGCGGCTACGCTCACCTGGCATGATTTACACACAAGGTGCAAAGTTCACACAAGCATTCAGGAACTGCTTTTCTTACCGGGCACGGATCCGGGTCTCGCTACCTGGGTCATGGGTATCCAGCGTCCCCAAGGGCTCCTTTCCCGGACATGTCTCAACTACATGCCCGGACTGGACCAGTATCCACCGGGTTCAGCCACAGCTTCCCCACTCCAGGAGCTGTCACGACCTCGGTCCTAGGCACCGGCATGGAGCTAGCATGCTCCCATCATTTCATGCACACAGAGCCTTGGACTGCTCTGCACTCAGGCTGATGATCCAGCCCACATGCTCTCAGGCTGATCTCTGACTGATAATGAATCTCTCACTCAATCAGCTTGCAGGCTCTTATCGTGCCTGCCACTCCCACACTGACTCATCCAGCTGGGCTGCTATTACTCAGGACACACCCACCTGACACACCCACCTGGGCTGTCAGCAATCAGCACCCATTACATTCCTCAGGGCCTCATCGATCTCATGAGCCACTCACAGCCGCTCACTAGTCTCATGATTGTTACAGCTTTACAGCACACACTATCACTTTTAACTCCTTGTGTTCCGGATAGGTTCACACAGCGTCACCCACTATAAGACCGGCCAGTGTGAACAGGATCATACCCTGATTCTGCATGTGATGCACCCCGGCCATGGGGACCATGCCGGCGGTGCCTCACAAGGTATATACATCCCCCATCCTTGTATATGTGATCCCCTCATCCTGGTATATGTGTCTCCCATCCTGATATGTGGGCTCCCATCCTGGAATATATATATATATATATATATATATATATATATATATATATAATCATCCCCCCCATCCTGGTAATCTATGATCCACCCCCATCTTGGTAATATATTATCCCCCATCCTGGAAATATATGATCCCTCCCATGCTGGCACATATGATCCACCCCATCCTGGTAATCTATGATCCCCCTTCCTTGTAAGTATGATTCCCACATACTGGTACAAATGATTCCGCCATCCTGGTAATCTATGATCCCCCATCCTTGTAGTCTTCAATTCCACCATGCTGGTACATATGATTCTCCCCATCCTAGTAATCTAAGATCCCCCATGCTGGTACATGGGTTCCCATCACTTTAAAAAAAAAAAATGATCATACTCAACCTTCCATCGCTTCCTCCTGCAGTAGTGCCAGCGATGTCCTCCTGTCTTCTCATGCCAAATGCTGAACAGTGTGTGAGCCGTGTGCACAGTGATGACATCACTGCCCAGCGCTTGTTCTACTCACTGATCAGCACTGCGTTCGGCATCAGACAAGACACCACTGGCACTGCTGCAGGAAGGAGCGATGGAAGGGGTGAGTATGATCCTCCAGTATATTCACTGTACCCCATGTCAATGATGATGTGTGGGGCACAGTGAATATTCAGACACATGATCACCTGCAGCTGCAGCTGTGGCCAGTGATCATGATCCCAGCCATTTAAGCTAATTTGATATTCAGTGGAGAGAGCAGTGAATATTACATAACCTAATGAGCAGGCACATGTGATCATGGGCTGAAGCTGCAGCCTGCTCCAGTGTCCGGTGACTGCCTCCGCCCCCCCACAGATCAGAAAGCATGTACATTTTTACTATAAGACACATCCCCACTTTCCCCAAAAACGTTTGGGGAAACAAAGTGCATCTTATAGTCCAAAAAATATGGTACTGTATGTTAT
Organism: Allobates femoralis; assembly: GCA_033576535.1. Taxonomy (NCBI): domain Eukaryota; kingdom Metazoa; phylum Chordata; class Amphibia; order Anura; family Aromobatidae; genus Allobates; species Allobates femoralis. The sequence continues at coordinate 133,826,542 of JARQOC010000001.1, read as the reverse complement.
AAGAATTGTCAGAGACACATGACTGCTTAAGAACTAGGAGGTCATTGTTTACTTCACATTCCTGCATCCTTTATTCATGTCATCGTGCCATTATTTTTTTTAAATGGACAGAACACGGATCCATAGTGTTTCATTGATCTGTTAATACACCAGTAAAAAACAAACCCTATGTGTCCATTCTGTGAACTCAGAATGTGTCCTATCCTGATTCCAATTTTCTGGATTAGATTTACTCCCTAAGTCTATGGTGACCTGTCAAAATTGATGAAAAAGCAAAGAAATGAATTTAAATCAGTTTTGTATTTATTTTTCATCCATTTTAACTGGTCCATTTCTAGATGTCAATGGAAAAAAAATCAAACGGCTTACTACAGGTTTTAAAAATGGATGAGAAAAAATGGAAGCAGACAGATTAAACGCAGTTAATTTTTCATGAATGTAAACTCAAAAACGATAAATGTAGAGTTAAGTAAAATCATGGCAATCAGATGCATCCTACACCAGCTAATGTATATTTCGTTCTGACTTTCTATGCTCCCTCTCCAGCATTCTCCTCTATAATCACTCATGGTATCTTGACTTCATCTCTGATTTCTTCCTTGTCTCGTAGCTTGTTTTTTTTTTTATTCAACTTCTTATTTAATCTCCGTTTCTGCTAATGATTTGATACTTGTTCCCATCTCAACAAATGTATAGTGTGTAGTAACTATAGTGAGAGACTGAAAGGTACTTGCATTATTGTTATCTGGTGTTTCCCCTATAAAAGAATCCAAACACTAGTGAAGGGATCCAACATAGAAGAGTAAAGACCACCGAATATCACATATTCCGCATCTACTCTCCTCAACATGGTAATGGCAATACCATGAAGGAAATGTCTTGGTATGATGGAAATCACAGTATAAACATGTTAATCATAAGCAAAATATGAAAATATATAAACATTTTAAAAAATCTTGATTTATTCAATATAAAGTATGAACATCATGTAGAGAAATCTGCCCAAATCTGTGTACTACATTCACCAAAATAACCATTTTCCCATCAGAGGGACATAAGTTACCAATAAAGTAGCATATTTTTCAGATAATTAGATGCATCTTACCATAAAACACACCCCATATTCCAGGATGGGGACGATATATACTAGGATGAGGGACTTAAATATTATGATGAGAACATACATACCAGGATGGGGGACCTATAAATCAGTATCGCCCCATATATACCAGAATGGGGGACCCTATATACCAGGATGGAGGACCATATATACCAGGATTGGGACCGTATATATGTGGCATCCCACTGGTCAGTGCACCACAGTAGGGGTACTGCACCCACAAAAGAGTGTGCAGTTATTCCTGTCATAGGGAGGAGTAAGGTTTGTAAGTGGATCCCACCCCAGCACTCCCACACTCGGGCCTAGGCAAATGGTTGGAGCCTAGTCCCTAGGGGGAAGAGTTAGGGGAGGAGGGAAGTCACACAGTGGAGTTATAGTTTGAACTGAGGAGCGAAGGAGAGAGGGGCCTTCGAGCGAGAGAAGGAGACTCCCAGGGAGGGGGCCTAGAGAAGTGGCAGCCCAGGAATAGAAAGAGGAGACCCCATATCGGAGCACCCATACTCTGGGGGAACCCTGGTCCACCTAACAGAGTACCAGCTCCGAGGATATGGTGCCAGGTGTTCAGCCCCTGAGCCGTCTACACCGGTCGACACTGGTCAGCTCATCAACACTGACACCTTGTCTGCAAAGTACAGCCAGGATCGCCCATCAAAGGTCGAGCCCCTTCAGAGAGAGAAAGGAGGGAATCTCACAGCACCCCAAATGGCCTGGTATACAAGAGGCCTGTTCCGGGGCAGGTTTTAGCAGCAAGGCACGGGATCGTCAAAAGAGAGTATAATATAGGATCCGCTGAATGACCTTGCAAATCTCTGTGACTACCAGACCAGCTACCTGATTATAGTGTGGCGCCCCTGCGGGTATTAGCCACAGTATAAGATCATAATAGTTGCACTCACTTAGAAAGCCAAGCCACTGCACTACCACCTTTGGCCAGTAGGGGGAGCTCCAGAGACACCAGAGACTTCCCTAGAGATAAAACACTGGTTTGAGGTAAATTTTCAGACAGTTGGAGCCATGAGCTCAGAGTGACAGGAGCTGCATTGAGTTCCTGAGGACTGGCTGACAATTTCCAGGGCCAAGCCATCGGTCTGAGGAGGAGAAAACTGATAAGAGGAACACTTTCAGAATCGGGTAGCATCATTATCTACCCTAGATAAAAAGCGCAGATACGGATACCGGATCCGTGGCTGCATTAGTTATATACAATACAGCAACCGGAAAAACGTGAGGTAACAACAAGCTTCACAGGGCCAGACACAGCAACATACTAAGAGTTCAGCAGTACTCCCGGAGGGGGTAAGCAGAGAGAGACAAAGGACTCAAGTTGCCTGTTGAGTGGGACCCAGAGAGGACAGATTTGGGCCAGCAGCGAGTTCACACACGGCAGCAGGGCCACATAGACAGCGCAAGCAGGAGGTAAAGGACCCGGTGGGGCCTGAGCAACTGAACCCCTATTGCAGACTCCGGAGACGGGACTTGTTGTATTATAGTTTGGTTGAAAGTAAACCAGTTAAACCTCATCTGTGCCTCAGCCTCTGATTTAACAGTTACCATCTATCCAGGATTGGGACCATCACCGCTGAGAGGATTTGCTGTGAATCAAGTAAGTGTCTGTGCCCTTAACATCTCCTCACCATACTTCCATCTTCATCCATCATTAACTTTAACATCACCTGTCCAGGGGACCCTACAGCCCTACCCGGAAAAGGGCTATACCATCTCAGCTGCCTCTCACCATCATCCCCTGGCCAGTACAAGGCAGCGGTGGCCATATATAGCCACATTATTCTGGGTGGCGTCACGACAATAACATCTACAAACTTTATAAACTATATAAACTTCTAAATCCCCTGTAAATACCCCCTTTTAGGAGTGTGCCAGCCTGGGGCCACGGCCTGGGTCCAGCCACCAGTGACTCCCCCAAGGAAAGGGACCCTGCGCCGGGTATCCCGGTCCCCTAAGCTGGGCGGCACATCTCTCTTTGGCGTCACGAACAGGATTTACCGTGCCTGGTTAAATCGGGTACTGTGTGCCGTGATTAATGCCGAAAATTGTGAGAAAATCCGAGAAAAATTTACTTTTTTATCAAAAAGTGATTTTCCCATTGGAAACCATTGAAATAGACTTTTCCCCATTGACTAACATTGAAACAAAATGGCCGCCAGCCTCTGAGGTAAAATTGCATCATCACTAATTACCTCATAACTGCCACAGCACGAGACTGCTATTTGAACTGTGTCATAGCCCTGAGCTCTGATCTGACTGAAAAATTTCAGATTCCGCCATTACTGAGCTCGCGGCGAGCAGAAGCAGCAGGGGGCGTGTCTTTGTGGGTGGCACCAAGCTGAGAGCTCTGACGTCGGCAAAAGGGGAAAACCAATCCTGCTGCACAGCGGAACGATTATACGCCATCCCGACGGAAGCAGAGGACCGGAAGGGTCCGGATTAACTAAGGGGGCGCAACATGTCGCAGCACGGAGACGCCGAAACACCCGGCGACACAAATGCAGCTGAAGCACAAAACAGAGCGCTCGGCAGCACAGCGGCGCAAGGTGCAGCGCCCATTATGCCGATGTTGATGCCATATACCCCAGGTGCTCCATGGCTTCCAGTGTATGAAGGTAAGCCTAATACTTTTGATGATTTTAAAGAAAAACTGCTGGCCTATTTAAACATGTTTCCAATGGCAGAAGCTCAGCGTGTCGGTTTGCTGATGGCACAGTTAAGTGGTAATGCCAAGCGAGAAGTCACAGCATGGTCCGCTGATCTAAAAGACACTGCTGAGCATATTCTAGCTGGATTAAAGGCAGTATTTGAAATTACTGCTGGTAGCAAAGCAAAGACCAAATTCTTCAATTGCAAACAAAAGGCCAATGAGAGTGTGAGAGACTTTGCCCTGAATTTACAGGAGGCCCTTAAAGCGCTTACACTGGCTGAACCAATGTTTAACACTGGCGCTGATAAATTGCTAAAAGATCAATTCATTGAGGGACTATTAACCCCTTCTCATCGAGGGCATGCAAGTATGCTGACTTTCAAGGACCCTGAGGTGACATTTGCCCAGTTAAAGGAGAGCGCTATTCGTCTCCAGCAGGCAGAGGCACTTTGGGATCAGGATCCTGAGCAATCCATTACAGAAACCCCTCAACAACAGAGAGTGCCAGTGACATCAGTTAAGCCCCTGGAGGCCAGTGTTAATGATGCTTTCCAGCAAAAGCTTGACTCTCTAACAGACATTGTCACCTCAATGGCTAAAACCATGCAGGAAATGAGAGAATCACAGACTACACCCAAGATGGAGTTGGCGAACCACAGAGAGGATATTCCCTGGATGAGACCCCAGAGATACCCAGCGTGGAGAGGACGACCCAACGACCGTTACCAGCCGGATGGACAGCCTATTTGCCGCCATTGCCGGAAGCCAGGCCACATCTCCCGCAATTGTGATTTAAACAAGGATCCCCTGGGAATGCGGGCCGCTTCGCAGGAGTGAACTTTCAAGGCCCAACATCCTGGCATGATAAGTACGTCGGAGGACGTCCCATTATCCCCATCGTGCTGGACGGTATTCCCCTCAATGCCTTGTTGGACACTGGTTCCCAGATTTCATCTATACCACATATCCTTTATAAGAGGTACTGGGCAGATTCAGACATTGATAAAAGACCATCTAATGTTGAGCTAAGTATATATGCTAGTAATGGAAAATTGGTACCGCAAGTAGGATTTAGAGAGATGACCATTAAGATTGGTAGAGCAGAATTAAAAAATCAGGGTATCATAATTGTTGATGTTAACCGACGGGAACCTTTTGTATTGGTAGGTATGAATGTTTTAGAAAATTGTTTTTCCGAGGTTATTACTATTTTACAGCAATTTGCGGAAACTGCCCAATCCTGCCAGCAGAGAATTCTCCGGAGAGAGATAAAAGCATTGGTGCTGAAGCAACAAGTAGAGGTTGCAGGTGGAGAAATCGGCAGTGTGAGGGTAAGTGACCCAACTCCTATAGTAATACCTCCAAAAACTGAAATGCTGGTATGGTGTAGAGCAGCCATTGGTATTAAAGGACGAGATTACCAAGCCTTGGTAGAGCCTGTGTACACTGATAGTAGACCCACGATATTAACAGCTAGAGGAATAGTCGAGGTACACAGGGGAAGAGTGCCCATACGTCTTTTGAATTGTGGAGAGGAAGAGGTCACTTTACCAAGGTACGCTACAATGGCCAAGCTATACACTGTTGACAACAATGCCATCACAGCCATTGGGCCCTTGAATCCGTCATGTCAGGCGGACGACAATGGTTCAAGTGGAGAATTAGAAGATTGGTGTCAGCAGCTGCATATAGGTACAGATTCAACACCTACCCACCAAAAACAAGGGGTGTACCGACTAGTAGAAGAATATGAACGGGTCTTCAGTAAACACCCATTAGACTTCGGACAGATTAAAGGGGTAGAACATACAATTCCTACCGGTAACCACCCACCAATAAAAGAGAAGATATAGACCCATACCGCCCGCTCATTATCAATGTGCTAAAGACATGCTGAGGGAGATGAAACAGGCCGGGGTAATAAGAGACAGTTGTAGCCCCTGGGCAGCCCCTCTGGTAATAGTTAAAAAGAAAGACGGAACCATGAGAATGTGCGTAGACTACCGGCAGATTAATCACATTACCCATAAAGACGCCTACCCCTTACCTAGAATTGAAGAGTCATTAGCTGCTTTAAGATCTGCTAACTATTTTTCCACCTTAGACTTAACAAGTGGGTATTGGCAAGTCCCTGTGGCTGAGGAAGATAAAGAGAAGACAGCGTTTACCACCCGATGGGTCTCTGTGAATTTAATTGTATGCCATTCGGACTCTGCAACGCACCTGGTACCTTTCAGCGATTGATGGAATGCTGTCTCGGACACAAGAACTTTGAAGCCGTCCTTCTGTACCTAGATGATGTAATAGTCTACTCAAAGACTTACGAACAACATCTACAAGACCTAGCAGAAGTGTTCGAGGCCTTATCCCGGTATGGTATGAAGATCAAGCCATCAAAATGTCACCTTCTAAAGCCAAAGGTACAATACCTGGGACACGTTGTAAGTTCAGAAGGAGTAGCACCGGATCCCGAGAAAGTAACCGTAATAAGGGATTGGCCAAGACCTACCAGCGTGAAACAGGTGAGGCAATTCCTGGGACTGGTGGGCTACTATCGTAGATTCATCCAAGGGTTCACCAAGCTAGCAGCACCTCTACAAGACATCCTGGTAGGGCAGTCGAAGAAGCCTTCAAACCGCAATCCTCCTTTCCAGTGGAGTGATGAGAGGGAAGATTCCTTTGAAAAGTTGAAGAAGGCATTGACCGAAGAAGAAGTTCTGGCATACCCCGATTACCATCAACCTTTCATCCTTTACACAGATGCCAGTAATGTGGGACTGGGAGCAGTACTATCTCAGAAGCAAGGAGGCAAGGAGAAAGTCATCGCCTTTGCAAGTAGAAAGCTCCGGCCTACTGAAAGAAATCCTGAAAATTACAGCTCCTTCAAGTTAGAACTACTGGCAGTAGTCTGGGCTGTGACTGAGCGTTTCAAACACTACTTGGCAGCTGCAGAATTCACCGTCTATACTGATAACAACCCATTGACCCACCTGGATACAGCCAAGCTAGGTGCGCTGGAACAGCGATGGATAGCCCGGCTGTCTAATTACAACTTCGTGATCAAGTATAGAGCAGGCCGAAAGAATGGAAATGCAGACGCCTTATCCCGGATGCCGCACTTGAGAGACGTGGAAGAAGAACCGGTAGAACTTGAAGAAATTGAACTACCCGCCTTCCATCGTCCCAAGGTAGGACAGTATCAATCCAGTGCCTACCAGAAACATCAACAAGTGAATCTCAACCCATTAGCACACCACAGATGGGCTGACACTCAAGACAGCAATCCAGCTGTGAAGTTGGTGAAAGAACTGCTGACTGAGCAAAGTGCGTATCCCAATGAAAATGCACCGAAAGAGACACATCAACTCTGGAAAGAGAGAGGCAAAATGTTCCTGTACCAAGGACAGCTGTGCAGAAGATATACCAATCCAAAAACGCATGAGCTAGTATGGCAGATCATTGTGCCTAAACAAGATGTAAAAATGGTCCTAGAAGCTTATCACAATGGTGCTGGTCACTTCGGGTGGAAAAAGCTAGAAGTACTTCTAAGAGAAAGATTCTACTGGGTTGGAATGAGAAGATCAATTGAAGAATGGTGCAGAAACTGTGGTCCGTGCAACCTCAGAAGAAAAGATCTAAAAAACCAAAGAGCACCACTCCAGCCTATAGTTACCAAGCAACCACTTGAGCTCGTAGCAATAGACCACGTGAAATTGACACCAAGCCGGTCCGGCTATGTCTATGCTTTAACCATCGTGGACCATTACTCACGCTTCTGGTAGTAGTGCCCGTGAAAGATCTCACTGCAAAGACAGCAGCTAAGGCGTTCCAGACATACTTTTGCAGACCCCATGGATATCCGGAACAAGTACTCGCAGACCAAGGCACAGCATTTGAATCAGAGATCTTCAGAGAATTTTGCAATATGTATGGCTGCAAGAAGATCCGTACAACAGCCTATCATCCGCAAACAAATGGCTTATGCGAAAAAATGAACCATATTGTAATCGATCTCTTAAAGACTTTACCAGAGACAGAGAGAAACCTATGGCCAGAGAAATTGCCTGATTTGGTAGACCTCTATAACAATGTCCCGGTAAGCTCCACAAACTGTACACCAGCTTACCTTATGCGTGCAAGACCTGGCAAGCTACCAATAGATCTAGAAATGGGCATCGTAAAACCTGACGCAGAAGTGCAGGATTCCAACTGGGACTCCCTACGCCAACAACAGTATCGCCAAGTGCAAGAATGCGTAGAAAGGAATCTCCAGAAAACTAGAGAAAGACGAGCAATACTTCAACCAGAATGCTCTAGCAACCCCATTAAAACCTGGTGATCAAGTGCTCAAGAGAAACCGTCGCACTAATAAACTGGACAATCAGTGGGAATCCGCCCCATATACAGTTTTACCAATGAGAGTGAACAATCCTAAAATGTGTCTTATAAGCAAAGATGGTGGATTAACATCAGTACTAGTGTCAAGAGACAATCTAAAACTATGTCCAGAGACATTGAAAGAAAAAGAAGTCATTCAACCTGAACCAGAAGTTATTCAACCAGTACCGGTTCAACCTGTTGACGAAAAAGAAGAAGATGGAGTATATCACACCTATTTAGGAGACTTTCCTAAAACCTGGCCAACCTACAATGGTGCAGTAGTAGTTCCCATGATGGCCTTCTATCAAACACCAGAGCCTGTAATACCAGAAGCCCCAAGACCAATAGAATTAGAAGCAGACCCTGTACCACAAGACGTTCCAAGACAGGAAGAACAAATTCCTAGTAATAATAGTCCTGGACACGGTGGAATTGCCAATCCCACAAATGTGGAATTATCCCTAGCAGAACCAGAAGTACTTACTAGGTATACATCCACTCACACCATCACATTGAGTACACCCAGTACACAAGCGTTACGCAGATCACAGCGTAGTACTCAGGGTCAATTACCAGCAAGATATGCAGACTACCAAATGTAAATAGATATCTCAACCAGAAATATCTGAAAGGAACTTGTTTAGTTGTTAATTAGTAGTTATTAGATGCAACGTTAAAAAAAAAGCTCAGTACCTGCAGAGACTATTCTGTATGAACTACTTGCATATTCTTGAACTCTTTTCTTCATTTATCAGCCCGGAGGCGGTAAATTAAAGCTCCGGAAAGACTGTTTTTTGAACATTCTTAAATTATTCATAAACTTTGTTGGAAAAATGGACGCTAATTGCAGTGCCTTTCCTAACAAATAAATAGCCCTCAAGGACAGAGCTGTATTAATGGACGCTATTTGAAGTGACTTTTTACAAGACTCTATTTTTTAAACTTGAGTGGTTTTTGTAACTTTTTATTTTTTTTTAGACTCTGTAAATATTATCTGTTATATCTTATGTTTATTGTCCCACAGTCCCGGAGTACTGTTCTTAACTAAGGGGGAATGTGGCGCCCCTGCGGGTATTAGCCACAGTATAAGATCATAATAGTTGCACTCACTTAGAAAGCCAAGCCACTGCACTACCACCTTTGGCCAGTAGGGGGAGCTCCAGAGACACCAGAGACTTCCCTAGAGATAAAACACTGGTTTGAGGTAAATTTTCAGACAGTTGGAGCCATGAGCTCAGAGTGACAGGAGCTGCATTGAGTTCCTGAGGACTGGCTGACAATTTCCAGGGCCAAGCCATCGGTCTGAGGAGGAGAAAACTGATAAGAGGAACACTTTCAGAATCGGGTAGCATCATTATCTACCCTAGATAAAAAGCGCAGATACGGATACCGGATCCGTGGCTGCATTAGTTATATACAATACAGCAACCGGAAAAACGTGAGGTAACAACAAGCTTCACAGGGCCAGACACAGCAACATACTAAGAGTTCAGCAGTACTCCCGGAGGGGGTAAGCAGAGAGAGACAAAGGACTCAAGTTGCCTGTTGAGTGGGACCCAGAGAGGACAGATTTGGGCCAGCAGCGAGTTCACACACGGCAGCAGGGCCACATAGACAGCGCAAGCAGGAGGTAAAGGACCCGGTGGGGCCTGAGCAACTGAACCCCTATTGCAGACTCCGGAGACGGGACTTGTTGTATTATAGTTTGGTTGAAAGTAAACCAGTTAAACCTCATCTGTGCCTCAGCCTCTGATTTAACAGTTACCATCTATCCAGGATTGGGACCATCACCGCTGAGAGGATTTGCTGTGAATCAAGTAAGTGTCTGTGCCCTTAACATCTCCTCACCATACTTCCATCTTCATCCATCATTAACTTTAACATCACCTGTCCAGGGGACCCTACAGCCCTACCCGGAAAAGGGCTATACCATCTCAGCTGCCTCTCACCATCATCCCCTGGCCAGTACAAGGCAGCGGTGGCCATATATAGCCACATTATTCTGGGTGGCGTCACGACAATAACATCTACAAACTTTATAAACTATATAAACTTCTAAATCCCCTGTAAATACCCCCTTTTAGGAGTGTGCCAGCCTGGGGCCACGGCCTGGGTCCAGCCACCAGTGACTCCCCCAAGGAAAGGGACCCTGCGCCGGGTATCCCGGTCCCCTAAGCTGGGCGGCACAATAGACTGTGCTGTAACCTAAACTGCCATCTGAACTGGTTTACAGAGTAAAGCACCCGTATAGATTGACAGCCTCTGTGTGTCTGTTCGTCTGCTGCACTGCTCCACAGATCATCTCCACATCTAGCACCACAACCATCACTGCTGGTCTGCCCCGGGGACTCGGCTCCACCTGCAGGGAGCTTCTCCATCCAAGCTGCAGTGTCATCTTCCCCGGAGGTCGGAAGCGGCGCTGGTGCCCATCACCAGAATCTGCAGGTGGCGTCACGACAAACTTTTATATATTTTTCCTCATCACCATTTCCTAACCCCCTTTTCAGTTGATCACCAGGGTCCCGGGTCTGGGAAGGCCACCAGTGACATCCCAACTACAGCAGGGCCTAGATACCCGAGTTCCCATACAGCCCTGGGTGATTTTTATACCATGAGAGGGACCATATATATCAGGAGGAGGACATATCTACCAGGATGGGGACCATATATACAAGTAGGAGGACCTATATACCAGTATGGAGAACCTATACACCAGGATGAGGACTTTTATTTCAGAATGGGCCCTGGATGAGGACCATATATACTTGGATGGGGGACATTTATAACTGAGAGCGATCATATATGTCAGGATGGTGACATGTATACCAGGAAGGTGACATAAATAACAGGATGGGGGTATTACTACATAATGAAGGGAGAGTGGGGTGGCAATTCATAAGTCTTAATAATAATAATAATAATTTATTCATTTATATAGTGCTATTAATTCCATAGCACTTTACATACATGAGTAATGCTGTCTCTCTTGGAGCTCACAATCTAAATATCCTACCAGTATGTCTTTACAATGTGGGAGGAAACCGGAGTGCCTGGAGGAAACCCACGCAAACATGGGGAGAACACACAAACTCCTTGCAGATGTTGTCCTTTGTCTCCTTGCTGGGAATTGAACCCAGGACTTCAAGTCCCCAGTGCTGCAAAGGCTGCAGTGTTAACCACTTGAGCCACCGTGATGGGTCCATACATCTGACCAATGTGTGTGTGTGTGTGTTTTGGGGTGGGGGGGTGTGGGCCCAGGTATAAATTTTGCACCAGGCCCCATTGGACTTTGGTTACACCACTGGAGCGAGCAACCCTTATAAGCACTAACAAGCGGGGAGTTGCTATCTGATGGTTTGTTCTGCCCCCCACTTATCTCTGATGGCTCAGAGTGGTCCCAGATGGCTCTTGCTGGTGATTCTGGGAAAACAAATTAAATTAAGTGGTGCGCTGGGATTGATGCACACCCTGAGCCCCTTTTAAAATGAACAGTAATCAGTGGGAACTAATATTGATTCATATTCAAACTCTGCGGCTGTAAAAGCCGCAGAGTATGAATGTGACGGTTTCCCGGTACAGTAATGAATCATCTTGCACTGCTGTATCAGTGGTGCAAGATGATTAATAAACACCCAGCTGTTGGGCACCTATTTGTCTTTTTCGGGGATAAACTGCATATGCAGCATCTGTGCAGCATATCAGCACAGATGCTGCATATGCAGTAAATAACCCCGATAATAAAGGGTTAATGTGTGCAAAGTATGTTGGCATCATGTCTCCAGGGAGTTACCACCTTCCCTAGAGACATGGTGCCATAATTCCTTGGTAGTTCAGGGGTTAATCGCTATATTTCTGGCAAGCCGGTAATTGTTGGCTTTGCCAATTTCATTAAATTTACCGGAAGCGGTTGATCGCAGTTATTTTGGCTAAAGGTTGTGCAACCTAGTATTAGGCTGAGGGTGCCAATACTTTTGTCTGGCCCATTTTTGAGTTTTGTGTGAAATGATCAATGTTTTGCTTTTTTCTTCATTCTCTTTTGTGTTTTTCATTAAAGACAAATTAAATGAAGATAATAATACCAAAGAATTTGTGATTGCAATCATTTTCAGGAAGAAACTGAGTATTATCTGACAGAATTGCAGGGTGTGAATACTTTTGGCCACATCTGTACGTTATCAGTAATTGGTTAACATTGTATTATCTGTGGTGTTACACAGGACTGCACGTGATAACTGATTACAGATAATGTATAAGATATCACTGTGGCGTTAAATAAGGCTGCACATATAAATTATCTGTACTCAGAGAGTTATCACTTTGTTATATGTGGTGCTACATGGGACTGCAGGTGACATCTACTACAGTATCTGTTTCCAGAGAGTGCTCAGTAAGTTATATGGGGTGTTAAACAGGACTACAGGTCACTTCTACTACATTTTCTGTACTGAGAGTTATCACTGTGTTTTCTGGGGTTACATAGGACTGCGGGTGACCTCTACTACCTTATCTGTAGTCAGAGAGTTATGTTGTGGTGTTACATTTTTTGGTTCTTGGCTACAAAACATATACCTTGTGGGCGCTGAATTTTTTCTTACCCTACCAACGCCCCTGGTTTGGAGACCACAAGAACATTTAAAAGGCCTTCAAGGCGGAAAGTAGTCTCCCAAAAGTCGTTTTACGACAAGCCTGGCCACTTGATCATGCTAATGTGAGCAGCTTGAGTTACCTAAATGGGCTACCATTACCTGTAGTGTCTCCGAAATTATGTCCATTTAGCAATATCTGGGACAACATTCGGTGGTCTTTGCAAAGTGCCAGCATTACATCTTGATGATTTGCATGTACAAGTGCATTCAGCATGGTAGAATATTCCTCCTGACTTTATTTATAGTAGATAAGGCATGGCAATGTGTATGGTTCTGAATGTGGTGCTGATACTCAATAAACTGAGATGTTTTGAAAATGTTCTTTCCATTTCTTAATTATTGCATATTATTAACATACCTACCAATTTTGGGATTTTCAAAACTTCATGAGTTTTCCTTTCCCTTTTTTTATTGCAATTTCAATTTTGAGGAGTGTAAATGCCTAAGATGAATAATTGACTATACATGTTGAAGAGATATTTTATGGTATAAACTGTTAATTTTTTGACCAAATCATACTGCAGCTGAGAAATATCAGCCACCATATAGTGAAGAATTATTTGATCCCTTGCTGATTTGGTAAGTTTACCCACTGACAAAGACATGAGCAGTCTATCATTTTAAGGGTAGGTTAATTTTAACAGTGTGATTTTCTGTATTTTATATTTGATATTCTATCTCTCATTGTCTAAATTATATACGGTAAATGTATTTGCATTTTGCCGAGTGAAATAAATATTTGATCCCTCTGGCAAACAAGACATTGTGGCAAAACCCTTGTTAACAAGCACAGCAATCAGACTTTTTTGTAGCTGATGATGAGTTTGCAAACATGTCAGGGGAATTTTGGTCCACTCCTCTTTGCAAATCTTTTCTAAATTATTACGATTTTGAGGCTGTCACTTTGCAACTCGGAGCTTCAGCTCCCACCATATGTTTTCAATGGGATTAAAGTCTGGAGACTGGCTAGGCCACTCCCTGACTTCCTTTGTCACCTTGGCTGCATATTTTGGGTCCTTGTCATGCTACAAGACCGAGTTACGACCCATTTTTAATGTCCCAGCGAAGGGAAGAAGGTTGTCACTCAGGATTTTACAGTACATGGCTCCATCTATTTTCCCATTGATAAAGTGAAGTAGTCCTGTGAACTTAGCAGAGAAACACCCCCAAAATATAATGTTTCCTCCATCATGCTTGACTGTGGGGATGGTGTTCTTTGGGACATAGGCAGCATTTCTGTTCTTCCAAACACGGCAAGGTGAGTTAATGCAAAAGTGCTAAATTTTTGTCTCATCTGAGCACAGCACCTTCTCCCAATCACTCTCAGAATCACCAAGGTGTTCATTGACAAACTTCAGATGGATCTGCACATGTGCCTTCTTGGGCTCAGGGACTTTGCGGGCACTGCAGGATTTTAATCCATTATGCTGTAATGTGTTACCAATGGTTTTCTTGGTGACAGTGGTCCCAGCTGCCTTGAGATCAATAACAAGATCCCCCTGTGTAGTTTTAGACTGATCTCTCACCTTTGTTATGATCTTGGATACCACATGAGATGAGATTTTGTATGGAGCCCCAGATCGATGTCGATTGACACTCATTTTGTATTTCTTCCATCTTATTACTATTGCACCAACAGTTGTCTCCTTTTTAACCAGCATCTTACTTATGGTTTTGTAGCCCATTACAGCCTTGTGCAGTTTTAGGATCTTTTCCCTGACATCTTTAGAAAGCTCTTTGCCCATGTTGTAGAGATTACAGTCTGACTCTTTAATTGAGTGTGTGGACAGGAGACTTTTACATAGGTGACAATTTAAGACAGCTGTCTTTAACCCCTTCATGACCCGGGAATTTTTCGTTATTCATATTCGTTTTTTGCTCCCCTGCTTCCAAGAGCCATAACTTTTTTATTTTTCCGTCAATATAGACATATGATGGCTTGTTTTTTGTGGGACGAGTTGTACTTTCATATGCAATAATTTATTTTACCATATAGTGTACAGGGAAATTGCAAAAAAATTCTAAATGCAGTGAAATTGCAAAAAAAGTGCAATTACACGTTTGTTTTTTGGGTATTTTAGTCGCCATGTTCACTATATAGTAAAACAGATGTGATGGGGTGATGCCTCAGGTCGGTATGAGTTCGTAGACACCCAACATGTATACCTTTATTGGTATCTAGGTGGTGAAAAAAAATTCAGAAGTTTGAAAAAAACAAAACTGACTTTTTGCTCCATGTTCTGTGACCCGTAGCGTCCTCATTTTTCAGGATATGGGGCTGGGTGATGGCTTATTTTTTGCGTCTTGGGCTAATGTTTCTAATGATATCATTTTTGGGGGGATCCGCAGTTTTGATCGCCTGTTATTGCATTTTATAGCAATAACGCGGCGACCAAAAAAACGGAATTTTGCCGTTTGGACCATTTTTTCCGTTACGGAGTTTACGGCTCTCATTAATGGATTTAATACGATGATAGATCGGGCGATTCTGAACGCGACGATACTAAACATGTGTATTTTTTTATATACTTTTATTGTGATTGGGGGAAAAGGGGGGTGATTTGAACTTTTTTTTTTTTTTACAGGTTTTTAAAAACTTTATGTTTTCATTGATTCTTATTTTTACACTGCCCCTTTAAGAGGCACCTTGCTGCACAGTCCGATCAGACTTACAAAATCAGCAAGGGATCAAATACTTATTTCCTTCACTGTATAATACCCAGCTACTATGATGATATAGCAACATTGTGAGTTCTGTCATTGTAGCTCCATCATCCACTAATATGTGAAGTACAATGT
Source organism: Allobates femoralis (assembly GCA_033576535.1). Lineage (NCBI taxonomy): Eukaryota > Metazoa > Chordata > Amphibia > Anura > Aromobatidae > Allobates > Allobates femoralis. Next base: position 133,810,941 of record JARQOC010000001.1, on the reverse strand, counting down.
CATACAAATTTAAGTATTTATAGCCTAAAAGTTTACTTCTTCAATATTTTTCAAAAATAGGGATATGCATAATAATCCTGTAATAATTGTTCTCTTAGCAGTTCCTTAAGTTAATGGCAAATTGTTTCATTTCTACTTTCGGCCACTTTAAATGACATACTTGTGAACAGAACATTTTCTGGGTGAGTAGTCTTTGTTTGCATCTGTTAAACAGTTGTGATATAACAATCACACACTCAAATTCACTATTGATTTTTAGGTTTCTACTTTAATCATACTCCCAAGTCAACCCCCTCCAAAACCATTAGTTTGTTCATCAAGAGCACCCTCTGGAGGTATGTAAATAAGGAAACAGGCTATAATGTGGTGTCTATATTATGTTGTATATAAGAGGCAAATAGAAATACTGGCCATCATTAACAAGGACTTTCTTGGATTAAGAAAAAGATGACTTTTCATCAATAATGAAACATTCTAATCCATATTAAATTGAAGTTAATTCTTTAGATGAGATTTTAGGGACTGCAGCAGCAAAGTATGAATGAATGCAACACCTCCATGAATAACATCATGTGGAGAATGGCGTATAAATACAAAACCTATAGCCATGGACCCATGATCTCAGCTCAGGATACTAATTTCTTTCTATTAAATATATATTAGATTTTGAGACTTAAAATATATGTTTAAAATGCCCTCTAAACTACAAGCAGACACATGTCTAGGCCGAAATTTCCTATCTAACCATCCATCTGTAATGCTATTCTCTCAATCCAATGTGGAAAAAAATTATTTATAATTCTCCTTTTCCCTATGCTAATTAGGGCTTTGACTAGTTGAGGGAGTGTTGTTTCCGTTGACTAATCTGCCCTTTTTCCATGTTATCACACCTTTGTGGGCGTGACCCAGCTACAAAGGCGCATTGATGCTGCATGCAACTACGCAAAATTTAAATGAGCTGATGGGGACGTCAGTTCCTGAAAATGATGTTATTATGCCCACAGGGGTGTGATAACATGGAAAGAGAGCAGACTAGTCAAGGGAAACAACGCCCTCTCGACTAGTCAAAGGCCTAGTTAGCATAGGGAAAATTAGCATTATAAATCTTTTTTTTTTCTACATTGGATTGTGAGAATAACAGTAGGCAGGTATGGTTAGGCAGAGAATTTTGGTCCATATATGTGCCTGTTTGTAGTTTAGAGGGTTTATGGGACCTGACAGGTTCTCTTTAACAATTATAATATTGCAGAAAAAAATAGACATTTAAAGAGAACCTGCACATTACCCAAACCACAGGTAGCACAAATCAGATGAATCAGAACCTGGCAGCACAATAGCCAAGTATATTTTTTGGCGGAGCATTTCAGAGAATATATAGTTAACATATCTGGAAGGTGACCAAATAGCAACATTTAGCAAGTCAACAGCCATGGCTGGAGCACTGCTTCATGTATGCCTGCTACAGGAAGATGATTGATAGCCATCATCTGCCAGCAAAAGTGTGAGCTCATCATTTTGCTTATGTCCATATATTTAAAGAAAAGTCTCCATCTGTAGACATTGTTATTCGCCGCGTGATCTTCTGCTCTCAGATGCCATTCACTGCAGATGATGTTTGAATCACCTTCCATGCCTTGCGTAAGCTTGATCAAAATGTCATTACCGACGTCACATTTAGGGGGCTGGTTTGGTAAATACTAGTTAAGACCTTGCACCAAAACATCTGAGTAGCCTTACTGCAAAACAGTCATATATTCATAGTCCATGTGCTTGCTTGGGACTTCCTTTATTACTCCAGAAACTTAGCAATGTGCTTGCTTGGGACTTCCTTTAATACTCCAGAAACTTAGCAATATGGTAATTTACTTTTTTGGTACGGCAATTAGACGGCAATCTCCATAATGTTACTGCTTGAAGAATGTACATAATGTTGACAAATGGGCTGTTTACATTGAGTTAGGGTGCTTTCACACTAGCGTTTATTTGAAATCGCGGCAGATGCGGTGAAAAAAACGCATCTGCCGCGATTACCGCATACCGGCTGCACTTGCGTCACGGTTGCGGCACAGTTGCGGCAAGCCCCATACAATGTATAGGCGGGCTTGCGGCAGGTACGGCAAGTGCGGTTTTGGCACTTGCGGCAGGTGTGGCCGCGAAAAAAACCGCGGTCTAATTTGGCTTTAGGGCAATTCTTTTTGTGTTTTTTCATTGAAGACAAATTAAATGAAGATAATAATACCATAGAATTTGTGATTGCAATCATTTTCAGGAAGAAACTGAGTATTATCTGACAGAATTGCAGGGGTGTTAATGCTTTTGGCCACAACTGTAGCTTATTCCCCACTAGTATGTTCTTAGACTTGCTGTACCCCTGGTCAGTTCTCCGTGTGGTGTGTGTATTTTGCATCCCTCCTTTCTGTCGGTGGAGGATGCAGGGAGCACGTGCCAAGGCCTCAGGGGCGCACTTCCCTGTGTTCCATTCACCTGACTTCGCGTCACTGGTCACGCGGTCAGTGACGTGGTGTAGTGGGCGGAGAGTTGTTGGGGCTGTGCGGCATCATGTTCAGCTGTCAGACTGACAAGATGCACCTTGAGAAAGAAGGCCGGGGCCTTTGAAACATGTCGGCCACGAAAGGTCAATGGAAATCAAAGCCACAGAGTCTGGAGGAAGAGTGGAGAGGCCACTATCCAAGCTGCTTGAGGTCTAGTGTGACGTTTCCACAATCAGTGATGGCCATGTCATCTGCTGGGGTAGGTCCACTGTGTTTCATCAGGACCAAAAGCAGCACTGCCCTTTTCCTAGGGCATTTTAGAGCACTTCATGCTGCCAAAAAGCTTTTTGGAGATGAAAATTTCATTTTCCAGAAGGACTTGGCACTTGTCCACACTGCAAAAGTACCGACACCTGGTTTACTAACCACAGTATCACTGTGCTTGATTTGTCAGCAAACTCACCTGACCTAAACCCCATAGTGAATCTATGAGGAATTGTCAAGAGGAAAATGAGAGACACCAGACTCAACAATGCAGACGAGCTGAAGGCTGCTATCAAAGCAACGTGGCCTTCCATAAGACCTCAGTGGTGCCACAGGCTGATTGTCTCCATGAACACTGCATTGATGCAGTAATTCATGCAAATGAAGCCTCGGTCAAGTATTGAATGCATTTACTGTACTATCTTTTCATTAGGCCAACATTTATGAGTTAAAAATCATTATTTCAGTTGGTCTTATATAATATTCTAATTTTCTGAGATAATGACTATTAAGTTTTCATTGGCTGTAAGCCATAATCATCAACGTTTACAGAAATAAACACTTGAAATAGATCTCTCCGTTTGTAATGAATCTATATAATATATGCTTTTACTCTATGTATTGCATTACTGAAATAAATTATCTTTTTGATGATATTCTAATTTAATGAGATGCTCCTGTATATATAGTGGCTCACAGACATTGCAAAGGCGACAGAGCGTAACACAAGTCTCTGTGGAGACAAGCTTCTCTTCACCTAATTTAGCTCACCTTATCTCCTTTTGCTTCAGGCAACAAAATGAAATGCCAGAAGTTCCATCACGTGCCCAATAGCTCAGTCCAGCATGAAGCAGTGGGGGCGAAGCGACAGTAGTCATCTTTTACTATAATCTTTAGAACATGATCTTCCTTTATCTATTAGACCTACTTGTACCTACGTGCTAAGAATTTTCTGACCCCAAATGAAAGATAAAATAGAAGACCAAAATATTTTTTAATAAGATCTTTTATGTTTGTACATTTACTGCTACATAAAAGTTCATAATCATAAATCTGCTGTTACTTTTTTTTCTTAGCAACTCTTCTGAGGGCCAAGATGTAAAGTCACAAAGGTATAGATCCCAACCCCTTTCCTTTCCAGACAATTAACATAATTCTAGCCCTTTGGCGTGGTAGGTGTTTTTATATACCTGTGTCTGCTGTAAGGCTGCCATGGGGAATTTAATGTCCCCTTTATTTTCTATTATAGAATGACTTACAGTCATAAAGAGAATTATTCTGGTAGCAATAATAACAAGGTGCAATAATGAATCATTGTATAAGCTTTACTTAAACATGCATTTCTATTTCTTAGGTAAAACTACCTTTTATGGTAAATCAGTTTTTATTGAATCAAACAACAAGGCATCATATAAATAAAGTTTCACCAAATTTCACAGAATATCTTGGAGATCCAATGTTATAGGCGTTATATAGTTGTAGGCATATAGTATCTTTAAGAGACAAAATAAGAACAGTCTTCATATGCTAGACAGAAAAAGATTTGAATCACATAAGAAAAAATGACCGTTTGAATTATCTGGCAGGTCAGAGGAAGTCTTTGAGGAACGTCATTACTAGTGGATTGCTGACCACTGAGGAATGGTGAAGTAAGTCAGTCGAAAGGACGTATATGAAGGCAAAAAAGGGAGAGAGCGGAGATAACAGTGCAGTAATATGGGTTCAAGAGACAAATAAGATAGGGGGGAGGAAATGCAGGATCAGAGTATTGAAGAGAGGGGTATGAAAGGAGAATGGGGCTCTATGGTCCCGGATTGCACCGGACCGGGGCAATCCAGGAAAATCCGGTTTTCACTTAATGCATGACCGCTCCACGGCAGCCTGACCGCAGGATCCTCCGCTCCCCCCACAGCCTCCCCACCCGATCCTAAGTTAGGATAGGGTGGGGAGGCGGTGGGGGGAGCAGAGGATCCCACTGTCAGGCGGCAGGGAAGCTGTCAGCATTGTTTAAAAGCCGGCGGCTTAAACAATGAAATGGGGAATTGCAGGTTTTTACTCTGCTGCCAGACCTCTTTATAGGGTCCAGCAGCAGAGGAATTACTCGCAATACTCGCTTCTCCATTGACTTACTTTGGACTCGCTAGACTCGTAACGAGTACCCGAGTATCAGGACCTACTCGTTACGAGTCTAGCGAGTCTGAATATTTCAGTACTCACTCATCCCTACCAGGGAACCCAAGTCTCAAACAATTGATTTACCAGTGTTAACAACTAAGGTTTGGTTTATAAGGTCTTTTATTCTACTGATGTTATTGATCGCAGCCACTAACTCTTCACAAGATGGACAGCAATTTTGTTTCCAATATCTGGGAATTAATCTCTTGGCTGCTGTAAGGAAGTGACAGAGCAAGCTGTGTTTTGAATTTGGAGATTGAGGCATTGATGAGGTTCAAGAGGGTCAATTCTGTGTGTTGGACAGTTCCCGTCTGAGGTTACAGAATTATAAAGATCACAAACCAAGGGCCAAAAGCGTTTGATGGAAGGACAGGCCCACCATATGTGTAAGTATGTTCCCCTGTCTGCTTGACATCGCCAGCATTCGGCCGAAGCTGAAGGGAATATTGCTTGTAGCTCCGCAGGACATCAGCACCATCTTGCCATCATAGTTTCTTTCTTGAGAAATAGCATTAAGAGAGGCCTTATAGTTAAAGAGAAATATGTTGCTTTTCTCAGATTGAGAGAATGCTTTCAGCAGATTTTGTTCCCATTTGCCCACAAAAAATGGGAACTGGCCCATTGTGGTAATTGACTCCTCTTGGAATACTTTGTAGAGTGCAGAGATGGGGTGAGCTGGAGTGCCCACTTCCAGACATTTTCTCTCAAAAGGAAGAAGAGAGTGAAAGATATTTGTGTGAGGGAGGGTGGAGATATAACTAGTTAGTCTATGAAGTTGGAACCAGGTGCCTGGAGGGATGGGAGTATTGGGAACAAATCATGGATTTGACATATACCTGAGGAGGTTAGAAAGTGAGATATAGTTAGGTAAAGACTCTTGGATTTATTCATGAATGAAGATTGACTGGGTGCTATTGGTAAAGAAGAATTCCCATATATAGGAGTTAGAGGACCTGGGAACATTGTTAGACGCATAGAATTATGGTTAAGGAATAGTTTAAAATTCCTTGTAATAAAAGGAAGATCTTCATCTTCCAAGGAGCCGGGGGACCAGATTTTTGCTAGAGGGTTGGTGGCGAAGTGGGAAGATTCCACATCTACCCATCCTTTGCCAGTAGTTGTATGGAAGAGAACTAGTATGCAAGTGTCTGGGGCAGCACAACGATAGGGTTGGAAATCTGGTAACCCGGTTCCACCCTTATCTATCCATCTGCTAAGATGTAGACATGAGAGTCTTGGTCTGCCATGGGACCAAACGAATTTTGAGATTGTACTCAAGTCTAGAGAAGAAAGAAGCGAGCAAGAAAAGAGGACTTGTTTGAAGCAAGAATAATAAACAGGATAGGAGGTCCATTCATATTGCGTTAATTCTACCTAACCAAGTAAGGTGAAGTTCATGCCATCTAGCTAGGTCAGAGTCCACCTATTTCAGGACTTCAACATAATTGAAACTAAACAGACATGAAGGATCAGCTGTCAGTTTAATGCCTAAGTATTTGAGGGAGTCTGTTTTCCATCCAAAGGGGAATTTTGCTTACAGGAGTGCAACCGTTTCCTGCGGGAGGTAGATGTTTAGTATCTCAGACTTGCTAGAGTTGATTTTAAAATTGCTTAGGGGTCTGAACAAGTGCATCTCTGAAATAATATTGGGAATGCTGATAAGGGGTTGTGTTATGTAGATGAAAATCAGGGATAGGGAATGAGCAAATACGCTCACCTTAGCCTCCCAAGATCCAATGCAGGTGCATGTGCAGTGGCTGTTATCCACCTGTTCAATAATTAGTGCTCCAGAATAGAAAAGGCAGCACTGCTCCAGTATCAACGATAATTTTCTTTATTTCGGTTAATCACATAGACAGATTAAAATTGCATCTCGTCAGGCATAATGTGCGGTACCTTGACAAGGCCCCGCACATTATGCCTGACGAGATGCAATTTTAATCTGTCTATGTGATTAACCGAAATAACAAAAATTATTGTTGATACTGGAGCGGTGCTGCCTTTTCTATTCTGTGTTATGTAGAGCTGGAGATCATCTGCAAAATGGGCTAATTTGTGGTCCCCTGAGGAGGTACTGATGCCATGAATAGCAGGGTTGTTTCTAAGGCGGCCGTCACTCGCATCAATTTCCTGCACGATATCGCTTAAGCGATCTGCGTTTTGATCGCTTAAGCGATATCGTTTGTGCATCGCTGCGTGCAATCAAGTGATTTTACACTGTAAAATCGCTTGATCGTTAGATCGCAGATTGGTGAGCCGGAGCTCATATCAAGCGACAATCGCTTGAACAATCTGCCTCATCGTGGTGTGTGACACCACGATGAGCCATCTCCCAGCGGCAGAGCCTATGCTGGGAGATGGTATCTATGGTAAACGTCGGGTTACTAAGCGCTGGGCGGCGCCTAGTAACCCGATGTGTACCATAGTTACCAGCGATCTCGCTGGCCCACATCGCTGGTGAGTCTGCCTGTGTGACAGCTCACCAGCGATGTGAACGATATTGTTAGCGATCGCGCATGCACGTGATCGCTAACAATATCGCTAGCGATATTGAACCGTGTGACGGCCGCCTAAGTGCGATGGCCAGGGATTCAATTGTTAATATATACAGAATAGGGGATAGAGGATATCCCTGCCGTGTTCCATTGCAAATATTGAATGAATTAGAGAGGGCTCCATTTATTCTGATGCGAGCAGAAGAGAATGTATAGAGTGCACCTATTCTAAGCAACATTACCTCCTAAATGCCCAAACTCGCCAGAGACGAAAATATGAAATCCCAGTGCACCCTGTCGAATGTTTTTTCGGTGCCTATCGACAGGATGCATATGAGAACTCCCCTCTTTTTGCTGTAACATTTAGGGCTATTGAACGAATAGTCCTATCCCTGACTTCACGATCAGGGACAAATCCTACCTGGTCCGAGTTAATCACTCCAGTGAGATATGTTCACAGTCTATTTGCAATTAACTTAGAGTACAGTTTTATGGACAAATTTATCAATGAAATCGGACAATAACTGCTACAGCTGGCTGGGTCTTTTCCAGGCTTAGGGATAATAACTATATGGCCATGAGAACTTGTGGGGGAAAAGAACCTCCCGCAGGAACATCGTTACACTCCCCCCAAAAGTATGGGGTTTAATAAAGTAGAGAGAACTTTGTAAAAATCTGCTGAATAACCATCCAGTCCTGGACTCTTACCGGCTTTCAAATTCTTTCACGTTTTCTGCTATTCCCTCTAATGTGAAGTCGCTTTTCAGCTCATAGAGGATGGACTCTGACAGTGAAGGGAGTTTATGTTTCACTGGAGCAAAAAAGAGAATTTTCTCTCTGAGTTGTGGTTTAGGTAGATCATGAAAATGGCCTTTGATGTTATATAGGGAGGTGTAAAATTGTTGAAAACTAGATAGGATATCTTTAGTTATGTATACTTTGGTTCCCGTGTAATTTTGTGTATGCCGGATGAAAGTATGGGTGGTTCTTGGGTGTAAGGCCCTAGACAGTAATTTGCCACTTTTGTTGCCCAGTTTGTAGAAACATGATTAATGTTGTCTCTGATACTGTGGTCTTTCTGATCAAGTAGAGATAACAGATTATGGCGGAAGACGGAGAGTTGAGAATATTGAAGAGGGGTTGAGTTTTGTTTGTGTTGGGATTCTATGTGGGAAACCTGGGATATTACCTGACCCTAATAAGGCAGGATTTTAATAATGAAGCTTAACACAGTTAGGCAATCACTGTAAAAATGATTGTGGTAGATCTCAGGGTGAGGGTCTATGTATGGCAACACTCAGGATGAACTGGCCGCAGAGTTAAGACCAAACAACCCAGAGACGTGTGTGGGACAAGGTCCAGTAGGAAAATTTAGGCTGTTGCATTCTGTGGAGATGCACGTCTGGAGGGTCTGTCCCGTGAATCCTTTGCCATCGGGGAGGAGGAGTGGGTAGTTGAGGGGTCTCGGGCCAGTCCGGCAGTTCAATAATTGGAAGGTCAAAGGTCTCCAAGAAGGAAGAAAGGTCACCTATCTTGCGGAAGGTTGCTGATTTCCCATCTTTGGTGGCAATAAATTCAAAGGGAAACCCCCATCTATAGGGGATGTTGTTTTCCTTCAGGAGTGCAAGCAGGGATATCAGGCCTCTCATTTTCTGAAGTGTACACCTGGCTAGGTCTGGCATCAGTAAAATATTGGTAGCCATGAAGGAGATGTGACCTTTTTTGCCTCACAGCTGACATTATGGCTTCCTTGAGTATAAAGAAGTGGACCCTGCAAAAAGCATGGGGCTTGGCCTCTGCTGAAGGTGGAGGAGCTAGGGCCCTGTGGACATGATCCAATTCAATAACATTGTCATGGTTTTCATCTAGGACCTGGTTGAATAGCTGCTGGACCATATGATTGAGGTCAAGGGGTGACACAGACTCAGGAAAACCTTGTATATGAATGTTGTTCCGCCTATTGCAGTGCTCAAGGTCCTCATGTCTGTAAAGCAATTCCTTAATCTTGGCAGTATTGGATTAAAGGATCTTTATGTGAGCCTGGAGTTCTTCCAGGACCCCTTCTGATTTTTTCCACCTCCTCCACTCTACTTGTAAACTCAGCCTTGAGGTAGTTTAATTCTTTTTTACATAAACTCTCCAGCCTGCAGGCAAAGATTTCTAAATCTTTCTTAGTGGGGAGCTGTTTAACATGTGCACCTATCTCAGCCATGGTGAGGTCTGCCCTCCTCGCTGCTGGATTCTCCTCGGTGAGTGATCTGTAGACGGTCTCCTTCTCTCCTCTCCCGCTATGATGTGCCAGCATGATGAGCGGCCAACGCCATGTTTGATACCGCGCTTCCTGGGAGAGATGAAGTGGTGGAACGCAGGAATCGGTCTATACAGCCTTGGTCACCCGGGTCTTCCACCCAGCACCTCTTTTGGGTCACTTGGTTTTCCTAATGGATATAAGCCGCTTTGAGGTGGAGTATAAGCGTTAGAAAGGGCTCAGTGGTACAGAGCTACAGTGGAGTGCGTCGTACTCCGCTATTGGCAAGCTACACTCCCTGTAAAACTACCTTTTATACTTTCTACTAATACATCTTTAGTTATAGTGATCTCTAAAGTTACAATAATGTTTTGCTGCAAAAACAAACTTTTTCACTTGACAATATTACAACTGAAAATATTGCAAACCCAAAATCACAGACACAGATTCTTTACTTTAAGAGCAAAGAGACAATGGAGCTCCATGCCATATGATGTTGTAATGCTTGATTCGCTATTAAAATTTAAGGACCTGAATGCCTTTCTTGAAAAATATAATATAACCAGTTATGTATACTAGATTTTTGATAGGGTATTGATCCAGGGAAGTAGTCTAATTGCCATATGTGGAGTCAGGAAGGATTTTTTTCCCCAATATGGAGCTTAGTGTTTGCCCCATGGGTTTTTTGCCTTCGTCTGGATCAACATGTTGTGCTATGGGGTGAACTAGATGGACTGTCCCATCAAAGCTGTGCACTGTGGAAAAGAACACCACACTCTGCAGACAGGTATATTCATTGCCAAAAAATTGTTAAAGAAATTAAAGTATTTCTCTAAGAAAATTATTGCAAATAAACATGTAATGTCATACACATGTTTATTTCCTTTGTGTGTATTGCAATGACATAAAAAAACACTAAGGAAAAAAAGGCAAATTGGACATAATAGTAAGAGATGTGGGCAATATGAAAATGACACCTGAAAGTGGATAAAAAGGGGAGATGTTGACTCAATCTTTGCATTTTATGTCAGTGTGCCACGCTGATTATGGAAAACAGAGGAGAAGTAAACTGTCTAAACACTTGAGAATCAAAATTGTTGAAAAACAGCAAAATTTCAAGGTTAAAGTCCATCTCCAGAGATTTTCAAGTTCCTTTATCCACAGAGCATAACATATTCAAGAAGTTTATAAACCCTAGCACTATAGCTAATCTCAATGGATATGTTTGGCAGAGAAAAATTGATGAAAGTTTGAAGGATAATACAGATGGTGGATAAGCTTCCCCACTCGAGTTCCAAAGAAATTCAAGTTGCCTTCAGGCTCACAGGGCATCAGTGGCAGTGCAAACTACCTGTCAATATTTGAATAAAATTAAATGCTATGGCAGAAGAACCAGCAGGACCCCACTGTTGGCACAGAGACATAATAAAACTAGACTGCAGTTTGCCAAAATGTTTGTGAGTGAGTCAAAATCCTTATGGGAAAGCATCTTATGGACCTGTGGACAGATGAGACCAAGATGGATCTGTGAAGCCCACCAGGGCCATGAGGTACTCGGAACTGGGCCGGTCAATTCTTTGGGAGGTCACAGTGGCAGTGACCCAGCTCTGTGACCCTGAGCATGCAGTTACAGGGGAAAGTTTGTGATGCCACCTGAGGTGTTCAGCCAGGGATGGCCGTCGCTGCATTTTCAGACCGCTGGAGAAGATGGTAGGACAGCCTGGATGGTATCCCTACCCACAGGTGGAGCGGAGCCCCAGGGCAGATGGCAAAGTCCTAATAACAGGGACGGGGCTGTGATGATGAAGAGGGCCGCAGGGTGTAAAAGGAGGAGGCACAGACAGTTCGTTTCCAATAAAAAGAAAATCTCATTGTTGTTTTTTTTTTAATGTTTACTAGAATGTCATGGTGGCTCGGTCTAATTTGGCCTGACATCATGCCAGCTGACAATACAAAGCTGGTATTAACCCATCGTTACCCAGCAATGCATGCCCATCCAGGGCCACTGGAAGAGGCAGGTAAAGCTCCTGCAAATGACACTACAATTAATGCGCCAATTCCAAGGGCGACTGTGGTCTGTGGTTTTCAGTGTGGGGGGCCCAGAATGCTTGGGCCTCACCATGCTGAGAATCTGAGCATCCAGCTGCCTGGTTTTACCTTGGCTGGTGATAAAAATATGGTGGGAGCCCATTTTTTTAATGATTTATTTAAATAATTTTAAAAAAATGTGATTCCCTGTATTTTGATAGCCAGCCAAGGTAAAGTCAGGCAGCTGGGGGTGGCAGCCAGTAGCTGTCCAGTTTATCTGCGGTAAAAATGAAACATACTGCAGAGCGCTACATCATTTTTTAAAATTATTTCTTTATTTTTATGCTACAATATGTGTGATGGGTCCAACAGCCAATCACGGACGCTGTCACAGGGAATGGGCATCTCTGATTTGCTGCTGGAGTAAGCTGAAACCAGCCCATACATTCTATCATACTAGAATGTATGGGCTGATTGCAGATTCCTTGAGCAGGAAATCACAAATGCCCATTATGTGTGACAGCATGTGTGATTGCCTGTTCTGCCCTCTGCACTGAATATCCCAGGAGGTAATGAGCGGCCCGGAAGTAGATGCGGCAGGGCAACAGGACGGCAAAACGCTAGACCCAGTAAGTAAATAATGAAGTTTATTAATTATGTGGTTTGTTTTACAGATCCCCCTTCCCCCTGCACCCGAACCCGAACTGTAACACTAATTTCCCAGGTATATTAATGTTTGCAATCTCTACACGAACACTAGCTGTTAGGTACAGACCCTGAACTTTACAGTTCAGGTTCGCCCATCGCTGTTCTACAGTGATACTACAAATACATGATTGAAGATAAAGTGCCTCACCAAGTGTATATGCCAATCTATTTACTTATATGAGAAATATACTTATATGTATTGCCTGCATATTCATACGAGTACGATATGAAGTATTCCTGCAAGAGCATATAGTAGCTCAGACAAGGGAGCCATTAATAAGTTAAACTCACTGAGGTATATGTCCACTGCTTGTGGTGGCATCCACCCAACACGCAATTCGGCTGACGCCTTTGTCAGGGGGGAGTAACCCTGCCACTCTTTTTGAAGTCTACAAAATGAATTTAGATAGCCAAATGCAGCACCCACTACAATGATTACTAACATGATTAAAATATGAGAGCCAAGCCAGATGCACAACTGGCATTCAACTGCTCCTGATGTTAGTCTTGCAGCCAGGGGTGAACCAGAGAAGAACAAGGGACACCCACTGACTTAATGATTAGTTATACAGTGAATAATGATGGTTTTGAAAGACTAGAATGTCTTTTTAGATATGTTTTGGATTTTTAGCCACAAACATCTTCCCGACCATATCGGACTCATAAAGTGATGTATTCAGATGATAGGTGCATTAGCACTTTTTCCCTGTGGTTAAATCATCCAGTAACTGTGGTAGTCAACAATTTGATATGCATGACTTTGACTTACAGTGTCACCACAGGAATCAAGTAAAGAAATATCTCCTTGCGTTCCTGCTGACAGTATACTGACCTTCTGTTATATATTTTTTTAGAAAGGTAGTTATTTTTATGAACTCTCTTAAGCCTGCCGTTCCTTTCAGTTCTATCTTCAACATCAAAATTTCCTTGAAATTTGCTTTCAAACACGTGGATCCTTAGCGGAGTGGTCTCCAGTGCAGTTTTGTCACAGATTTTGTCATTCTCCTTGAAACAGTAGAAAAGGTTGAGAGAATTGTAGGCATCTCCCTTGAGACAAATATGCAGATAAGATAAGCCACTCTGCATATTCCAAAGTTATTGTTAGTGATTCAGAAAAGAAGACAAGAGCAAATGTTTAAAAGAATGTATTTTACTTACACTGTAATTGCTGTGGGAAATGAGCACTTAGAGTATATTGTGTCTGGAATTAATGGATTAAGCCTTTATTATATTTAAATTCATACAAATGTATGATGAGCTTAAATAACTTCATTGTCTTTTGTCACAGGTATATTTTATTCTTTTAAAACTGACTTTTGACTTTTATGTACATCCTTAATAATAATCTGCCCAGGGGTTTATCAAATTTAACAATGAGGTTAGAGTTTCCAGAAATATCACACTGATAATGTTTCACTTTCTGCATTTAAAATCTTAACTTTTATTACATTGACTGAGGTCGTAGCAATACATTGTTATCAATGAGAAATATATTCAGAAATTATCAGAAATTCAAAGATAAATCAAATAAATTACTGTACTTTTTTGCATCACGGAAGCAATCTGAATGCATTACTGGAACAACTAATATACAGTCATAGCCAAAAGTGTTGGCACCTTTAAAATTGTTTCAGAAAATGAAGTATTTCTCTCAGACCTTTATTGCAATTACGCATGTTTTGCTATACACGTGTTAATTTGCTTTGGGTGTATTGGAAAAACACTAAATAAACCTGAGAAAAATAGGCAAATTGGACTAAATTTCACACTAACCTCCACATTGGGACAGACAAAATTGTTGGCACCCTCAACTTAATACTTGGTTTCACACCCTTTGGAATAAATACCAACACACCATGGGCTGCAGTTGCAGTTGTGGTGAAAAGACTGATGGCCACTTTACACACACCAACTTATCTGTCCAACTTCTGACCAACTTGCTGGTTGCAGTGAAATCATGGATACATTTTTCCATTGTACACAGCAACAAAATGGAGCAATGTGTCCATGATTTCACTGCAACCAGCAAGTTGGTCAGAAGTTGGACAGATAAGTTGGTGTGTGTAAAGTGGCCTTCAGAGATTCCTCTTGCACCCTGGGTACTTCCACAGAGATTTCTAGGGCAGGTGTGGCCAACTAAAGTCCTCAAGGTCTGAAAACAGATCATCTTGATCAAAGTTAGCTGGTCTACACTTTTTGGTGAAAGCCAAATGCACTTATCTGTCAGGACACCTCTAGCAGTGCTGAAGACATGTTTTGACAGAACGCTGGCTGCTGGGCATGACAAAACCTTCAAGGCATGACTGGCGAGCTCAGGTCTGTCTTTCATTTTTTAAGCCCAAAATGCAAAAGGGTCATACCTCCCTGGTGGCAAGAATATTGAGCTCAAGATACTCCTGCACTATCCTCTCCAGTCGTTCAGTATGTGTCAGACTTGCACTCAATTCTCCTGGTGGAAAGGTTGGTTTAAAAATTTGTCAAACAACTCTCAAAAATTTCTTCTGACAATTAAGGCCCAACTGGGCCTTTAAACTACTGCTGCTAATGTGTCTGCACTGAAGACTCAATGTTCCCTGAGTTGGAAGTGTAGATCTGCGATGCATTCTATGCCCCTCACTGCTGTCTTGAGGAAAAGTAGCCTTAAGATTATCTACAAGCATTTTTTGATACTCCAGCATGCGCGTGTCCCTGTCCAGGGTGGGAAGCATCTGGTTATTTTTACTCTTGTGCCATCGAACTCAAAGTGTGGCTACCCAGTAGTCAGAACTAGTGATGAGCGAGCATGCTTGCCGCTAATCCGTACTCGCACGAGTATCCCGGTACTCGGGAAACTTGGCGAGCACCAAGTACTGCCGAGATGCTCAGACTCATCACAATTCATTATCGATGTTACACAGATACACAGCTCCCTTCAGTGCACAAAGTTAGCTTGCACCTCTCAGAGAGAAGATTGATTGTTAGAGTCCCTCTGGGGGGCACAGTAAGGTGTTGTATGCTGTGACGATTTGAAAAAGCCCACCCTCTCGCTCTTTCCCAGAAACACTAATTTTATAGCTGGATGTCTGTGGGTGGAGCCTGTCACTCATTGACTTGCATTGGGCTCGGTGCTCGGTCGAGCATCTCGAGATGCTCGACCAGAGGTTCGAGCACCCAAGCATTTTAATGCTTGCTCATGACTAGTCAGAACTAATTTGAATCCTAACAATACAGGCATCATGGTGCAGATAGTGCAGCAAGAAGTTTCTCATGTGTCTGGCACATCGATGAGGCCCAAGTCCTTGTTGTGTTCAACAAGGGGTCACAATTGAGTTTCCTTCCTTTGTCCTCTCCAGGACAACAAAAGGGGAAATCATTTCTTTGTCATATCAAGACTTCTGTTCCCATCACCTCATCATTCTCATCTTCCTCCATTTCTTTCTTCATTTGTCTGGCATCATGGGCCCCCTCTGCCACACTACTTGCTCCACCCAGGGCCGTATTTGCCATTAGGCACTCGTAGGCACGTGCCTAGGGCGGCGCCATTCAAAGGGGGCGGCGTCTCAGCGTCTTTTCCATTTTTTTTTCTTTTTTCTGATTGTGTTGGCCGGGTCGTAAGCCCCGCCCCCTCATACACCCCCGCCCCCCCCAATCGTCATCAGGCCCGCTCATGCCTGTGTTGGCCGGGTCGTAAGCCCCGCCCCCTCATACACCCCCCAGCCCCCCCCCTACCTCATCGTCATCAGGCCCTCTCATTGGCCCATGCTCTTGCCCTCCTGCACTGGGCGGGAAGGAGTGAGAGCCGACGAATGAAGAGGATTAGAGGAGCGACGTGCTGGAGCCTGGAGGATGAGGAGAAGCAGCTCCAACCTCCGGGTAAAAAGGTGACAGACCTCCTGCTGTGTCTGTGCTGTGCACAGTCCAGGCAGAGAGAAGGAGGGAGTGGGGGAGGAGCTGCCTGGGGACGGCTGCTGGGAGCGGGGGAAGCTGGATATGTAGCCCCTTCCTGCAGCAGAAAGAAGTGTATGTGTGAGGTATCTGTAAAATGTGTGTGTGAGTTGTGTGTCTTCTGTGTGAGTTGTGTCTGTGTCTTCTGTGTGTGAGTTGTCTGTGTCTTCTGTGTGTGAGTTGTGTCTGTGTCTTCCGTGTGTGAGTTGTATGTGTCTTCTGTGTGTGAGTTGTGTCTGTGTCTTCCGTGTGTGAGTTGTATGTGTCTTCTGTGTGTGAGTTGTATGTGTCTTCTGTGTGTGAGTTGTGTCTGTGTCTTCTGTGTGAGTTGTGTCTGTGTCTTCTGTGTGTGAGTTGTTTGTGTCTTCTGTGTGAGTTGTATGTGTCTTCTGTGTGAGTTGTATGTGTCTTCTGTGTGAGTTGTATGTGTCTTCTGTGTGAGTTGTGTCTGTGTCTTCTGTGTGAGTTGTGTCTGTGTCTTCTGTGTGTGAGTTGTTTGTGTCTTCTGTGTGAGTTGTGTCTTCTGTGTGCGAGTTGTGTCTTCTGTGTGTGAGTTGTATGTGTCTTCTGTGTGAGTTGTGTGTGTCTTCTGTGTGAGTTGTGTGTGTCTTCTGTGTGAGTTGTGTGTGTCGTCTGTGTGAGTTGTGTGTGTCTTCTGTGTGAGTTGTGTGTGTCTTCTGTGTGAGTTGTGTGTGTCTTCTGTGTGAGTTGTGTCTGTGTGTGAGTTGTGTCTCTGAGTTGTGTCTGTGTGCGAGTTGTATCTGTGTGTAATGTCTCTGTGTGTGAGTTGTGGGGTGCAGAGGGACAGCGGAGAGGAGGACGGGTGCAGGAGGACAGAGGAGCAGCAGGAGGGACAAAGGAGAGGAGGACAGGGGTGCAGGAGGACAGAGGAGCAGCAGGAGGGACAAAGGAGAGGAGGACAGGGGTGCAGGAAGACAGAGTAGCAGCAGGAGGGACAAAGAAGAGGAGGACGGGGGTGCAAGAGGAACAGCAGGAGGGACAGAGGAGAGCAGGACGGGGGTGCAGAAGGACAGAGGAGAGGAGGACGGGGGTGCAGGAGGACAGAGGAGAGGAGGACAGAGGAGCAGCAGGAGGGACAAAGGAGAGGAGGACGAGGGTGCAAGAGGAGCAGCAGGAGGGACAGAGGAGGACAAGGGTGCAGAAGGACAGAGGACAGGAGGACGGGGGTGCAGGAGGACAGAGGAGAGGAGGACAGAGGAGCAGCAGGAGGGACAAAGGAGAGGAGGACAGGAGTCCAGGAGGACAGAGGAGCAGGAGGAGGGACAAAGGAGAGGAGGACGAGGGTGCAAGAGGAGCAGCAGGAGGGACAGAGGAGGACAAGGGTGCAGAAGGACAGAGGACAGGAGGACGGGGGTGCAGGAGGACAGAGGAGAGGAGGACGGGGGTGCAGGAGGACAGAGGAGAGGAGGATGGGGGTGCAGGAGGACAGAGGAGAGGAGGATGGGGGTGCAGGATGACAGAGGAGAGGAGGACGGGGGTGCAGGAGGACAGAGGAGCAACAGGACGGGGGTGCAGGAGGACAGAGGAGCAGCAGGAGGGACAAAGGAGAGGAGGATGGGGGTGCAAGAGGAGCAGCAGGAGGGACAGAAGAGGAGGACGGGGTGCAGGAGGACAGCCGAGCAGCAGGAGGGACAGGGAAGAGGAGGACGGGGGTGCAAGAGGAGCAGCAGGAGGGACAGAGGAGAGCAAGACGGGGGTGCAGGAGGACAGAGGAGAGGAGGATAAGGGTGCAGGAGGACAGAGGAGCAACAGGACGTGGGTGCAGGAGGACGGAGGACAGGGTTGCAGGAGGACAGAGGGACAAAGGAGAGGAGGACGGGGGTGCAAGAGGAGCAGCAGGAGGGACAGAGGAGAGGAGGACGGGGTGCAGGAGGACAGCCAAGCAGCAGGAGGGACAGGGAAGAGGAGGACGGGGGTGCAAGAGGTGCAGCAGGAGGGACAGTGGAGAGCAGAACAGGGATGCAGGAGGACAGAGGAGCAACAGGACGGGGGTGCAGGAGGACAGAGGAGCAACAGGACGGGGGTGCAGGAGGACAGGAGCAGCAGGAGGGACAGCGGAGAGGAGCACAGGGGTGCAGGAGGACAGAGGAGCAGCAGGAGGGACAGAGGAGAGGAGGACGGGGTGCAGGAGGACAGAGGAGCAGCAGGAGGGACAGAGGAGAGAAGAACGGGGATGCAGGAGGACTGGGGCTGTGGCTGGCACTGTGTGGTGATAATGGCAGCTGTACCGTGTGTCTGCCTCCATGCAGCTGCCACCACCTTCCTGTGTTGGCAGGGTGTGGTATACTGGGAGTTGTAGTTCTCCTGCCTGTCCTATATGATTTCTGGGCAGTGTGTTGGGTGCTGGGAGTTGTTCTTCCAGGTGGGCTCAGTGTTGTCCCGCCGCCCGTCTGTGGCCTGTCTGTCTCTTCTGGGATGTCCTCAGCTCTGTGCTGTGCACAGACAGTGTACCACCAGCTCCGTGCTGTGCACAGTGTACCACCATGTCCTCAGCTTTGTGCTGTGCACAGACAGTGTACCGTACACTGTCTGTGCACAGCACGGAGCTGAGGACATGGTGGTACACTATGCACAGCATGGAGCTGAGGACATGATGCTACACTGTATGTGTCTTCTGTGTGAGTTGTATGTGTCTTCTGTGTGAGTTGTATGTGTCTTCTGTGTGAGTTGTATGTGTCTTGTGTGTGAGTTGTATGTGTCTTGTGTGTGAGTTATGTCTTCTGTGTGTGAGTTGTGTCTTCTGTGTGTGAGTTGTGTCTTCTGTGTGTGAGTTGTGTCTTCTGTGTGCGAGTTGTGTCTTCTGTGTGTGAGTTGTATGTGTCTTCTTTGTGAGTTATATGTGTCTTCTGTGTGAGTTGTGTGTGTCTTCTGTGTGAGTTGTGTGTCTGTGTGTGAGTTGTGTCTTCTGTGTGTGAGTTGTGTCTTCTGTGTGTGAGTTGTCTTCTGTGTGTGAGTTGTATGTGTCTTCTGTGTGAGTTGTATGTGTCTTCTATGTGAGTTGTATGTGTCTTCTGTGTGAGTTGTGTGTCTGTGTGTGAGTTGTGTCTTCTGTGTGTGAGTTGTGTCTTCTGTGTGTGAGTTGTGTCTTCTGTGTGCGAGTTGTGTCTTCTGTGTGTGAGTTGTGTCTTCTGTGTGTGAGTTGTATGTGTCTTCTTTGTGAGTTGTATGTGTCTTCTGTGTGAGTTGTGTGTGTCTTCTGTGTGAGTTGTGTGTGTCTGTGTGTGAGTTGTGTCTTCTGTGTGTGAGTTGTGTCTTCTGTGTGTGAGTTGTGTCTTCTGTGTGTGAGTTGTATGTGTCTTCTGTGTGTGAGTTGTATGTGTCTTCTGTGTGAGTTGTATGTGTCTTCTGTGTGAGTTGTATGTGTCTTCTGTGTGAGTTGTATGTGTCTTCTGTGTGAGTTGTGTGTCTGTGTGTGAGTTGTGTCTTCTGTGTGTGAGTTGTGTCTTCTGTGTGTGAGTTGTGTCTTCTGTGTGTGAGTTGTGTGTGACTTCTGTGTGAGTTGTGTGTGTCTTCTGTGTGAGTTGTGTGTGTCTTCTGTGTGAGTTGTGTGTGTCTTCTGTGAGAGTTGTGTCTGTGTGTGATGTGTCTGTGTGTCAGTTGTGTCTCTGAGTTGTGTCTGTGTGCGAGTTGTATCTGTGTGTAATGTCTCTGTGTGTGAGTTGTGGGGTGCAGAGGGACAGCGGAGAGGAGGACGGGTGCAGGAGGACAGAGGAGCAGCAGGAGGGACAAAGGAGAGGAGGACAGGGGTGCATGAGGACAGAGTAGCAGCATGTCCTCAGCTTCTTGCTGTGCACAGACAGTGTAGTGTACTGTCTGTGCACAGCACGGAGCTGAGGATATGGTGGTACACTGTGCACAGCATGGAGCTGAGGACATGATGCTACACTGTCTGTGCACAGCACGGAGCTGAGGATGTGGTGGTGCACTGTCTATACACAGCACAGAGCTGCGGACATGGTGGTACACTGCACAGCACGGAGCTGGGGACATGGTGGTACACTGTGCACAGCACGGAGCTGGGGACATGGTGATACACTGTGCACAGCACGGAGCTGAAGACATGATGCTACACTGTCTGTGCACAGCATGGAGCTGAGGACATGGTGTTACACTGTGCACAGCACGGAGCTGAGGGCATGGTGGTACACTGTGTACAGCACGGAGCTGAGGACATGGAGGTACACTGTGTACAGCACGGAGCTGGAGACATGGTGGTACACTGCACACTCGCAGTGTGCTCTCAGAGATTGATTAACATTGGTCCGAGTGCAATGCGATGAAATCACACATTGCACTCATCCGAGTTTCACGCCAATGTGTCCGTACCCTAATAATAAAATCCATATAGTAATCCTACAATGTCTGCTGGACATGGTATGGGGAGGGTTTATGGCTCAGTACACACTCCATACTTCTTGTTATTAACCAGTTAATGCTCTCTTGTCCACCGCACTGCAGTGTGAAAAGAGGAAGACAGAGAGACAGGCAGCAACATGGCATCAGAGAGCCCCTGACCTCGAAATAGAAGATCCTCAGATCCCGGTATTGTGACATAATATTAAGAATAATATCCTTTGCACTTATATTACACTATGAACTCCACAGCATTTTACATACATCATCAACACTGTCCCCATTGGGGCTCACAATGTAAACGTTCTACCAGAATGTCTCTCTGTAGTGTGGTTGGACAAACCTTTTATATGTACTACATGATGAAATATGGGGGGAGAAGCTACATGAAGCTTGGGGGGGGGGGGGGAAGTGGGGGAAAGGCCGCGACTGGGGGGAAGATTGTCCGTGACGGGGGGAGGGGCTGCAACAGGGGGAGGAGCTGTGATGGGGGAGGGGCCACAATGGGGGAGGGGCCGTGACGGGGGGGGCAGCCACTGACAGTGCCTAGGGCAGCAGAAACTCCAAATACGGCCCTGGCTCCACCCTGCCATGTGCGACAAGAGTCCAGACCTTAGACATGTTGATATCCCTTCCACATCCTCCTCTTCTTCCTCCTCTTACTCTGTGACCAGCACCTAATTCCAAAAGCATCTTTAAGGGTAACACAAATATTTGGCAATCAATTGTTTGAGGCCCATAAAACCTTTTAGTGGAGCCACAAAGGTTTGGCAATTACTAGTTTGAGACCCAAAAAAGCTTTTATGGAATACACAAA
The DNA here is from genome assembly GCA_033576535.1 of Allobates femoralis. NCBI lineage: Eukaryota > Metazoa > Chordata > Amphibia > Anura > Aromobatidae > Allobates > Allobates femoralis. The sequence goes on along the minus strand of JARQOC010000001.1, from coordinate 133,789,416 downwards.
GATTTGGCAATCACTTGTTTGAGTCCAATAGGTACCACAAAGATTTGGGAATACATTTTTGCTATGCAAAAAATGCACCTTTGGTAATGCACACAGTTTTGGTAATCACTTGTTCTAAGCAAAAAATGCCAATGTCCGGATGGACCCTCTCGATCTCCTATTCTTCTAAAAAGAGATTGAGTAGCAAGCTATCATTCTGTGTGGCAGGGCTGGAGCAGTACAGAGCAGCGGCAGCAGCACTGTCCTTAGCAGTAACACTCTCAAAATGATGACGACGGCAAATTATATCCAGAGGGACATGTGACTTAGGCAGCCAATGTCACAAGTCCTTGTGTCTGCAAGTTGTGGATGGTTTATGCACTTTGATTGGCTGCCGGCCCAGAACATACAGCAATAAGTGCAGGGAAAGAATCTGGAGCATCTCTGACCTCTCCCAACCCCCTCCCTTTATTAAATATGTCCCGCTCGCTATCCTGCTGTCTTAGCCAGATAGAAGAAAAGCATCACTGCAAACACAGTAATGATTTTTTTTACATCCGATCAGTTACCAAACAATGCTGTGTTTGCCGATTTTCAAGCAAAATATTCCTGCTCCTGATCCCAAACCTGAATAGTTCATGCTAGTGCTGAATTTAAAATTGGTTAACATGTTCATTGCAAGTTTGCTTATCTCCACTTAAAAGCAACCTGTCATGTAAAAATAACTCTATTAAGCTGCAGAGATGGGGTTAATCTGCAGGTTAATAGCATTTTAACCACTTCATAACCAAGGATGTATATGTACGTTCTTGATCATGTTCCTCCACATAATGTTAGCTGACGCACTGAGCTCGCATCATCCCCCACACATCTCAGCTGATGTCAAACACAAAAGTTCAAAGTACTCCCCTTTGCCCCATTGACAATAAAACTATTTAAAAAATGTAAAAATACACATATTTGGTATCGCCGCATACAAAAATGCCCAATCTATCAAATTATAAAATCAATTAATCAGATCTGTAAACTACATAATGGAAAAAAGTCCAAATTTAATTTTTTTAGTCACCACAACATTGCAATAAAACACAATAACAGGTGATCAAAACAATGCATCTACCCAAAAATGGTATCATTAGAAATGTCAGTTCAAGCCACAAAAAAAGCAGTCATCACACAGCTCCAGATCCCAAAAAATGAGAACGCTGCGGATCGCGGAAAATGGAGCAAAAATGCAATTCTTTTTTTTTAAAAAGTCTGAAATTTGTTTAACACATAGCAAACATTACTTTTAATGTATATCAATGAACTCATACTGACCTGAGGCATGCAACGTGTCAGTTTTACCATATAGTGAACATTGTGAGTTAAAAAAACAAATGTGTAATTGCACTTATTTTTTTTAAATTTCACTGCATTTGGGATTTTTTTCCCATTTTCCTGTTCATTATATGGTAAAATAAATTATTTAATTTTACTTTTAATAGCCGGCAGCAGCGGTATAGAGAGGATCGTCTCTCTGTGCAGTGAAGCCGGTCTTGTCTATGCACAGAGAGACGGCGGCTGCAGTCCCTGGCTTCACTGACAGCGCGGCCAAAAAGGACTAAATGAGTGCACACGCATTATATTGCTTTACAGTCAGCAGTCCTCTTATCCACTGACAGTGTGCCGAATCTCCTTCATAGCTGCGGATTCGGCACATTGTGTCAGTGAAGGAGGGGACCGCTGTATGCAATGGGGGTGGGTGGTCTGGTCACTTTAGGGGTTGGGGCGGGCTTGTAGGAGCCTGAGGGTGGCTGGCTATACTGAGACTGGGGGGGCCGTGTTTGTAGGAGACTGGGTGTAAACGACCAATTCTCCATTTACATGCAGGCTCCAACACAAACACGCCCCCTGGTCATTTTCCGGCAGACGCAAATAGGTGATATCTGGGTAACTATACAAAATGTTGACAGGATGTATATTACAAACTGTCCAGATTTTGCAGCCTTGATACACATAGAAATTATCCAAAATGCCTGGACAACCCCTTTAAGTCACTAATCAAAGCACAGCTGCTCTGATCTGCCTTATTACAGATAACCAAACCTCAGTAAAATGCTAGCGACCCCTGAAGAAGGTCGTGACGTGAAACGTATGTCGGGACTGGTGTGGCTGGCGGGTCCCTGAACTGTTTTCACTACTGGTAATGACACATGATGCTCTATTTTGTGCATCTATTATGTTATTTTTGTAGATGGTGATACAGATGTCCCATTGGTCATATAATGACTGATTATATGTAGCAATTAAAATGATCCGAGTTGCTGTATGAATGGAGATGGACCAGAATCTTTCAGGAAATGGTGATTATTTCAACGCATTTCAAAGCTGACCCAGCCTCTTCATCAGGAACACACCAAAAAATAATTTATTTATTTTTCTGTTTCCTGAAAAATTCCAGTCCATCTCCATTCATACAGCAGCGTGGATCGTTTTAATGCTTTGTCCTTTGGATCTGTAGTTTGCACGGCCATCCACGTGGAATGATGGATCCAGCGGCAGCTGTATAAGGCATATACATGAGTTGTGGGTCACATAACTGGGAAAAGTGAGCAGTATATCACAAGATAAGTAACTTTCAATAAAGAGATAAGACCCTATTGCGCCCTTGTCTGCCCCCTTTAGGTATATGAAGCAATTGACACGCCCACCAGGGCCATGGGGTACTGGCATCTGGGCTGGGTCAGTCCTTTTCTGGGGAAGTCACGGGGCTGTGACCTGTTCCGTGACCCTGGAGGTGTTGTTAAATGGGGAAATAGTTTATATAGGATTAAGTGATGCCACCTGTTGTATTCGGCTATATAGGGCTAACGCTGCAGTTCAGGACCACTGGGGCAGTTGATGACGCAGCAAAGATGACACAGCTCCCCACAGGTGGAGCAGGGCCCCAGGGCAGATGATTTAGTCAGAGAGGGCTGTGGTGATTGTCAGGGTGCAGGGTGACAGACACAGGGAAAGAACCAGAGGACACAGGGTTGTAGTTTCTGTTATCTTTACTTAGTGATTGCAGATGCATTTCGGGGCACTTTTTATATACGGTAATGGAGGTCCGGGTGGCCTGGAAGCAAAAGGGTGATCCACCACACCAGGGGAATTCAGAGGCCTCCCTTTTGTGCTCTTTATTTTGATCCTATGCTGCCTAAAGACATGCTGTCTTCTGCCCTCCGGACTCTGCTGCTGGGTCTTCAGTTTCCCACAACTCAGGACTTCGGTGTCCTTTTCTCTGGCGCTTAGCTCCAAGATGAGCTCTGTCAGCGCTCAATTTCCCCTCAGAGCTCTCCTCAATGTCTCTCCTGTCTTCCCCCTCAGACCGTCTCACAGTGACTGAACTCTTATTTCCTGTTTGTCTCCTCTTTTATAACTGGTCCAACTGCCTTTCTACTGTTCACATCCTGCTGCTCCCCTGAAACCGTGTTAGAGCTCCTCCTTCAGGCTTGGAGCAGGAAAAGTGTTGGATGCTTAGTATTACTTGGCATGAGGACCCCTTCTTGCTTCCAGGCATGACATCACCCCTGGGAGGGAGCTAATGCCACTGTGGCACCAGATCCTGGGGTGCCACATTCCCCCTAGTTAACTTCAGTACGTTCAGTACTGAGGAAACATTTGAAAGACGGGTATTAACAACAACCCCCCGCCCTGTAGCCGCAAGGAGACTCGGCATTTTATTTGTAGTTTTGGTTCCAGACACACCCCTTACAAGCAGGTTTTAATTGCATTTAGTGGCATATACCCATAAACGCAAGTTCACACTGCAGACATAAGGCGACTAGAGTAGGACCCGGTAGAATGAGACCTTGCTGCGGTTACCGGGCTCGGATGTCATGGCCATCACATCAGCTAAGTTGTCATGTTATTCCTTACATAAGCTTTGAGTAGTTTTCCACTGTGCCTTTTGCTCCAATTCACACTGTGCATTAATACATGTCAGCCATTAGCTTTTTTTTTTTGTTAGAATTTCTGATGTTGGTGTGCAGCGGATATTTATCTAGTAACGTTATGTATTTTTCCAGCTAGCACCCAACATAGAGGTGTGCCAGCCATCTTTAATATTACATATGTCTTATGGGTAAGCTGGGCAGCTGTCTACGACTCCTTAGACTCACTATGGTCATGACAGGCTCGATGCTGGCAAGAGGTTAATTCTCTTGATCCACTGCAGTAGTGCCATCTATGGCTGGAGATAACGAGTCTTCATTTTGTTCTAAAGTCTCTGCCGCTTCTGGTACTACTACTTGGGGAAATGTCAGAACAGGTACAACAATTGCATTATTCACCTGTGTCCAAGACTGAGGAAATTCTCCAAGAATTGTACGAATCATTCCTTCTATCTTTTCTGAGTGTTGGGGGCTGTCTTCGTTTTTCTCTTGGTTCTTCAACTGGTCAGGACATATCTTCAGATGATCCCTTGACACTGCTGCTGAGGTCACGCCTCCATCTTTACTGATGAGGTACACCTAGTGATTGTCAAAACAGTGTATGGCTCTGCCATACATCAAGTTTGGTCATCAAGTTTGTTCGTTCTTCTCTTTTTTTTGAGGACTTGTTCTCCAGGTGTTAAAGGAACTGCAGGGGCATGCTGGTTATAGTTTCGCTCTTGTCTTTGCCTTGCCTGCGAAAAACTCTTATCTACGCACTCTAGAACTTGGCTATACTGCTGTTGTCGTTCTGTATTCCAGTCTACTTCTGGTGCTGTGACCTCAGGCATTAAGACTTCCATGTCCGGGTAAACTGGCAACTTGCCAGGTGTTGCTATCATCAGGTAGGTAGATGTGCAGTTGGAGGAATTCACTGGGATATGGTTATACAAGTCTACCAGATCTGGCAACTTCTCTGGCCACTGACTTCTTTCTTCCAGAGGCAGGGTTTTAAGCACCTGTATTATTACCTGTTTCATCTTTTCACACAACTCGCTGGTCTGGAGATGGTATGGCTTCGTCCTGATCCTGGAGTAATGGTCTACTATGGTCAGGGCGTAGAGATAGCCCGACTGACTCAGGGTTAACTTCAGGTGGTACAAGGCTACCAGTTCAAGTGGCTGGCTGGTAACTATGGGCTGTGGGGAGACCTCTGGCTTTCACGGTCTTTCCTCCTCAGGTTGCATGGTCCACACTCACGACACCATCTATCAATCGCTTTCCTCATGCCAACCCAGTTAAACCATTCACACAGAAGAACTTCCAGTTTCTTCCACCCGAAGTGGCCTGCTCCATCATGGTATGCTTCTAAGACCATTGAGGCATCTTTCTTCAGAACTACTATTTGCCAAACAAGTTAATTGGTTCTGGAATTGACACTTCTCCGACACAGATTCCCTTCATAGATAAATAATTTACCGTTCTCCTTCAACAACTGCTGTGTCTCTTGTGGAGCATCTGGACAAGGTTGTGAATCAGCTTGTGTCAGCAACTCCTTTACTAGGCGGACAGCCAGGTCACCATCTTGCGTGTCTGCCCATCCATGGTGGGGCAATGGTTTGAACTTGACCTCTTGCATGGAATGGAGATTGACCCCTGGAAGAAGGCTGAGGCCAAAACGTGCATGTAGGGGCAATCCCTGATAGTCTGTGCAGACCAGGTAATTATATGATGGCAATACTTTGAGCTGTTTGGTGCATTGGAATACTGGAGCACAATAGTTTTTTTCACATATATACTTGGTCATTAAATATAGAGGTGGGAATCAGAGGGTGTTTTCCTAGGTCCCCCTATCTATTGATCCTTAGGAAATAACACTGTTGTGGTTCGGTTGTTTTTGTATTCATGCACTAGCACTTTAATTGAGTTTCAGACATTTTGTGCTTTGGCATTTTTTTCTGTAAGCACTAAGCACTTTTATTAGGACTACTGCCTAAAACAGTGACAAGCACTTTTTAAGGTCATCTTTGTTTAAGGTGTATAACACAGATTATCAATTTTCGCTACCCATTATTTATATGTTTTTGCATATTATTATTTTTTATTCAAATAAAGATTTGTAATTTTGCATATATACAGTCTATTTTTCAGATTTATAATTTGCATTCAACATTTCATGAATTTTAGGATACAAACCAACATTTCTAATTTTTTATGAAAGGTATCCTTCTTTCAGCTTAAATCCTGTTTCTTACACAGTGGGAGCACTGATTCACTCCATGAACATTTCATTTGTATTTACATAAATGTTTTCTTAATTTGACATACCACCATGTCCATTGTATATAGTTTGTATATTGAATATTCTTTGTTGTTAATAATTCCATTATTTTCCTTGCTCTCTTCCCTCATCTTAAAACCATTTTCTTTACTCATTGTATCTATGCTGACTTTCCCTACAATTTATCCCCCTCCCTCTTTCCCTATTTTATTATTTCTTCCCAACATATATTTTTACTTAAATTTATGTAATCCTATTAATATGTGAACTATGTATTACTTCATTTGTCATGGTTTTAATAAAAACATTTAAACATGATGATGGAAAGCCGGTAGCTCTATTTCTTCCAGCTCTTCCGGGTATTCTTCCACATCTGGCAGATTGGGCATCCTAGACAGCGCATCCGCATAAGCATTCTTATGCCCTGCTTGGTACTTGATGGTAAACTTGTAATTGGATAGCTGGGCCATCCATCGCTGTTCCAGCGCACCGAGCTTCGCCGTCTCAAGGTGGGTCAGCGGAATGTTGTCTGTAAAAATGGTAAACTTTGCTAAAGCCAGGTAATGCTTGAAGTGCTCCGTTACTACCCAGACTAAGGCAAGAAACTACAGCTTAAAGGAACTATAGTTGTCAGGGTTCCTCTCTGTGGGACGAAGCTGCCTGCTGGCGTAGGCAATCACTCGTTCTCTGCCTCTTTCCACCTGGGATAACACGGCTCCCGATCCCACATTGCTGCCATTACTGTAACGTAGAAAGCGTTGGCTATAGTCAGGGTAGGCCAGTACCTTGTCCCCTGAAAGAGCCATCTTCAGCTTGGTGAAGGAGTCTTCTTCTTTCTTGCTCCACTCAAACGGGGAACTCAGATTCTTGGCCTTCTTGGACTGGCCCACCAAGAGGTCCTGTAAGGGTGCTGCTACCTTGGTGAAGCCCTTTACTGCCTCACTTCCTTGATCGTGGAGGGTCTTGGCCAGCCCTTGATTACAGTGACTTTATCTGGGTCTGGTGGTACACCCTCGGAGCTTGCCAAATGACATAGGTACTGCGCCTTGTGCTTCAACAGTTGGCACTTGGACGGCTTTACTTTCAGGCCAAAACTGGACAAGGCCTCAAACACCTCGGCCAGGTGTTCCAAGTGGTCTTCATATGTCTTAGAGTAGACAATGGTGTAGTCCAGGTACAACTGTTTCAAAGTTTTTATGTCCCGCGCAGCACTCTGTTAACCGTTGGAACATTGCCAATGCGTTGCATAGCTCGAATAGCATGCAATTGAACTCGCAGAGCCCCATCGTTGTTTTAAACGCGGTTTTCTCTCTGTCTGCCTCTGCTACAGGAACCTGCCAATACCCACTGGTGAGATCTAAAGTGAAAAAATTGTTAGCAGATTTTAAGGCAGCTAAGGATTCCTCAATTCTGAGTAATGGGTATGCGTCCTTATGTGTAATGCAGTTAATCTGCCTGTAATCAACACACATTCTCATTGTGCCATCATTTTTCTTTACTAGGACTAATGGAGCTGCCAAGGGTCTTTAACTATCTCTGATCATTCCAGCCTCTATCTCCCGTAACATTCCATTGACACATTAATAGTGAGCTGGAGGCACCTCTCCTTAATGGGCAGATGGTCTCCCGTGGAGATATGGTGTTTGACCCCTTTTACCTACCCAAAGCCTAGTGAGTATTTGATAAAGACCTGTTCATACTCTCGAACTACCCAGTAAACTCTATTCTTTTCGTAAAAAGGCGTGGAGTCATTGCCTACATGTAGCTTCTGACAACAGTCATCTAGGTGCTTTTTGGTGCCATTGTCCTCCGCCTGGTCGGACGGAATGAAGGATTTTACTGCCTTTATTGTGGTATTACTGACAGTGAACAGCTTAGCTATGGTAGCATGCCGGGGCAGGTTAAAGTCATCCTCCACACATCTCAAGATGTGTATTGGTACTCTACCCTTGCATACATCAACTATCCCCCTGGCTGTTAAGATGGTGGGCCTACTGTCTGAATACACATTTTATATCAGGGCCTGGTAATCCTGCCCTCTGAGGCCTATCGTTGCCCGGCACAAGATTAACATTTCACTCCTTGGAGGTGTTGCAATGGGGAATGGATCACTTACTCTTACACTGCTGACTTCGCCACCAAACAGCTCCACCTGCTGCCTCTGCATCAGAGCCCTGATTTCCTTTTGCAGGACTCGCTGCTCACCGGAACTGGCAGTTTCGGCTACCTGTTGAACAAAAATCTCTGCAAGACAATTTTCTATCACATTGGTACCTAAGGTCATCATTGAATTACTTATCCAACGATCAAGGTCTACAACATTTAAACCTTGAGATTTTAACTCTATTCGGCCAACCTTTATGGTAACCTCTTTGTACCTCTCTTTTGGTAGAGGTTGACCATTGCTGGCATTTATTGTCAAGTCATCATCTGGGCCACGGGTCTAGTCGGAGTCACCCCAGTAACGCTTATAAAGGATATGGGGCATCGGTGCCACCTGGGATCCAGTGTCCAGTAAAGCGTTCAGAGGGATGCCATCAATCATGACTGGGAGGACCGGTCGTCCCTCTACATACTTGTCTCACCAGCTCTGTGGGCCTGATCGCCTTATGCCTGGGGGTTGGCCCTCTGCCCCAGGGGTTGCTTGTTTAAAGGATAGTATTTTACCAGATGTCCCACTTTGTCACAGCGGCGGTAAATCGGTTGTCCAACTGCATCATAACGATCGCTTTTTCTTCCCCGCATCGGTGGGATTCTTTTCTGTCGTCAATATGGGACGTCATCTGGACTGGAGGCCAGCTGGATCTTTTCCTTTTGGGGAGCAGCTTGCATGGACTTCACGGTGTTGGTTAGCTCAGCCATACTTTAACTCAGCTCCTGAATCTGGGCACGTAAATCTGCAGAGGAGCTATCATCACAGGCCTGTTCATCAGCTCCCACAGGTGCTGGGGAAAATGGCGCCGCCTCATGGTGGTAGGTGATAACGTGATACCGGGTGGATGCTGTGCCGGCCGGGGTTGCCTCTCGAAGCATCGGAATGGCCCACTCTTTAAACTGTGCAAAGTTTAAGTCCACATTTTGTAGGGCTATAATGCGCAGCTGTGTCTGGCGAGCATTAGGCAGGAGCCCCTCGATAAATTGCTC
>JARQOC010000001.1:133647958-133780016 GCA_033576535.1 Allobates femoralis | reverse complement strand
ACTGATTTAATTGACTGGATTGAATACATCGGATATTTTCCCCAAGTTTACATCTCCCTATTTCATTACACCAACAACCACTGTACATCATTTGAGGGTTGCATCTGACTATGTGTCCATTCCAACACCCCTCCCACAGAGGCTCTACATGTTTTATACCGCCCCTTACTTTGAGATACTCCAGTTTGCATAATAACATCTTAAAACCTTCCTAATCTCTATTTTATACATCCTTACAGGGTCTCTTTCTACAGCCCTTACATGTTTTGTGCAAAAAATCCTGACACTTAATTTCTCCCAGCCTCCACTATGTGCCCTGTCATATTGGCGGGTGCGCGAACTAACTGCACATGTGCCGCCGACATCTTGCTACTCCATTGATGGTGGCTACTACTCCCGTGCATATGCAGTCCGGCGCTACCGCCCGCATGATGCATTTTGGCTTTAGTCACTTCCGTTCTTGGACCCCGGATGTCTCCCGATGGCAAACACCACAACATTCTATCCTCATACACAGATGACTAATGTTATTAACTATTAAATAACTATATATATGTGGGTTTAGCCACATGACATTGGACACTCCGGTGAAGAAGTCACCCCCGTGACGGAACACGTTGGATCTGGTCTGGGTCCCCCTGAGACAGCTACCCTGTGCCTTCACCCTGATATGATGGTTTGACTTAAAATTCTTTCTCTTACAGGGCAAATTCTGCTTATATACATACAGGCAACGACCTGGCTAGTTACAGCCACTTGATTGCAGCTTCAGGATTTTGCGCACAATAATGCCCTGAATCTAGGGATTATATAGGTCTTATATAGATCTGTCTGGGCGGAAGGGCTCCGATTCATTAGGGATATTACTAGGGATGAGCGAGTATACTCACTACTATTCGGAACTCACCGAATAGTAGCGGTATTCGGCTACTTGCTACTCTCCGAGTACTCGGGAGTAGCGAGTAGTCCTAATACTTTCACAGTGTATCTATAGATACACTGCGAAAGTAGACTAAAAGTGATTAAAAGTTGTTAAAAATAATAAAATTAAATAGTCACCTGTCCGACGCCTGCACCGGGACCGGCAAAGAAGACATCCGATCACCGGACAAGGTCCTGTGACTACCAGCCAATCAGATGGCCGGTAGCGATCTGGCCAATCAGATGGCGACACGTTACAACCACATGATTGCTAGCGGCCACCTGATAGGACCTTGCCAATCAGGTGGCCGCTGGCGATCACGTGGTTGTGACGTGTCACCATCTGATTGGCCAGATCGCTTCTGGCCATCTGATTGGCTGGTAGTAACTGGTCCTTGTCCAGTGATCGGATGTCTTCTTTGCCGGTCCCGGTGCAGGCGTCGGACAGGTGAGTATGTAATTTTATTATTTTTAACAACTTTTAATCACTTTTAGGCTACTCTTGCAGTGTATCTATAGATACACTGCGAAAATATTCATACTCGGAATGAGTAGCGAGTACCGGTACCTACTCGTTGCGAGTATAGCGAGTACGAATATTACAGTACTCGCTCATCCCTGGGTATTACACATAATTGCAGATGTGACTATTAGAACTAGTGAATAAGGCTGGGGTCACAGAAGCATTTTTCACATGCGTTTTTGGAGACCTGCGTTTTCAAAAACGCATGTAAAAAACGCACCCATAGGCCCCATGTTAGAAAACGCATGCCCTAATAGCAAAAAAGCATGTGTGACAGTACCATGCGTTTTTGGTGCATTTCCAAAAACGCATGCGTTTTTTAATATGGGGCCTTATGGGAAACGCATGCAAAAATGCATGTATAATTAGTGCCATTCAAAAACGCATGCGTTTCCCATAGGAGCCCATGTTAAAAAAACGCATGCGTTTCTTTAACATGGGCTCCTATGGGAAACGCATGCATTTTGAATGGCACTAAAAGGTACTAATTGTACATGCGTTTTTGCATGCGTTTTCCATAGGGGCCCATGTTATAAAAACGCATGTGTTTTCTTCAAAAACGCATGCGTTTTTCAAAACGCACCAAAAAATAGTACATGCACTATTTTTGGGTGCAGGGAGCCATCAGACACCTTAAAAAACTCATGATGACATGAAAAACGCATGTAAAAAAGCATGAGTTTTTAAAAGGCACTAAAAAACGCATGTCAACTGTGACCACAGCCAAATACTGAAATATTGTCACCTTATTGCATTGCTGTTCTAGTTGCTCTTTTTTTACATTAGCAGATGTGACTACTTGAACTAGTGATTGATACTGGAATCTGTTACCCCATAGCATTATTGTTCAAGTTGTTCTCTTTAACAGCTTGTGGGAACCCTTTTAATTGATTTTAACCTTGTTTTGTTCTCTGTTTGTTAATTATCCCCAATAAAACTTTTTGGTATTTTTTTTAATATTGTGATCGCCCCTGTTTTTCATGTCTGCTTTTTCTTCAATTGGCTTTGCACTGAATAAGTTAAGTTTTACTATATGTTATTAGGGCCACTTTACACACACCAACTTATCTGTCCAACTTCTGACCAACTTACTGGTTGCAGTGAAATCATGGACACATTGTTCCATTGTACACAGCCACAAAATGGAGCAATGTGTCCATGATTTCACTGCAACCAGTAAGTTGGTCAAAAGTTGGACAGATAAGTTGGTGTGTGTAAAGTGGCCCTGACTCTTACTTACACACTTCACCAACTTGTGCTTTTTTTTTTACTTGATTTGTATTTTGTTGTTCTGTACAAATAGCAGTTACTTAATACTATGAAGCTATCATGAATATTTAGTATGAACAGAAGTGACATCTGAGACTGAACGTTTCTTTAAAGTGAATAAGCTGTAGTTAAATCCCTCCGGAGTGGCTCTGAAGTTACATGACAGGTGATTTATCTTTCCCTTTCACTTTCTTTCTACTGAATGCACATGAAGTGCCCCATACGTTTAAATAAGAATGTATGTCCTCTGCGCTGCAATGCAGAAGACAGTCTAATCATAGAGAACACTATTTAAAGCTCCACTGACAAAGTAATCTTACCACCAGGAATCTGGGCACATGCTGCTTCCAAGTGGGGTCATGTTTGGTCCCTTTTATTATTTGTTCTCTACCTATTCACCTGTTATTTTAGAACTCTAGAATAAAAGCTCTCCCACTGTTCTTAAAATCATTCAGTTTGACTTAAAAAGATTGTGACATGTTTTTGACTATAAAATACTGACTCAAAAATGTCTTCCAATTAAGTAGAACCGCTACTAAGATTTTAAATAACCTATCCAAAATTCATATTAAAAACATGAAGCATAGAATGATACAAATAAATTACAATTGATTACTACTAATGATGAGTAAGTTTACTTGTTACTATTCGCTACTCGCACGGATAGTACTGTATTAAGGATACTCGGTACTTGGCGAGTTTTTTTGGATTTTACTTGTGATATTGAAGTGAGCTGTAAAGCGGGTCTCCTGATGGATTTTCAGCCAATTGTGATTGCTTGCCAGTCATACTAAAGCCATATTCATCTTTGATAATGGCATTACTGTGATTGGCAGAAGCAGTATAACAAAAGAAAAAAAAAAGACACTCAAACAAAATAGAAATGAGGTCTGGGTGGGGCTATAAAAAGGCAGAGATGGATGAGATCATGCTCAAACTGCATGGCAACAGTAGTCAGACATGAGGTTCACTGTCTGCATACTGTTCTGCCATACAGCTGTGGCCGAACCCAGTAAAGATAGATAGATAGATAGATAGATAGATAGATAGATAGATAGATAGATAGATAGATAGATAGATAGATAGATGAACAGGTAGATCGGGATTACTAGACTCCTGCTGCTGCTCCTGGGGCCGCTCAGTCTCCAGCTGAAGGGTGACCATATGGCAGCACTGAGACCTGCACTATAATAAAGTGCTGTCATATAGTAAACATTGCCATAGTAACCGCTGTTGCTGTAGAGAGCGCTGAGACTGGCGCTTTACTATAGGGAAAGTCTCAGTGTGTAATATGGTCACCGTTGCCAAAGTAACTGCTGTTGCAATGGAGAGCACTTAGATCTGCGCTTTACCGCTATACTATGGTGCAGATCTCAGCGCTGTTGACAGAAACAGGGGTTACCATGGCAAGGGTGACCATGGCTTTCATATGGTCACCATTGCTATAGTGACCACTGTTGCTATAGTCAGTGCTGAGACCTGTGCTGTAGTAAAACGGTAAAGCTCAGGTATCAGCGCTTTCATATACCAAGCGGTGAGGTCACCGTTGTATAGCAATAGCGATTACTATGGCAGTGGTGACCCCACTGCTTACTATAAGCTATTGGCCAAAATTTCATCCAGCATAAGTTTATGCTGAAAACATACAATGCCGCCCTTCACCTCTCCAAACAAGCTTACTGCAACACCCTTATCACATCACTAGCCAACAATCCTAAACGTCTCTTTAACCCTTTCCACTGTTTTAAGGACAAAATTGACCGCATACGACAGGAAATTTTCTCATATCCTCAGAACATCGTGTATTTTCTTCGCTCCTGCACTTCATCCAACTCACTTTCGGTCTTTGATCTGGTCACAGAGGAAGAAGTTTCTCTGCTCCTTGTATCTTCTCACCCACATTTATCAGTGACCCTATTCCCTCACATCTCCTTCAATCCCTTTCCCTAGCTGTCACATCTCACCTAACTTAAATATTTAATCTTTCCTTCACATCTGGTGTTTTCCCATCATCCTTCAAACATGCCAGCATACACCTATTACTTAAAAAAAACATTCCTCGACAATAACTCTGCTGCTAACTACCGACCTGTCTCTAATCTCCCCTTCATCTCTAAACTTTTGGAATGCTTGGTCCATTCCCATCTGATTCACTATCTCTCAGATATTTTCTTCTTGACCCTCTACAATCTGGTTTCTGCTCCTTACACTCTACTGAAACTGCCCTCACTAAAGTCTCTAATGATCTACTCACAGCTAAATCTACTTATTTCTACTCCCTGCTGATCCTCCTGGATCTCCCTGTTGCATTTGATACTGTGGATAACCAGCTCCTCCTCTCTATGCTCCACTCTGTTGGGCTCATGGACACTGCTCTATCCTGGTTCTCCTCCTAATTCTCTGATCGCTCCTTCACTGTATCTTTCCCTGGCTCCTCTTCTTCTCCTCTTCCCTTCATGTTTGAGGTTCCTCAGAGTTCGGTCAATAGTCTCCTTGGTCTCCTTCTCTTCTCTTTATACACTGCCCCTATTGGACATACCATCAGTGGATTTGGTTTTTAGTAGCATCTCTATGCTGATGACTCCCAATTATACACCTCTTCTCCTTACATCATCTCTGCATTATTACAAAATACCAGTGATTATCTGTCTGCTGTCTCAAACATCATGTCCTCTCTCTATCTTAAACTAAATCTATCAAAAACTGAACTTCTTGTGTTTCCTCCTTGTCCTAATCTTTCCAAACCTAATATTGTAATTTCTGTATGAGGTTCTTTCATTACTTCTCAGCAGCATGCCCACTGTCTTGGGGTTCTATTTGACTCAAATCTCTCCTGCACTCCCCACATTCGATCACTTGCTTGCTTGTGTTACCTTCACCTCAAAAACTTCTGCAGAATTTGACCTTTTCTTCCTGTTGATTCTGAAAAAACTCTAATTGTTGCCCTTATTCATTCTTGTCTGGATTATTGCAAATCTCTACTAATCGTTCTCCCTCTTACTAAGCCCTTTCCTCTCCAGTCCATCCTAAATGCAGCAGCCAGGATCATATTCCTCTCCAACCGCTTCTCTGACACCTCTATCATTGCACTGGTTGCCAATTTACTGCAGAGTACAAAATAAAATTATCACTCTCATCCACAAAGCCCTCCACAGTTCTGCACAGCCCTACATCTACTCCCTTATCTCTGTCTATCGCCCTACATGTGCCCTCCGTTCCACAAGTGACCTAAGCCTGACATCATCTACAATCTGAACCTCCCACTCCCGTCTCTAAGATTTCTCATGAGCTGCACTAATTCTCTGAAATGAATTACCAATAACAATTCAATTAATTTTCAATATCCACAGCTTTAAGTGAGCCTTAGCAATGCATCTCTGTAGATTGGCCTATCACCTCACCTCAGTTGTCTAATTAGTCCTGTGGCGCCCCACTACGTAGGTGCCACAAAAGGGGTACTGCACCCAGAAAAGTGGTGTTGTACTCCACTGCAATTGGGACAATGGTCACTAGATGGAACCCTAGAGCAGCATTCACACACTAGAATAGTAGAGGGAACCAGAGAGCTGAGAAATCGAGAGAGAGTCAGAGGAGGAGGGAGTGTGGAAGGAGCCAGGCAGCCAGCCTGAAGGAGCAAGGAGGGCCACCTTGGCTGAGGGGCACCAAGAAAGCAAAGATCACAAGAAACAGAGAAAGAAAGAGAGAGAAGGGAACTCAGAAAGGCAGAGTTCACTCAAAGAAGGGGATTGAGTAACAGTAGAGTTTGTCCCTAAAGGACGGAAACCGGGTCCCGGAGCCCGCAACTGTGAGATCCTTCAAGGCTCACAGAAAATCCGTTAAACGGGGATATTATAAATACGGCCCTGACTCCCAAGGAACCTGTAAGAGAGTAAACTTATAAGGTGCTAAAACCAAGCAGACTGCCATTTTGTAGTGGCCCAGGAAAGAGAAAACACAGTCTCTGGTTGCCATGGTGACTGCTCTGTGTCTAGGAAAGTGAAAGCACAGTCTCTGGTTGCCTTGGTGACGGCTCTGTCAGTTGCTCCTGTTGTTGATCTCTCTCTGCGGTGGCCATTACTAGTGTAAGGATTACAGCAAATCCAGTGCAAGCTATATGGGCCTTTAAAGTTGTTTGCAAGCCCTGTTGTGTGGACTAAAGACTTTATCTTGAACTAAGCAAATGTCCAGCATCTGAGGAGAGTCTGAGGAGATGTTCCCCCTGATGGAGCGAGTGATTGGCGTCCAGGAAGGCCGTGAGTGACTGCGAAAGGAGAGCCAGCGTCTGGTGCCATCCACATTGGGAGGATCCTGACAAGGTCCTGACAAGCCCTTGAAAAGAGTGCTCCACAGATTGCACCCCAAGTTTTCAGAACTAAAGTACTGGACATGTGAATCTGGCATTGGCTGGTAAGCTGCCAAATTCTGCTGTTTTCCAATACGTTTTTCTTTTGCGCAAAAGGTTTTTTTTTTTTTTTTACCTTTTCTGGACTTGCTGCAGCCCACGTGGAATATACACCGGTGTAAAGCTACATTTGAGGTTGATGGTACCATAGTTTTGAGATACCCGGGTATCCCTGTGCTGAGTGTATAGCCAGCATTGATATAGTGTAATGTATTGTTATTAGCCGTGATAAGTTATACTCAGTGTGCCATCTCAGAGGTCCCATCAGACAGCCCACAGTTGATGTACATAGCCTTTAGTTAAGTTAAATCCTTGATAAGTCTAACATGTAGGTAAATTTGCTCCTGGTTCTGAGTGTGATTTACATACCATGGGAACTCTGAGATCGGTGCATTGATGTCAGCTAACGCTCGCGCTGCCCGTCTTGGATCACCCTGAAAACTTTTTTATTTTATATAACAGTAAACATTAACAGTAAGGATTCTTGATTTCTTCCCATCCGGGAGGCACGATTCTTCAAATGTTACTTTAACTATAAAACAAGTGCATGGGTATCTATGTCATTACCCTCTTTCTCTATCTAGACCTTTACGTGGTCTGATGCTACAACGCATTCACTTTTCTGTAGCTTAAAACACATTATTAAAGCGTTACTTTGTGTCAAAAGTATAAAAGTTCTTCTTTTCTGAAAAAGTGCAAAAATTCTCAAAAAGCAGCTTCAAAATAGTCACTTGCACTACGTCACATGTGCATTGCTGGTCTTAAAACCAAAGGGGAGCACACAAAGGTGCTCAACTATATACAAGGGAAAGTTCGTATCAAGTCATTGTTCATGGTGCAAATGTTCAAATAAAACATGTACCGTATTTTTCGCACTATAAGGCGCACCGGATTATAAGGCGCACCCTCAAAAAATGACTTTTAAGCCGTCTTGGTCCATATATAAGGCGCACCGGATTATAAGGCGCACCATATTACTATAAAAAAAATCCCTCTGTAGCCTCCCATCACCCTCGAGCATCGCTGTGTAGCCTCCCATTACCCTCCAGCACCCTTCTGTAGCCTCCCATCACCCTCCAGTATCCCTCTGTAGCCTCCCATCACCCTCGAGCATCGCTGTGTAGACTCCCATCACCCTCCAGCATCCTTCTGTAGCCTCCCATCACCCTCCAGTATCCCTGTGTAGCCTCCCATCACCCTCCAGCATCCCACACAGTCAGACACACACACACACACACACACACACACACACACACACACATACACACTCAGACACACACACACGCACACGCACACACACACACATACACACTCAGACACACACACACACACACTTACTGTACTGTCTGGCAAGGCACTCACAGCGCTGGAGCCCTCAGCCAATCACAGCACTGGAGCCCTCAGCCAATCACAGCGCTGGAGCCCACAGCCAATGACAGCGCTGGAGCCCTCAGCCAATCAGAGGCTATGGGCTGACGTCAGCTGGCCTTGGATTGGCTCAAGGCTCCTGGGCGGAGCTGTGAGTGCCTGATGGGCTCCTGGGCTCCTGGGCTGTGAGCGCGCCCGATGCAGCGGCGGCACCGGACACGACAGCGGGGACGGCGGCTGGTGATCGCGTCCCCGCACAGTGATGTGAGGCAGGCACCGGCACCAGCATGGATGGCGGGGACGGCGGCTGGTGATCGCGTCCCCGCACAGTGATGTGAGGCAGGCCCCGGCACCAGCATGGATGGCGGGAATGGCGGCTGGTGATCGCGCCCCCGCACAGCGATGCCAGGCGGGCACCGGACAGAGGGGGATGGCGGGGACGGAGGATATTGCGGCACAAAGGTATGCCTTATTTTCTGGGGGGGTGCTAAATTTTCCTGGAAAAATCCGTATATAAGGCGCACTGCACTATAAGGCGCACCTATGATTTCTGGGAAAATCTTAGTCTTTTAGGTGCGCCTTATAGTGCGGAAAATACGGTAAGACAAACAGGGGAATGCTAGCATTCATTCAGGTAAGGTATGGGAGCAATAAGGAAAATGCTTCATTCACACTTACAATTCTTCATCTGTTCTTCTTGATGCAGGACACGGGTCTTCACACTTTCTTGCCTTCTGGAGACAGAACCCGCGTTTCTATTCTTTGTTCTGCTGCGTCCATGGTACCACTTGCGATGCAGTGCAGCGTTCAGCAAATAGCTCTCTGGGGTCTGCGTTATAACATCCTTCATAGACTTGGATGTAACAGTTCCTAGGTTGATCAATGTTGATCTGAATCCGGGTCCGATGCTCCTCTTGGGCCCGTGTCATCCGCTGGGGTAGCAGTCGCAATACACCCCTCTGGGTGTCTAGGAAGTAGGGACGCTCATCACCGCCTTCAGGCATCTCAGCACGATCACAGGTGTTCTTTCCCTGGCCGGGTTCCTCCACTGAGTCGTCCTGTGGGCCCTCCGGGATCACACGTGGTCTCTCGTGCACAGCGCTCTTCTCGGCGTCCTCCGCTTCCGTCCGCATGTACTGGAATGGCGACTGCTTCTCTTCCGGTTGCTCGCTCTGCACCCTCCTGATGACGATTTCCTTCTTCTTGGTTCGCGCCAGCTTCTTAGGAGGAGGGTCTAGGGGCGGCGGCTCTTCTTTGAGAGTGACGGCTGGCTCTCCCGGAGTTAAGGAGAGCCAGGGCGGGACCTTCTTTTCGCATCGTGGACCGGACCGGCCCACGATGGGAGTCTTGGGAACGCCTCCTCTGCACATGGCGCTAGTCCCTTATGGCCGCCATTAAGGTCAGATTTGGCGGGAAAAGTCGAGAACTCGTTGTCTAGGCGCACAAGGTCCAATTCTTTTGGACCGGGTAGATCCTGTTCGTGACGCCAGGTTTCTGTCGGGTCCCTCGGGACGGGGGTACTCGGTACCAGACCGGACGGTGCCGGGGAAGTCACGGGTGGCTTGGTCCGGACCGTGTCCCGGGCTCGGCAATAAAAGGGGATTATTTACAGGGGAAATGTCAGTCATGACGCCACCCACTTGATGCGGCCAGCGATGGGGCCGCCGCTGCTGCAGAACCTCCGGGGGTGATGGATTGGCAGCGGAGATGGTGTAGTTCTAGTGGGAAGAACTGTATACCCCGGGGCAGTAAAGGTCAAGTCTATGGTGCGGTTGTAGCACACTTACTTGCAGGCTGCAGGGATCTCTCCTCCTGGCTGGTGCTGACAGGCTGTATCCTGTATGGAGGGAATAGCTTACGCGCAGAGACACAAGGGAGACTGTTCCAGGGTTTTCCAAAGCTTTACTCTTAGTTGTTCTAACGGTTCACAAGTAGTTTGCAGTTCTTACAAGGTTAGGTACAGTTCTCTACACACGGGTATGTTCTCCCTCTCCGGGTTCCCTTCTGCCCTGCAGCCAGGCCTCTCTCTCCCTGTGACCCCTCACACAGTCTGTAGTGTCCTTTCCGGGCTGTTTACATTCTCTTTGCTACTTGTTGTGGGACACTGGACAGTATGGCGGTGACTCGGACCCCTGATGGGCCTTCCTGGTTGTCACTGAGCTGCCTGTCCTTTGGGTTGGGGACCCTAACGTGGAGCTGTGGTCCCCCGTTGTGTTGTTTGGGGATTCCGGGTAAACTGCGGTCCCCTCTAGAGCCGACACTCTACTCAGCCCAGCCTCCAACAGTCCTCAGCACAAGGCTCTACCAGGCTCCTTCTCTCTGTTCCTTTCTAGTATCATAGGAGGGACTTCTCTGCCTGCAGTTAGTGGCTTTAGCTGCTGTCTAGGGCACGGGTTACACTGTCCCTCTCTGTTCTGTCACACTCCTGGTGGCATCAGCATCGGACGGGCTTTCTCTCCCCTCTGGCTCGCACTGGCTCAGTATGGATTCTGCGCTCCTAGCCTTGCACTCGCAGGACGTGTGATTGTCTTTCTGTCTCAGCTTCTCCTCTTTACTTCTCAGCACCATGGCCTACTAACTTCCTTCACTCCTCCCCCTCACTATATACTGTCAGTCACCTGACTTCTGGTGTGCCCAACCCACTCCTCTGATCCACCACCCCTCGATCTCATAGAGTTCTAATCTCAGGGCTGGATGTAAACCTCCTTCTGACACGTGGGTTGTGTGGGCTGTGAGGGTGTTGGTGTGCAACAATGTCCTACCTGCCTGGCTGCAGTTCCCTTTGTGGCCTCCTGGACGCAGGGGCTCCACACAGGCAACTGTTCATACACCATCTGTCTATGGCGAGAGTGAAGTAAAGCTGTGTGGAGCAGTGGAGGTCCAGAGACCGAGGGACTGCAACCAGTCTGGAGTGAAGACGGAGCCTCTGAGCATGCACTTGGGTGTGTGAAAGCGGCCCAAGACACAGTAAGGAATGAGATGGCCTGAAAACAGTGTGTCCACTGACTGAAGGTAGTGAATGAAAGCCCCAACCAAACAATTTTTGAGAAAATGTCTTCAACACTTTTTTCATATGCAGAGGACGAGTCATCCAGTATTGTGGAACGGGTGACTACATCAAACCAATTTCTAACTACTACTCCAGAGGAGACCCAACAAAAGGACTATGAAAAAGAACTTAGACGACAAACTGCTCTTGAATTACATCAGACCACTTTGGCTGAATATTACAGAAACAAAAGGATTCCGAGAGGCCTGAGGGTGAATTTACGACCCACTCTTTTTGCAGATAACACCGAATATTGTGATCGCTTCGAAAGCATACTCAATAAATGTTCGTTCGATCTTATTACCTTGACAGTGGTCTTTTTACAGACCAAATTAACCAACCTTACAAATAAGATAAAGACCTTGGAAGATCAAATCAAGGACACCGTATCCTCATCAGAGTACACAAGTATTAAGAATAAAGTTAAGAAAACTATCACGGACTTTAGGAAAACCGTACATGAACGAAAAAGGAAAAAGTTCTTAAGGGACCAAGAAGATTATGTACAGGGACGTGTATATAGATGGCGAAGCACGGACCCCAATTGGCCAATTAATCGGAATGATTATTTTGGCTCCGGGAGTAGCCTAGAAAGTCTAGGTCTGGGATACCCACCCATTCCAATCTATCAGCCTCGTTTTTTAGGGGCAAGACGGGGATACAGAGGAGGACGAGGAGGGGGAAGAGGTCGTGGGAGCGGCAGACAACCGGTGCAGCCGCGCCCACAGGTATGGACACTAACCTAATTTACAATATTTCTTCACAATTTATATCACCAGATGATCTTAGATTATTACAAAAAGGTCTTTCCTTTTGCCCTACTCCGCACTTTGATACCTTTAGTCTTGATCAAGATCTGAGAAGGTTCTTTCGCAATTTACGTTTAAAAGCTTATTTTGATAGACCGGACAAAGACGAGCCGATATCCTCTTCCCACTCCATTGATACTACCTCTGAAGGTATATCCCTTAAAGCACTAGGTATACGGGTTCCAAGTCCGTTTAATCCACCTCAAAAGTTTCATCCCATAGAAACATTCGTTAATTTAGTACTACAAGACATTGAGAAGTTGGTGCATGGTATTGAGAGAGGCGAATTCCGTCTCAAAAAGAATTTGACTAGACATGAATCTGAAACTATTCGTCAGTTACAAATGAACAAAAAAATTATAATAAAGCCAGCTGACAAAGGGGGTGCGATCGTGATTATGGACCGCACATACTATGTTAATGAAATCTTACAACAGTTGGGGGATACCTCAACATACGCTGCTATTTCTAGAGATCCCACATCCTCCATTAGGACTCTCATTCAGCAGAAAGTGGATTCATACTTACATGCTTCTGTTATAGATAAAAAACTGGCTGAGTATTTAGTGGTCCATAATCCAATCATCCCCGTTTTTTACACACTTCCTAAGGTTCACAAAAACCTTATGCGACCACCTTGTCGCCCGATTGTTGCTTCCACTAATTCTTTGCTTTCGCCTTTGGCTATAACCTTGGACAGAATTCTGTCCCCTCTCATACCATGCATTCCTTCATATCTTAAGGATACTTCAGATTTCTTATCTGTTATTGGTCATTTGGATCAGGTACCATCTAATTGCATATTTGTCACTATGGACGTGAACAGTTTATACACGTCCATAGCACATGACTTAGGTCTTGAAGCCGTGACTTGGTTTCTAGATAAATACACCACCTTCAGCGTGCTAAAAAAACAATTTTGTTGTGACCTTTTGACCATTGTATTACACAATAATTTCTTTTTATTTCAGGACCAATTTTATCTACAAAAAAGGGGGACCGCCATGGGTTCTAACATGGTGCCCCCCTATGCCAATATTTTTATGGCATACTTTGAGAATAAATTCATTGAGAACGATACGTTGATACAGTCTAGGTCTCTGTTATGGAGACGATATATCGACGACATTTTTTTGATATGGACAGGTACACTTACGGAGTTGGAATCCACTTTATTGAAGTTGAACACTTGTATACCTAATTTGACATTTACTTTACACCACAATAGTAGAGAGATTAATTTTTTGGACACGATGATTAGGATCTCGGAAACGGGAATCATCTCTTCAGATCTTTATTTGAAGCCTACCGACAAAAATAGTGTTTTACACTATACGTGTTATCATCCGAAACATGTTAAACGAGCACTCCCACATTCTCAACATATGAGACTCAGGAGAATAGCTTCTGACCCCGAAACTAGGGAAGCTAGACATTTAGAAATGACAAATAAATTCCTAATACGAGGATATCCATCACAGATATCTGCACCATGTCATACACAATCTAATAGAGAGACCCCCCCGTCACCCAGGGTTGCCTTTGTGACCAATTTTCATCCTTTTTCGTACAAGGTTAAACAAATTATTAGAGAACACTGGTTGGTTCTTACCAAATCCTATCCTAATATTGTTGAATTATCTAATCCTCCACTTATGTGTTTTAAACGCCCTAGGAATCTCAGGGATAGTCTTGTACGGGCCGATATAGGCTCCGACAAGAAATTGTCCAGCCAGAGATTCCTTAGCACACCACGGCAAGGTAATTTTCCCTGTCTATCATGTACACAATGTTCTCACATGGTTAAGGGCGCGACTTTCACACACCCGAGATCTGGTAGGACTTTCCCGATTAAGGGATATTATACCTGTGACTCTACATTTGTCGTTTACATGCTTAAGTGCCCGTGCGGTCTCGGATATGTTGGGGAAACAACCCAGCATATCCGAGACCGCATCAGTAAGCATAAGTCGACCATTAGGTGTCGTAATATGCTGTTACCAGTACCTTTCCATTTTGTGTCAATGGGCCATAATATTTCACAGCTCAGGTTCCAGGTTCTGGAACAGGTACCATTGGCTAGGCGTGGGGGAGATCGTATTAAAAGATTGAAAGAAAGGGAATCCTATTGGATTCACCGTTTGCAGACTTTGGAGCCTTTGGGCTTAAACAGGGAACATGAAGTGTTTTTCTGATTTCACCAGTTTTTTAGATATCAATACATGTTACTTCTCTACCATGTGATGTATATATTGTCTTATAACCGTATATAAGGATCTTTATAAGGAACTGATATCCAGTCTAAGTACAATGGGATATACCCTGTTACATCCCATTATTGAGTAACTATCATTTTACATATGATATTTTTTCCCTTTTTCCTTTTTTGCAAAGTTAATATATATTACCCTGTCAGGTATCTATATGTAGCAATGACCATTTCTTTCTTCTCATATTTCCCTTTTTTCTCTTTTTTAGGCTTGAGCCTGCACACTTCTTAAACTCATTCCGTAGCCACCGCATTATTTACATGACCGGCGTTCGGATCTTTCATTTACTACTTGTGCGCACGCGCGCTACGCATAGCCGGTGACGTCACGACGTAGGCGCCGCTGGCTTGCGTTCCACCAGGACACGCCTGCGTTCCGGCTGGAGGAAGCAGGGGGAGTGTCTTCCACTTATTTCCTTATATAAGCACACACTGACATGGCAGCGCACACCTCGCCACGCTTATACACACGCGGACCAGTAAGTACAGACATTGTGCAAGTGTTAGATAGCGGATCCTTTGGCCCATTAGTGGCTTTTCATTAAGGAGCTTATGTTTTACTTTGTTCCAGGTTTCTGGCTTTCTTATTATCATTCCATAGCAGGTATGCGCCACATTAATGTGTGCTTGAGCAAACACTTCATATTACTGATAACTTATGCAGTCTGTGCTTTTTTCTTGTATAGCAGTGGCATTATCCCATTTATAACTTGAGGGGTGTAAGTTGAACCCCCTATTACTACAGGTACCTGTTATTACCTTTTATTAATTTACACGCATATGAGGTATTGTATATGGTTTTGCTATATTATTATACCTAACATTAGGTTACATTCTCTTTTTGTCTTAGTTTATCCACATATAGAAATGACATTTGAACATGACTGGTTCATTAATTCCTATTTAAGTGAACAGGTAATCTATATGGTTTGCATTAGGTTCCATACCAAAGGGATGTTGTCTACACATGACTGAATGAATTTGATAGGAATCTCTTTTGTGCTTCTGTGGCTGACCCATTGAGAGTATATGACTCACATTTAATTATAGTTTTATATACAACTGATACAACTGATTTCACAAACATTGATATGTCAGTAGCCAAAGATGAAAAATAAAATAGACTTTTGGCTCTAGTAATATTTTGTTCTTTTTTCCTTTATGTATCACTAATTCTATTATTGTTTCATTATAGATGAGTGCATGATGCTTGTGCCGTAACACCGCACATTAATGCAGCATATTAATAAGGTATACTTTGTATTTTTGCATGCAGTGTCAATTTCCCCTCCACAATAATGGATGATGTAATGTCCCCTTTTTCTAATGTATTCCTTTGCTGTGATGGAGTTATCCTTGTGTATATTTTGTTATTGAGAATTGAATCTTGTAACTCTTTGGAATATTTGTAACTCCTCCCCTTTTTTGTGATAACAGAATATATATACGTATCTATAATTTTGTTGTATAAACATGATGTTGTATTCTTTTCTTTTTTTGTATGTTAATCAGTAAGTCATGTGAAGAAGACTACGGTCGAAACGTCTGACAATTATAAACAAATATTGATGAAAAAGCATATATTACTTATCTGAGGAAATCACAAATAAAGGAAAACAAGTTTCTATTGCAACATTCTTGTATTTTTCTTTTTTGGTGTGCCAGATCACTTAATAATATTGAAGGTAGTGAATGGACTATAATCAATTGTCCAATAATTAAAGTTTCACTCATATACTGATAAAACCAAAATCCCCCAAAAAGAAACAGAGGATGAATGAAACAACTGTCTCAGATGTCAATTAATGATTTTTATTAAAGAATTCATTAAAATAATTTAGTAAACATATATCTATTGAGGTACCACAATTATTACAGGCACTACTCCTTTAAAAAAAGACACTTTCTACACTTTCAGGTAGTGAATGGACTCTGAGTACTCCACTGATAGACTGGCATATAGGCTAGGGTCACACTTAAAAGGGACAATCCGGTAACCACATCCATTACCGGATGTGGTTTTGGACTGTGCCTTCATACTTCTTAAAATTTGTGAAAATGCAATCCTCATTCAGGATCTGGATGCATTAATGCATCCGATTTTGGAATGAGGATTTTTGCTAATTTCAAAACCTGATCTGGCAGTGGATCCGGTACCGCAAGGTACATTTATGAACCTTGCGGTACCAGATCCGGTTCCCATAGGTGCCCATGTAAAAAGAATCCAGATCCAGTTTTGCAACCGCTGCGATAGATGCAGCCTGCATGATTTTTACCGCAGGCTGCAAAACCGGATCCGGTAACCAAATTGCCATTTGGGCAATCCGGTTGTTGTATTACAGCCTATGGACTGCAGATCCGGATCCGGTTTTGAGCATTTTTACTGCTCAAAACCGGATCATACTCCATTGAGACTTGTGTATGAATATGTCCATTGAGAGAGAAAAATGGACTATGTATTATATGGATATTTATGTTATGTTGCAGCTAAAGGAAGCCTTCATATTAATGCTATGGAACATGGTTTTTGAAGACTGAAATAAACCTATCGGACTTTTAAATAGAGACTGTTGCTGTGTCCCTTAATCCCGCTACTAAACGAGTGTTCCCCAGTATATATATAGTATATAGATCTAAAATATTAAAACAGCACCAAAAAAGTTACCTTACAGTAGTGCAGCGCTTTTTCAAAACACCAATATAATTGTCCTTTTTATGATATAGAAAAAAAAAAGAGAAAACAGCACCAAAAAATAGAGTAAGTGTGGACTTTATTCCCCAGTGGCGTGTCGCCGTTTCGGATATAGTATCCTTTTTCAAGCCTGCCACGCCACTGGGCAATAAAGTCCACATTTGCTTTACGTTTTGGTGTTGATTTTTTTTTTATATAATATTTATATATATGTAATATTGACACAGGGTGACGTCAAAATATTTTGAAGCCTAGTGAATGTTGAGGGACTACAGACGCTGGAACATGGCAGAAAAGGCTTGCCTTAAGAAAAGTCTAAAGTGAAAAATGGCTGTGTAGCTGGACTGGTGAGTGCCATGGGTGGTGAGTATGGCTTTCTTATTTTATAAAATCCTTTTTGCCTCTTAGGCTGGCTTCACACCACGGTTCTTGACTGTCAGGTTCAGTCCGGTGTTTTGCAGGATGTACCGGACAGAACCTGACAGCTCCAGAAGAGCACAAACTGAGAGCAAATATGCCCTCCGATCTTGTTTTTAACAGGATTCATTTGTGCTCATGGCTGCTGCTGTCCGCGGTGCTGAAATTTCAGCTCGCATGTGCAGTGGAGCTGCCCGCCATGCTGAAAATTCATCCGTTGGTACAGTGGAGCTCCACATGATTCTGAACTTCAGAACCGGCTCTGAAATACTACTGCTGTCCATGGTGCTGAATAAGCGCAGCTGCATTTCAGAGCCGCCGCTCTTCAGTACCAGGCATTTGAGAAACTCTCCGGTTTGTTTGCTGGATCTGGGGCAATCCGGCGCCCATAGATTACCAAGTTGTGGTTATGGGTGCCAAATCATCCCGGATTCGGGAGGATCTGGTTTTGTTCATTTTTTGCACTGGACACAAAAAATGATGCAGACTCCAATTTTGTGTCCAGTGCAAAAAAACAACACGACCGGATCCAGCTGGAAAAACACAAAACCGGAGGCCAAATAAGACCAATCCGGCACCATAGGGACACATGGGGCCAAAACCGGATCAGGTTCTGTCCAGTTCAAACTGGACAGAACCTGACAGACAAAAACCGTGGTGTGAAGCCAGCCTTAGGGTGGAGGCACACTATCATGCATCAAAAACGCTGCGTTTTTGATGCATGACAGTGATGCGAGTGCAGTGCTAGTTTGGTGCTAGTGTGGTGCGAGTGTGGTGCGTGTGGTGAATGTGCCTGGCTGTATGTAAGTGTATGTGTTGCGAGTGTGAGGTGTGAGTGCGTGTGTGCTGTTTTTTTTCTCTGCTGTCCATGGTCTTGATGGACCACGGAACAGCATTCCTGCTATCCCCATACAGTTACAATAATGTTTCATTGCTGTGACAGCAGCAGTGAAGCAGTATTGTATGTATAATTTATTATTCATTGCAAAGTTACACTTATCAGCTTAATTTTACATGTTTTTACAATGTCAGCTGTTCAGGAGTTCATTCAGCACTGTGCTACTGAGGGGGTTTTAAACCGGTGATTAAGGGGTTAATCAGACGCTGGTGTCATGACACCATCTGTCCAGGGGTTGTCCTCCCCCCTGGATACATGGTGACAGGACATCATGTGTCTGAATGGGTTAATTATTCTGTAAACCAACTTTAAGTTTATGTCGGGACAGAAAGGGCTGGGATTTATGAATGAAGCCAGGACTTCAGCACCATGGACAGCCTCTCACAAATCACGGCTCTTTCTGTCCCGACATAAACTTAAAGTTGGTTTACAGAATAATTAACCATTCAGACACATGATGTCATGTCACCATGTATCCAGGGGGAAGACAGATATTGCTGCTACATCTGTAGCTAAATCCACAAAATTCTAGCTAGATGAATTTGAGGGTCATCTTAAGGATGGCATCTCAAGAGTTCCATACCTAGCTAGGTCCTACTGTTGTTTGGGATTACAGCTAATTTTTGGGCCGACGCTTTGGCCAAATCAGTTAAGTTCGCTGCCAGTCATAATGCTCTTTTTAAGTCTGCTTAGAGAGCTATCTGACTCAAAGCCTGGTCTAGCGATACAACTTCCAAAACAAGTTGTATTCCATTCCCTTTTCAGGGCTTAGGGTTTCGGACATGTCTCAGATGAGGCCTTAGGAAAGATGGCCAAGGAGAAAAAGATTATGGATTGATCCTAACTCCACAAAAGTAAAGGGAATCCACCAGATGGTGCTTTAATAAGGGGAAAAGGATAGGAAATTCCAGCCCTGTTCAAACCTGTCCAAAAATATTAGGACGGGTCACAAAGAATCCCTAGATTCTGCCCACTATTGCTCAGGATTATCGAATAAAGGCCCAATTCCTCCCTCAAAAATTTGGGTTGATAAAGAGTCCCCACATCTCTTTTAGTCGGCTAGAAACAGATGTGGAGAAAATTTTCCTCACGCGGTAATTGTTCCTGTTGAAATAGTATTTTGGTCATTATCATTCCTGGGTTTCCATATTGAACCCAGCCGGGGAGTTTAGCACGATAATAAATTTAAAACCCCTGAATCATTGGGTCAGATACGAACAGTTCCGCATAGAATCAATAAACTCTGCCATGGCTTGATAAACAAAGACGCAGTAATGTGCACTCTAGACCTGATGGATGTATGTTATCTGCCGATTCTTTCTTCTGGTCAGCAATATCGGAGGTTTCCTTTAGCGTCAGGAAGTCAGGTTCTCCACTACCAGTTCCGGTGTCTTCCTTACAGCCTCTCATCTGCTCTCAGAATTTTTTAAGAAGATCATGGCAGATGTGGTCATCCTCTACCTGGACAACTTCTTGATAGTGACAGATTCCCCTTAGTTGATGACAGCCATTTGGAATTAGTCTTATTGACGATAACCTAGTTGGGCTGGATCCTGAACAAGGAAAAATTGAATCTCATCCCGATCACTTCCAGAGACTTCTTAGGAGTCTTGACTCCAGAACAAGGATGTCCTACCTTCAAGAAGAGAAGATAGAAAAAACCTCGGAGGTATAGAGGCTTTTTTCTTTCCTTCTCAAGAATGTAGTGACCATCAATCTGAGGCGCAATGAGTATCCTGGGTGTCATAACCTTATGTATTGTCCGTATTAGAGGGGCCTAGTTTCATTTCAGACCCCAAAAGAAATCCGTCTTGGCAATGAAAATCAAAGATCAGACCTGCCTGGTAAAGATGTCCTTATTCAGGGTGTACACCACATCTCTAAATTTTTCTTGTCGATCCATCAATTCAAAGAAGAGTGTACAATGGTCCTTATAACCTTGCCATTGGGCACCTACGGATGCATGTTTGTCAGGTTGGGATGCTCTAGTAGGACTCCAGTCTGTTCAGGGAGCTTGGACCAGATCAATTTGATCAAGTTCATCCAACCTCCGAGAGTTGCATGCAATTTGGGAAGCTCAGAAGAGGAGCCAGCTAATCCTGAGGGAGGAAGGCGTGAAGAGGTTGTCAGACAACATTATGGCAGTTTCCTTCATTCATCATTAGAGCAGATCACACCACCCTTTATTCCAATGTCTGGCTGAGAAGATTTTTTATTCCTTTTGGGCAGTACTCCTGCGTGGAACAGACAATTGAGAGGTGGATTACCTCAGCAGGTGTCATACATGGCACTGGATGAATCAGAATTCCATCATCTGACTCACAGATGGGGTTGTCCTTGTCTGGATCTATTCGCCTTCAGAAAAAAAAAATGTGAAAATGAGGTGTTTCTTCTCTCCGGACCCAGGAAACAATCTGTTGGCTGTGGACGCCTTCTTGGGCAGACAGTCCAGCATATTCTTTTCTGCCTCCTTCCCTGATTTCAAAGATCCTGAGAAAAATCCAGGAGAAGCATGCAACGGTTATAACTATCGTTCCATTCTACTGCATTGTAGCTAGTTTTACCTTACTACAACATGTAGCTTTGGAAGAACCAAACATCCTGCTCTGAAGATACACCTTCTGACTCAGGTCCACTAGTTCATTCCACTCTGCTATGACTACAGTTATCCCCTTAAATTCTGAGAGGAAGATCCTGAGGGCCAAGGGCTTGTCCGGTAAGGTGATCCAGTCTATGTCAGACGGCAGGAAACTGGTGACTCAGGCAATGACTATGGCCAAGAGACTGGTAGAATTTTGAGTACTCTCAATCATTGATCTATACAGTGCCTACAAGTAGTATTAAACTCCCTGCAGATTTAGCTGGTTTGATAAGATGCCAATAAGTTAGAGCCTTCAAACTGCAAACAAGAGTAGGATTTATTAACAGAAGCATAAATCTTACAAGCCAAAAAGTTATGTTGCTCAGTTGAATTTTTATAAATTTTAAACATAAAAGTGTGGGTCAGTTATTATTATACCCCTATGTTTAATATTTTGTGGAATAACCCTTGTTTGCAATTACAGCTAATAATCGTCTTTTATAAGACCTGATCAGGCTGGCACATGTCTCTGGAGTTATCTTGGCTGACTCCTCCATGCAGATCTTCTCCAAGTTATCTAGGTTCTTTGGGTGTCTCATGTGGACTTTAATCTTGAGCTCCTTCCACAAGTTTTCAATTGGGTTAAGGTCAGGAGACTGACTAGGCCACTCCAACACCTTGATTTTTTCCCTCTTGAACCAGGCCTTGGTTTTCTTGGCTGTGTGCTTTGGGTCGTTGTCTTGTTGGAAGATGAAATTACGACCCATCTTAAGATCCTTGATGGAGGAGCGGAGGTTCTTGGCCAAAATCTCCAGGTAGGCCGTGCTATCCATCTTCCCATGAATGCGGACCAGATGGCCAGGCCCCTTGGCTGAGAAACAGCCCCACAGCATGATGCTGCCACCACCATGCTTGACTGTAGGGATGGTATTCTTGGGGTCGTATGCAGTGCCATCCAGTCTCCAAACGTCACATGTGTGGTTGGCACCAAAGATCTCGATCTTGGTCTCATAAGACCATAGAACCTTGAACAAGTCTGTCTCAGAGTTCTCCAAGTGATCATGAGCAAACTGTAGACGAGCCTTGACATGACGCTTTGAAAGTAAAGGAACCTTACGGGCTCGTCTGGAACGGAGACCATTGCGGTGGAGTACGTTACTTATGGTATTGACTGAAACCAATGTCCCCACTGCCATGAGATCTTCCCGGAGCTCCTTCCTTGTTGTCCTAGGGTTAGCCTTGAGTCTTCGGACAAGCCTGGCCTCGGCACGGGAGGAAACTTTCAAAGGCTGTCCAGGCCGTGGAAGGCTAACAGTAGTTCCATAAACCTTCCACTTCCGGATGATGCTCCCAACAGTGGAGACAGGTAGGCCCAACTCCTTGGAAAGGGTTTTGTACCCCTTGCCAGCCTTGTGACCCTCCACGATCTTGTCTCTGATGGCCTTGGAATGCTCCTTTGTCTTTCCCATGTTGACCATGTATGAGTGCTGTTCACAAGTTTGGGGAGGGTCTTAAATAGTCAGAAAAGGCTGGCAAAAGAGATAATTAATCCACACATGTGAAGCTCATTGTTATTTGTGCCTGAACTACTTCTTAATACTTTAGGGGGACCAAACAGAATTCTGGTGGTTTGAGGGGTTGAATAATAAATGACCCTCTGAATTAACGTTTAACGCTTTAAAAAAAAAAAATGTTTTGTGGCACTGCATTTCCCACTTCCAGGCTGATCTACAGTCCAAATGTCACAATGCCAAGTTAGTTCCGCATGTGTCAACCAGCTGAATCTGCAGGGGGTTGAATACTACTTGTAGGCACTGTATATGCCGATTGGACACAATGTATCCTCCTTCAATTAGATCCAGCCTTCTTCCCGGTAGTAGACTCAATGGTGAATCTGCACTAGGAGATTGTCCTTCCCTCTTTCTATGAAAATCCGAAGGAGTGAGAACTCCATCTTCTTGATGTCCGCAGAGCAGTATTGGCCTACTTGGAAGTCACTTGGAACTGGTGACTATACTATAATTTTTTTCATACACTTTGGGGAAAAAATAGAGGCAAGAAGGCTTAAAATCTGCCCTTAGCTAGGTGGCTCAGTTCCATGGTTAATCTAGCATACCTCTCAGGAGGACAGTCTCCCCCTGAAATTAGGAAAACCCATTCTGCCTCATGCACAACTAGAGCAAGGGCTACCATTGAACAGATATATACCGCAGCTACCTGGTCAGGTTATACTACATTCTACAAACATTATAAACTATATATTCTCTCACGGCAGAGATCTGCATTTGGTAGGAAGGTGCTTCAGGCAATTGTCTTACCCTAAGCTATAAATTCTTGGGTATACTCCTACGGTTCTGTCATGGGGACGTACTGGAAAACCGGAATTAGACTTACCAGTAATAATGTTTCCAAGAGTCTACATGACAGCACCCACCCTAATTAGCTATTGTATATAAATTTAACATGTGTCTACGTAGTCTAGAATAAAATTGTGTTGTACCCAGCCAATGTGGTTTTTGGAAAATCACTGAGGAGGTTGGGGGTGGGAGGGCTTTTAAACTCTTGTGCTTCCTGTCCCTACAGAGATATGGGATTACTCCTCCTACGGTGCTGTCATGTGGACTCCTGGAAACATCATTACCGGTAAGTCTGATTCCGGTTTTTGAAGGGACCACTCTTAATTAGACATTTGGGTGGTCCCTCCTTTATTTATACTGTGATAGGGGAAAACATATTACATAGCAGTTTACAAAGTGCCCATTGTAGCCTTGGGCTTCACCCTCCTCCTCCCCCTCCACTGCCATGTGATTCTACTGCCCTACATTCAAATGTTCAGAGGGCCTGCAGTAGGCATGAACCTGAGTTGATAAGGAAAGAAAGCCACACTCACCAGTCTTCAGATACGTAATAAACAGAAGTTTATTCCTATTAAAGGTACATAGTTCAGGGAGGGAGGGTGTGCAGATGAGGACGCCGGTGCACCGTTTCGCGCTTGTATGCGTTTTTGCGGGTCCTGCAGAAGTGACTACAAGTGCAAAATAGTGCACCATCGTCCTCATCTGCACCCCTCCCTCCCTGCACTATGTGTAGTGAGGTGAGCAATTCAGATTGTATTATTGAAATGGACACTGAAGTGAACATTACACAGTCCGATACTGCCCCTTGTGGACAAGTGCTGAAACAAACGCAGGGAAGTGGGAAATTCCCTTTTCAGCAAATGTGTTTACTCAGGAAGAGAGAGAGCAGGAAGTGCAGTACAGATCCAGAGCTCAGCCAGGAAAGACCTGCGTGTGGATGTCTGTTGAAAGAGGGCTACTTTGCTACACCTTGCCGGAAAAATCACCCCGCAGAAGACCTCGTGACTGATCCTGGGCCACTGGACTTTGGTGCTGTGACTCTGGCCGCTCTGCAAAACCTTGCCCGCCGAGCACCCGGAGTGCATGTGCAGGGGCCGTGACCAACATAAGGGAGCCATTTGTACTGCCGTGATCTCCCTCCTGCTGCTCGGGGTGCCCCGAGACTGAGAGAGAATTCTGTGCTGCTGTGGGCCCCCTTCTGCTGCTCGGTGTGCCCTGAGACTGGGAGAGACTAACAAAGAAAGATTCCGTTACCTGCAGAAGGAGACCAAAGAAGAAGACTGAGGAGTTTCCCCTTCAGCGCTGCACCGGGACCCGTCCTCGTGAGATCCCCAGGCCTGCGACGTGGGAGCGACATCTTCTTCTGTGATAGACTGGTACGTGATTTTAGGGAAAGTTAGGGAAAGATACTTTCATTGTTGTGTTTTTTTCTTTTCTTGCTGCGTACCCGGAAGAAGTGAAGATCCAGAGACTCTAATATATACAAGTGCGCATATAGTTCGGTTGACTGTGATATAAACATGTTTGCCAGTAAAGAAACGTTATTATCGGTTAAACCTGAGTATGGGGATTCTGTTGAGAAAGATCATACACACACACCCGCGGCCTTACCACTGGTCGCTTCACTATGTACCTTTAATAGGAATACACTTCTGTTTATCACGTATCCGAAGACTGGTGAGTGCAGCTTTCTTTCCTAATCTGCTATGACTGCAGCTTGTCGTGCACCGCCAGTCATGTCCACCCGCTGACAGCTGGCTGATTGAAGTCCATCATAAGCATTAGTAGCCCGGTGTTTCCCCTCTCGTTTGTTACATGAACCTGAGTTTGCTGGGGGTCCAGAGATTGCCCTGTAAAGTACGTTTTGGAGGGACCGCTCTTAGACATTTGGGCGGTCTCTCCCTCATTGATACTGAGATGGTGGAATATCTTTTCAATAGCAGTTTACGAAGTGCCCATTGGAGCGTTGTGCTTCATCTTCATCCTCCTCTTCCTCCTTCTCCTGCAACTCCATGACATTTTGCGGCCCTAAATTCAAATCTTCACAGGGCCTGCAGTATGTAGAAAACCTGAGTTTACTGAGAGCCCTCATTTGGCTCTGTAGTATGCGTTTGGAAGTGACCTTCTCTAGACGTTTTGGAGGTCCCACTGGTGTACATTTGAGAGTGTTCTCAATTATTCATATTGTAGGACCCTCACTGTGTTATTTAACTCATTAAAGGGAACCTGTCACCTGGATCTAAACCTCTGACCTATTATTAGCTGTCCCTACACCTTCCTAGCTGCTTCCTAACCATCCCTCTCTGCTGTAAATCCACCCTGTAAAAATGAAGAAAAATGACTTTCAACTTACTGGGTGTCGCTCTCTCTGGAGGTTGGAAAGGCAGCTCCAGGCTCCTTTCTCCCCACCTCACTGCATAATAATAATAATAATAATAATAAAAAAGCTTTATTTATATAGCGCCAACATATTCCGCAGCGCATAACTGCATGCCCCGCTGGGCGGCATTATTCTTTCTTCCTCTCCTCCTGAATTTGGAATCTCCCGCCCTCTTTTCCTTTTATGATGCACTGGAAGGTAAATCACATCTGGCACTGTGCATTATGGGCCCAATGACGTGATTGGCCCCTGTGCATTATGGCTTGATCATGTGATTGGCCCGGCTTCAATATGTGCATTGCGCATCCGTGGAGCCGGGCCGATCTCGTGATCGGGCGCATAATGCACTGGGCCGGATGTGACGTACCAGCCGATGCATCATAGAAGGAAATGAGGGCAGGAGATTCCAAATTCAATCATTAAAAATTAGCCCTATGGGGTGAGTCATGGTTGACGAAGGAAGGAAGCGGGTTTTTAAGGGAAGAGTCAAAAACAAAGTCCAAAATGGTATAACGCAATAAGGTGATTCCAGCTCACATTATCATTCATGAGGGGTCACCACAGTGCAAGAACATACTCCACCAACACATCAAAACATCGGAGAAAAAGGAGTATCATGCACAAAGTGCATCAATTTATTTTTCACAAAGGACAAAAGTGATAAAACGTGATAGACTGTATAGAAGTTACAATAAGAGATACCAAGGTGGCTGCAACAACTGATCTGACTCAGTAATGGAACAGTACAAGGTTATATTCCAAATTTTTGCAGATGTAAATACAAACAATGTATATAGATATATTATGTAAAAATGTGCACTCTGAGGTTCTGTGAAAAATATTCATATTAAAGTACCAGTGCATCAAGGTAAACCTCTGTTCATAATTC
This sequence comes from Allobates femoralis, assembly GCA_033576535.1. Classification (NCBI taxonomy): domain Eukaryota; kingdom Metazoa; phylum Chordata; class Amphibia; order Anura; family Aromobatidae; genus Allobates; species Allobates femoralis. The sequence continues at coordinate 133,753,192 of JARQOC010000001.1, read as the reverse complement.
AGAACAGGGTATACAACCAACAGAGTTAGAACAACAGAGTTATGGCAAGAATACACATTGTTGCATCATATACATGGCATAATCAGGCATCTAGAGAGTCATGTGGTCACCCAGAAAGAAAGGCCATGTGTGTTTTCAGCTCTGAAAATAACTATTTTGTGGGGTATTATGGAGCTACTAATCGGCTCGTTTACACTGTCCCTGCTGAACTGTCTCTTCCTCCCTATAGTCTGACTCTGCTCTGTGTCCTCAGCTCTCAAAGAGCTATTGTTATGGTGGTTTAATGGAGCTACTGAGCGCTCCTTTAAACTGTCCCTGTTGAGTATCTCTCCATACATACCCTACACTGACCAAGTTATACACTAGAGGTAGCTCTCAAAAGGATTTTTGGGTTATGAAGAGGCCTAAAAACTCTCACTAGCAGTTGAGTGATCTCTCCCTATGAGTCTCCAACAATGGCTCCAGATGCAATGCGGGCAAAATGGTGGCAGCAGGGCTTAAATAGATACTATGATGCTGGGCGGCCAGCCAATCACAGCAATACCACAACCAAGATGTCTGTGACATTACTGTGATTGGTTAAGAAGCCCAGCATGTTTAGTGGCTCCAAAGGAGGCGCCAAAACTCTGGGGCTGGACATCCGAATATAGCGAGGTGAGTACACAAATACTCGCAGAATAACGAGTCATGCGAATACCATACTATCTGTGCGAATGGTGAATGGTAACAAATACACTCGCTCATCACTACTAATTGACTAATATTGGACTTTCTCTTCGAACAAGTACGCGAGTACTCCTTACGAGCATAGCTATTACGAATATTTCAGTACTCATCACTAACCTTGACATATGCGTAAAATCCAAAACTAATGATTGTTTCAGTTGTTTTATTTCAATAACATCATTTAACTATAGCTAAAGAATGACATGACTGAGAGATCATTTCAATTTCTAATTGTTGCAGGCTGTAGTAATATCAGGGTACGTTATATGTGTCCATATTCTGGAATGTGAACTTTGCAGATTTACAAATGAGAATTGTTTTTAACTTCTCTTTGGCTATGAAACATATCCATGCCAAGCCTTTGTGGCCAATGCTGCATCTGCTTGTGGTGAATTGCCAAGTGCTATTCAATGTGTTCAGATTACACAGACCAGAAGTGCACTCATATACTCACGCCCTGCCAAACAAAAAATAAAAAATGAGTATGAAATGATTTGGAAGCTGTGATGTGTAACGTCATACCCTATAATATAATAGCAACTCAATTTAATTGTGCAATTTACAGCAATAATTTTATGCAACAATTGAGCCTTTTTCCTATACATACAGTGCCCCCAAGGCTCTAGTAGCAGTTGTTGCACCATGTGCCATTTCCTGCTTTTATTTTTTTTTTATTAAATACTGCTATTCTGTCCAAGGAGTGTAAAAAATAACTGGTGGCGTTGGAATAATGCGACATTTGTTTTCTTCTTGCATTCTCTCTACATTCCCTCAGCAGCAAGAATGTGATGGGGCACTTGGACAGAGCAGAGAAGTAGTTGTTCAGTAGAATTGGAGGAAACATGACTTTGATATTAGATAAAATCTTTTTATTGATGTAAATCTTTTATCTACCAGAATTATTGAGCAGCGAGCTCACCATGAGCAACCTAGAAGGATAACTCTGTTACTGATAGCTTCCTGTAATCATGTAAGAGAAATACCAACATGCTCACTATCTGGACACACGTGTGTATTCAGCTTATATTATTGCGATTTCTAGGCATTTAGTAGAAGAAGTAACAGTTGCAGACAGTTACCACCATCACCATGGCAACCGCAAATTCAAACATTCAGCGATGAAAGGGTAGAATCTTTTAAACATCAATCATCATCCCTTCTTCAAAAATCATCCTCGGAAACAGGAACATGCCACGATTTCAAGTCATAAAGCCAGAAGTGTTTAATACAAGCTTTTAAATAACGTTTTACAGCATTACGTCTTTCCATACCTATTCTGCGTTTTAATGCATGTGGATGCACTAGGGGTTAACCTATCAGTTGATTTTGGTAGCTTCTCTTTCTAAATCTTTGTCAGTGTAACTATGGTAATAATGAACTGTCAGGGCACAGAGGTAAAGCTCTGTTTACACTGGCTCCTTTCTCAGTTCTCTTGGTTTCCCTTCCCTTTTTGAAGCCAATAATATATAGTCTGCTGCTCTATTCTTACTGTAAAAAAATAAATATGTGTTAACCTGACTGAGCAATCATAAGCTAATGAGGGTTTTCTGGTTTTCTTTGGACCTAAACAAAAAGAATAGTTTTGGATTTCTTATTTTTATATATTAAATTAAATAAAGAAAATTAAATTATATTTTTAAGGGGTCAAAACTATTTTCTTTCTAATATAATGATCCAATTATTCCATGTTGAAATGTTATCATAGAGAAATAACAAAGCTTTCAATAACCCCACACCCACCTGGATTATGCACACATGGGGCCATTGAATAAAGAAGGAGACTTGGAGCACGGTATCAGAAAAACTAAGCACTAGTAGTGGTCAATCATGCTCGACATTGGTCAATATTTGATTGAGCATCGGGATGCTAAAGCATGCTAGATCCTCAATCAAACCTCCCTCATGCTCAAGCATCATTCTTGAGTCCCCATGCCATATGTTAATGGCTGTTTTTCAGGCACTAAACATACGGGGATGGCCTGCCGATCACAGTAATGCTGTAGCCATGTTAGCTACTGACATTACTGTGATTGGCCGGCTGCAACTAAATAAAACCCGATCACATGCTGCTCAGCTCACTCTACCCCAAAAATAGTATAGGGAAAGGTGCTGGAGAAGTGATAGCATATGAGAGTGATAATTGTCTTAGGCTACATTCACAAGTAGCATAATTTGGGCGCATTCCTGCATTTACGTGGTGCTTTTGAGTGCTCGCGTAAATGCAGTGATTTAAAAAGCTGGATATGCCTTCCAGCAAAAGCTATGGCTTTTGCTGAAAGGCCTGCCGACGTCACGTTTTTCCACGTATATGTGTGTGTTTCACTGCAAAAGTGCATGTGCAAAAATTATTGCCATGGCAATTACTTGCACTTTTTTTGGCGCACTTTTCCCATAGGCTACATGTTAAAATGGCCTCGGGAAAAGCGCATCGGGAAAAGCGCAGCATCTGCATGCAAAAAAGCGCCACTGCACAATTAAGCAGCCAAATTCGCCGCATGGAACATAGCCCTAGGGTACCTTTACACATGGACACATTGTTCGATTTTGTTGCCATGTACAAATGGAACAATGTGTCCATGATTTCACTGCAACCAGTGAGTTGCAAGCAATTTATTTCTGTGTGTAAAGGTACCCTAACAGTTAATGCTGCTGTAACGTAAAAAAATCTATTCTATTTTCTAATAATGCCACGCCTAGCAGCATGTAGCAGTGAGAGCTTCTGGAGAAGGGATAGTGGATTAGAGTGACAGTTGCCTAAAGGTACCGTTACACACAACGATATCTGTGCAGACATTGCTTGCAACTCACTGGTTGCACTGTAATCATGGACACATTGTTACATTTTCTTGCCGTGTACAAATGGAACAATGTGTCCATGATTTCACTGCAACCAGTGAGTTGCAAGCAATGTCTGTACAGATATCTGTGTGTAACGGTACCTTTACGGTGATTGCTGCTGCATTGTACCAAATCTATTTTATTCTATAATAATACCACTCTTAGCAGCATGTGATATGGGGAGAGCTGCTAGAGAGGGTATCGTGTATTAGATTGATTATTTCTTTATATTCCTTGCTGCTACAGCAAAAACAATTTTTTCTCTATTTATACCACTCTTATGGTACCTTTACACGCCGCTACGACGGGATGGATACAACCCGCTACAGGCTACAAATGTAGCTTGTAGCGCCAATATAGCCCGTAGTAGCGGCGTGTGAAGACGGGACGTGACAGCCGGCAACAGATACATCTGTTTCCGAGCACTGCTCGAAAACAGATGGCTACTAAGCCGATTGCAGCAAGCTGTATCGGCGTGTAAAGAAGCTACAGAAGGAACTCTGGACACCCGGCGATGTAGCTGCAATGTAGCTAAGGCGTGACCCAGGCTCCGTGTTACCGCGCCCCATCTGCGATCATTGGTGGAAGAAGCTGCGTTCCGATTGGCTCTTGCCTCACAGCCCTCCATCTTGGATGAGCTGTCCGTTCAGCACTACACATACGCGCCGTATGCACGATCATATATTAGTACAATTACGCGGACACAGACTTGACGAAAGAAAATTAGCAAATGCCTCATGATCTTCATACAGTGTGCACATTCTCTCAACACATAACGAATAATGCTGTACACAGCGCACAAGTGTGTGTTACGTACCGCTCTGGCTTATTGTACAGCAGCTGCCGTAGAAGTGTTCCTTGTGTGGCACTGCGCGCAGCGCGCACACAGGTGCACACAAACCCATACCACATCGAAAGTTATCACTCAGCACACAGATCATAGCCGTGTTGTACGCACTGCACTGTGGGTCTTCTGTAGTAGGTGCCGCATAAGTGTGTCGGCCGTGTCACTGCGCGTTGGGCTACTTAAAAAGGTGCGTGACCCCGACAGCGGCCGTAATGACGTCATGACGTTGGTTTCATTTTCACTCTGCCTGCAAGGTGCCAGCCCCGCCTCTGCACACACCATAGCAGTCATGGCAGCCGTTCACCGCACTGCAACGTGGGGGATGGCGGAGCTGATCATCCTGATTGATCAGTGTGACCGTCAGGACTATTGGGGCCACCATCACCACCGGCACCCCAGGCTGCGCAATCGGCGCACCGTTCGGTGGATCCAGCGGGCCCTGATCTGCCAACTGGGGGTAGAGAGGACAGTCAAAGCGATCCAGAAAAAGATCGCTGACTTAAAACACAAGTGCCCGGGTCGCATACTGGACATCCGTGCCAGGATTGCCAGGCTGCGTGGTGAGTAATTGTTGGGCCAAAACACACACCGCCACATGTGCATGTCCCAAAATACACAAAAATGGATGGAAACATATGACAAGGGACAGTGTGGCCTACACAATCAAACACATCTTCACAGTGTTGTGGTCCTCCAGTCAGCGCAAACAATGTTTCCCACGCACAGTACATGCATACAACATGAGTGTATGCATCCAGCATCACCTGCTTCATTCTAAGTTATGCCTCAAATACATAGCCACACAAGCTATATGTAGGAGAACAATGTGTTGGTACGAATTTATAAAGTTTTTTGTTTTTTTATGAAAAAATAGATGCCGATTCGACATCTGAAGAAGGGCACCATGCCCCACCCCCAGGTGGCCCATCCACAACACCTCCACATCAGGCTGAAGTGCCACCCTTGGCCCCAAGCTCCACACCTTCCCCAGGGCCTCAGGAGCCAGACCTGCCCTCACCTACCGGACAGAGGACCTGGAGGAGCTGTCACCACCTGCAAGGCCGTTGGAGTGTGACGAGCTGTCCTCATCTGGTTGGCTGGAGGAGGACGAGATCACCTCCCCACAGGAGGGCGAGGGGCTGGAAGCACCTGCCGGGCCAGAGGAGGGTTTGCCCCGTAGCCCAGGACCCCTTTTGCCCCCAAACCACGTAATGTGGCCACGGAGCCCCAGCCCGGGAGTAACACCACCTCCCACTGTCTCGAGCTCAGTGGCGAGTCCTGGGGTGACCATGTCCCCACACAGTGACTATGGTGGTAAGTGTGTTATGTTGCCACATACACCCTGCACACTGTTACTAAAATTTTATCTTGGACAACAATATTTTTCTAAACATAGTTAAGAATGTTGTTTAACCATTTCTGCAGATGGTGAACGTGTGGGTGCATCAGGATGGAGCTTGAGGCCATCTCTCTCCCCGTGTGATGGTGATGTGGAGTTGGAGGAACAGGGTAAGGGGATGCTTGTGGCCAGTCCTGACTAGCCATCACCAGCGACTGCTGTGTACTAAAGTGTGTGTTTACTCCCAATACAGGTGCCCCTACCATGGAGGCATTCATCCTTGCCCATCAGGCGTTTGTCGGCCGCATGACCAGGGCTTTACAGCGTGGCCTGCAGGACCTTGCCCGGCTGGGTGAAATGCTTGAGGGCCTACGGCCAGAACATGGCTCACAGCCATGAAGTTCATGGCTGCAATTTTTTCTGGCCAAACATGGCCCCTAAAACCGTTGTCCTAGTTGGACCCAAAAATTTACAAACCTTGCCTTGTTGGCTTGAAAATGTCACAATGTTTTTTTTTTGCCCCCGTTGGGCTCTTTTCTTATAGTGTCCCACATTGGGACCATCACGAGTGTGGACTGCCTAGCCCTTTGCCTTCTTTACCTATACTGTCCCACATTGGGACCATCACGAGTGTGGACTGCCTAGCCCTTTGCCTTCTTTACCTATACTGTCCCACATTGGGACCATCACGAGTGTGGACTGCCTAGCCCTTTGCCTTCTTTACCTATCCTGTCCCACATTGGGACCATCACGAGTGTGGACTGCCTAGCCCTTTGCCTTCTTTACCTATACTGTCCCACATTGGGACCATCACGAGTGTGGACTGCCTAGCCCTATCTGGGCTAAGCATTCTGTGTATTGTGCCAAATGGCTGTCACACATGTATGTTTTCAATACAATGCTGGTGTAAGTGTTTTGTACGCTCCTTCATGTGACATTAATAATATTTGGTGCCTAAACCTGACCATGAGGTAACTATGTCAGCCACATCACCACATCCCTTTGTCAAAGTGCAAACACATTACAAAGGAACCGATGGTGGTCCTGCTCTGAGGGCATTGGCCCATATTGTGTGGCTTTGCTAAACCTATATTGGGCCCACTACCATTCACCCACGCTCACCCCCACAATCATTAACCCAAAAGAAATACACAATTGTGTCCAAAAAAAAGTTTTAATCCAGCGGGAAATCATAACATACATAAACAAATAATATGCTGTAATTCAGCCAACGTAATTTTTTAAATGTAAAAAAAAACGAAGAAACAAAATCAACAAGGAGATTTCTCCATATTAAATAGTCCAGACTGCCAATTATGTGCATTGGCTACTAGTGTCCTACTTCTTCATCCTCTGTCGGCTCTGACAATGCCGGCTCCCCCCTCCTCTCATGGCAGCCCCGACCTGCCCGAGAGCGTCTTGATCTACGACGATGTGTTGTGGGGGGATTGGGTGACTGTGGCGGGGCCGGTCTTCTCACGGGCCGGGGTGGGGCCGATGGGGAAAGGGGCCACAAGTTGTGTGGCATAGGGGGGGGATGTGGCATCCCCATTGAAGGCCCCCATCCTCGGCAGCATCAGCGGCAGTGTTGAAGACCCGCTGAAGGATCTGTTTTTGGAGCGGCTCCATCCTTTGCAACCTGTTGCTCATGTAGAGGGCGTAGCTAGAGATGTGGGTCCGCTGTTCGCTTAACAGCACGCGTCGGGCCCAGGTGCCCAGCTCCGTCTCAGGTGGTGCTGGACGTCTGCGGCGACGGATCCCGGAGCTGGGACCTGGGCCTGGACCCACATCACTCGCCGCGCCCTCCTGCTCAGCCCCAGATGTCATTCGCTGAGCATCATCAGCGACAGATTGCTCCGCAATGGAGCCGTCCTCTTCAGGGGCCTGGGGGGAATAAAAAAAAACCCTCATTAGTGAAGGCAATATCCACTCAATACATTGTCCACAGGAATCAATATACCACTCCCACACACAAAAAGCCAACAAACCAAGATCTGAAAGGATGAAAAAACCAGAAAACCACCAAAGGTTAAAGCCCACAAGACCAGTACTTCTCCTGTACACTCACCTCTACCATTGCAGGTACTCAGCTCAATACAGAATTAGGTGTTAGTCACAGAGCCGTAACCCAATTAGTACATGTCACCACAACACCTTGATACTGGGGGCTGTCCTGGCCAAAGACAGATATTGCCCACCTTGCCGTTTGGACTCCTAATATGATGAAAATCCACCCCACATTCAACTACCTATAACCCACTTGCAACAGAGCCAACACACATGTGTGGCAGCACCATTTACTAGATGGTACTATGTGGCTCTTTAAATCCAAACCACTATCAATTTTGAAACCCTTAAATAAGTAACCTAAACATAAAAATATGTTGTGGAAGATGCAACATTGGAATACGGCTCCCTGCTTAGAATTTACAGCCTACAAATTCCTGGAAGGAGGGCAGATTTCTTGACAGTCAAAGGTTTCCCACACCAAGGATGACAATATGACAAAATGGTTGGTGTAAAGGATGTAGACAAGCACACATGTGAAGGAAACATTGTGGGCCACCACTGTAACACAATTACCCACCTCCTGTGGCGCAGATGGTGATTCAGCCGGGCCTACATGGGACGCAGCAACGGGGCAGTTGGTCGTCGTTGCACGCGAGCTAGCCTCGCCCAGGATGAAGGTGAAGAGTGGATAGTACCATAGGGTAGGTAATGGTACCTCCTCAGCTCCAGCCCCTGAGCGACGGCGCTGGTACTCAGTGTGAGCCCGCATGAACGACGCCCGCATGTTCTTAATTTTTAGTGCCACCATATGCTTGTCCCACCTCCTGCCTACCCTTGGCTCTATCCGATTGGCTAGAGCCACAAGAGGCCTGTAGGCCTCGGCCCTCGCTGCCTGTATTTTCTATTCAGGCAGCGAACTGCGCCACAAACACTCGTGCCGCTGATACTCCGTGAGAAGCTGGGTCTCGAACTCCACAGTACCCCTCGGCATCTGCCGATGACAAAACACACCAAAAACACACAGTCACTACACAAGACATACCGAACTTTTAAACCTTTTTGAAAGCATAAACATGCTAATAAAGTTGGTACATGGAGAATATATGCTGCTATTTGGTTGACTTCAACTTTGCGCGTGTGTGGGGCATTTTCTCAATGTCACACCGCTCCAAAGTCAAACACATGTGTCCAGACATTAACAATCTCCGGATATCTGTGTCCACCTACACATGTTTAGTACAAGCTTTAATACCCCAATGTACCTATTTCAACACACCTCTACACGGTGTGTGCGTACATACCTCTAGGCCAACATGTGAGCAAACACATTGTGTGCAAGCTACTACCTGGTGCACTGTCCCAAATGGTTAAGGTTAACCATATGGGAAAGGAGGGCTGCGTGTGTGCCAACACTGCACATACTACATCTAATGGGCACACACATGATCATGTAGGTGTTCCAACAGCCATGGGACAACACGTTTAACACATGTACCAAACATCCCTTGAATGAACGGGGCAATTATTTCACCCATCAAATGGTGATGTGAAGTACCGGGAAAAAACACACCTTTATCTGGTGGCATCGAAAATAACATCAAGGTGCAATCTATACTTACACAATGCAAGTAGAGGCACTACATGGCTATTGCCCTACATAGAATAACGTAGCCATATGTATTAATACAGGGCAAAAATTACATGCCGTATCAAACATGCCCATACACACATTGCCTAAGCGGCCTGTGACAGAAGCATCTGCGTTCATTACAATTTCATTGAAACCTCTAAAGAGAAGGGTTACCGTCAGAGCAACAGAAGTCAAACAGGACACCAGTAGCTCAATGCACTTCGACGTCTGGACAAGGTGTAGTGGCCATTGGCCTGGCTTTATAGTCCGCTAAACCAATCTCAGTGGACACAATTACGCACATCGTGATGGGACACCTGGGTGCAGAATTAACTGCCGCTAATTGGTGGAGATCGCTGAATCATGATAGGTTGGCGGCCCTTGAAAAGCTGCGCATTCCGGCAAACATTACGCTTGCTGGCCAGACCCATCAAGTAAGTATTTGTGGACACACATGAACTTTGCGGTGGGTGGGGTGCATATGTTGATGTTATTGGCGAGCGCAGAAGACTGCTTGAACTAACTATATAGGGGTTTGTATTGTTGGGGACGCTATAGTGTACTGTGTTGAATTTGAGTAGGCATTTTCTCTGGGGCTTCACATTGTTGTAGAGATACATTGCTGTGTTTGTTTCCAGACACCATACAGGAGAATGGCTGCAGGACTGTAGACAGAAATGTGTTACTCATGTCGACTGGATCGATTTCTGCATACTGGTTGTGGCCAATGGAGACTGGGTCCAACGGGGATAGGATCACACATGGCTTTGAGGTGTGGCGCTCCAGACATAGCACAGATGTGTAGCAAAAATAACACCAGCAAAAACATTTGTAACCATGGTTAACCATCCTCACTCATGTGCAATGTTGTTTGGTTCATGTAGGCTTACTCAACCTGACATATCGTGGTACGTAAGGTTATTTATTTATTTTTTTTAAATCAAATTTTAATGATGGTCTGTGAAGTGGATTCTGGCACATTTTTCAACAACATTATTGGTGACACATGTCCTTTTCTAACTCACCTAGGTGCAGATGTTTGACTTTGAGACCCACCGATTGAAGTTGATGTATAGGAGGCCACTATCATTGGCCGTGTGGCATTTTGTTTGGGGTGACTACTGGGTGTTTGCCATCCCTTGCTTCAGGGATGTGTTTTGGGCCCACACGAGAGATCCCATCCACTTGGCTATAGTGTGTCATCGAAAAGAGGTGTGGCTTGCTTAACCTGCTGACATGGCCACATATTGTTATATGTACTCATGTTGTGTATTCTCATCTACAGGTGCTGATATTGAGGATTCAGAATATCCATGACCGCAATGTTATCGTGGCTCTTGCGTTGGTGGAAGAGCAAATGTGGCTTCAGGATCGGTATGAAAGGTTGATGAGGCGCAGACAGCGGCGGTTGTGGACCCAGGATTGGCTTCGCAGGCGGGAAACCCGGGGCCACATGCAGCTGTTGCGGGAGCTGGAGCTTAACTGTCCTGATGATTACCGAAACTATCTCCGTATGTCCGAGGACTGTTTCACCTTCCTATTGGAGCGTGTTGGGCCAATGATAGCGCGTCAGGACACTATAATGCGCCCATCAGTATCAGCTGCTGAGCGGTTGGCTATCACTTTGCGGTTCCTGGCTACAGGGCAGTCCATGACATCCCTCACATACTTGTCACGTGTCTCCCTGCCCCTGCTGAGCCGCCTGATCCCTGAAACGTGTTGGGCCATCTGGAGAGCTCTGCAGCCATCCTACATGAAAATGCCTCTAACCGCCGCAGAATGGCTGGAAGTAGCCCGAGGCTTTGAAACCCGGTGGAACTTCCCCAACTGTGGCGGGGCATTGGATGGTAAGCACGTGAGGATTACCAAACCTGCCAACTCTGGCTCTTTGTTTTTCAATTACAAAGGGTATTGTAGTATAATCCTCAGGGCTGTAGTGGATGCGCACTATGAGTTCCTCTATGTGGATGTTGGAATGAACGGTCGCAACTCAGATGGGGGGGTTTTTGCACGCAGCTCCTTGGCAACACTACTAGGGAGTGGTGGGCTAAACTTACCCTCAAATGAGGACACGAGACCGAACATCTCAACTTTGCGTTTGTGGCGGATGAAGCATTCCCACTTCAGGAACACCTACTGCGGCCATATCCCCAGAGGGCCCTTACTTCTGAGAGACGCATTTTCAATTACCGGCTATCCCGGGCCCGCCGAGTAGTTGAAAATGCGTTTGGGATAATGGCGAATAGATTCCGGGTTTTTCATACGCCTATACATATGAAACCGGAGTCTATTGACGCGGTAGTGGTGGCCTGCTGTGTGCTGCATAACTTCCTGCGTCGTAGGGATAGAGCATCATACACGCCAGGAGGTTATGTAGATCATGCAGACGCTACTACAGGGGAGCTCCGTCCAGGGTCTTGGCGTGATGAGGGCCATGTGATTGTGCCACTCCAGCCGCAGAGCCATGGCCGCACTCGGCAGGAGGCCAGGGACAGTAGAGAAGCTTACTGCTCCTACTTCAATGGGTCTGGTGCAGTGAGCTGGCAGGACCAGGCCATGTAGTGTGGCTGGCTCTGGGAGATGTTTTTGAGGTTGCAATGGAGGTGACAGCAGGTTAGCTGCGCCCCTTTTCTTTTCTGTTTACCATTTTCAGGATCTTTGGTTTCATTATGTGCATAAGGTTTCGTTAGTTAGTTAGTTAGTTAGTTAGTTAGTTAGTTTAGGTATGCTATATTTTTTGGTGTTGCTGCACAGGTTTCAATGTGTGGTCAATTTGTTATCCCTTTAATGTGGTTCAAGAATGTGACATGCACTTTGATTGTCCATTGTTTTTACTTTCTGATTTTTTTTCCTTTCTAATGCAAGGTCAGGATTAATGCATTATATTAAAAATTTTTCAGTTGGATCCAAAATAATCTGTGTGAGCCTGATTACTTGGTGGAGGAGGGCAATGTGATGAAGGTTTTGGTGGGGGCCAGGGATGTCATAGCCACCTATTGGCTGGGATTGTGCAGACAATATGTGTGGGTAGCCATGTTTTTTTCTAAGTATTTTGCCCAACAGTGTTTGTGGCCATTGTGCGTACATGAGGCTTTATTTTGTTGTAGGCAGAGGGTCCCCTGCACACAGCACATTGATGCAGGACATATTCTTCTCAGGTGTTTTCAAATACACTGTCACACAGATCTTTGACATGTTGCCTTGGGAGCTGTTCCACTCCATTCACATCTGTAAGCAGATATATGAACACCATTGAGCCTGTATTCACATATAGTTAGCCAGAGTTAACACAGATACAATTTCAACAGAAAACGCACATACTGTGTGTTGTAATCCGCTACTGTGTGTCGCACAAACGCACCTTAGCGCAATCGCCACACGCCGCTGTCACAAGCGCTGATCGTGCGTGACAAGGCAAACACTTCTACTACGCACACATAGCCCAGGACCGCTACTTTTATACACACGGGGTATGTGACTGGCACCGCTCCAGCGTGACGCATTACCATCGATTTCGATGCATTCGCCATGCTCCGCCATGTCACAACCGCTTATTCCGTGCCACACTCCGATCACTAGTACGTCACGTCTCGCCCATCCGCCCTTTCCGTCGTGCCCAATCACAACTCCGTAGTGTTGGCCAATGGTTGTGGTTTGGGCGCGGCGTACAGGACTGTGGCACGCCTATTTGTTTTACGTCCTGCCTTTGTTCCTCCCAGATCACTCTGTGGTGGCGGCGTGTAAAGCGGGTAGGCTGAGCTACAGATGGCTACTTGAGACACCCGGCGATGTAGCTAGTTACAGATGTAGCGTAGCGTAGCGCACCTTGTGGCGGCGTGTGAAGAGGGTGCGTTTCCCGTTTGTAACCGTTTGGGCGTGCTCGTGCACGTGAAGTAGCGGATTGTATCCATCCTGTTGTAGCGGCGTGTAAATACACGCCGCTACAACAGGATGGATACAACCCGCTACAGGCTACAAATGTAGCTTGTAGCACCAATATAGCTCGTAGTAGCGGCGTCTGAAGACGGTAGGAGGCAGCCGGCAACAGATACATCTGTTTCCGAGCACTGCTCGAAAACAGATGGCTACAAAGCCGATTGCAGCGAGCTGTATCGGCGTGTAAAGAAGCTACAGAAGGGAACTCTGGACACCCGGCGATGTAGCTGCAATGTAGCTAAGGCGTGACCCAGGCTCCGTGTTACCGCGCCCCATCTGCGATCATTGGTGGAAGATGCTGCGTTACGATTGGCCATTGCCTCACAGCCCTCCATCTTGGATGAGCTGTCCCTTCAGCACTACAGATACGCGCCGTATGCACGATCATATATTAGTACAATTACGCGGACACACACTTGACGAAAGAAAATTAGCAAATGCCCCATGATCTTCATACAGTGTGCACATTCTCTGAACACATGATAATGAATAATGCTGTACACAGCGCACAAGTGTGTGTTACGTACCGCTCTGGCTTATTGTACAGCAGCTGCCGTAGAAGTGTTCCTTGTGTGTCACAGCGCGCAGCGCGCACACAGATGCACACAAACCCATACCACATCGAAAGTAATTACTCAGCACACAGATCATAGCCTTGTTGTACGCACTGCACTGTGGGTCTTCTGTAGTAGGTGCCGCATAAGTGTGTCGCACAAACGCACCTTAGCGCAATCGCCACACGCCGCTGTCACAAGCGCTCATCGTGCGTGACAAGGCAAACACTTCTACTACGCACACATAGCCCAGAACCGCTACTTTTATGCACACTGGGTATGTGACTGGCCACCGCTCCAGCGTGACGCATTACCATCGATTTCGATGCATTCGCCATGCTCCGCCATGTCACAACCGCTTATTCCGTGCCACACTCCGATCACTAGTACGTCACGTCTCGCCCATCCGCCCTTTCCGTCGTGCCGAATCACAACTCCGTAGTGTTGGCCAATGGTTGTGGTTTGGGCGCGGCGTACAGGACTGTGTCACGCCTATTTGTTTTATGTCCTGCCTTTGTTCCTCCCAGATCACTCTGTGGTGGCGGCGTGTAAAGCTAGTAGGCTGAGCTACAGATGGCTACTTGAGACACCCGGCGATGTAGCTTGTTACAGATGTAGCGTAGCGTAGCGCACCTTGTGGCGGCGTGTAAAGAGGGTGCGTTTCCCGTTTGTAACCGTTTGGGCGTGCTCGTGCACGTGAAGTAACGGATTGTATCCATCCTCCAGTAGCGGCGTGTAAAGGTACCCTTAAGGTACCTTTACACGCCGCGACGGCAGGCTGGATACATCCCGCTACAGGCTACAAATGTAGCTTGTAGCGCCAATATCGCCCGTAGTAGCGGCGTGTGAAGACGTGACGATACAGCCGGCAACAGATACATCTGTTTCCTAGCTCTGCTCGAAAACTGATGGCTACAACGCCGATGGTAGCGAGCTGTATCGGCGTGTAAAGAAGCAACGGAAGGGAACTCGGGACAGGCTGCGATGTAGCTAAGGCGTGACCCTGGCTCCGTGTTACCGCGCCCCATGTGCGATCATTGGTGGAAGCTGCTGCATGACGATTGGTAGTCGCTAGGGAGGCATATTTAAGGAGCTGACGAGTCACACTACACAATCGCTCAAGCGTGCTGTATTACTCAGCCTCCTGCGATGCCTGGCCAATCATGGTATTATTGCTTTGTCCTATCAGCGTACGGACGTCTCGTAATCCACAATTGTAGCATGCCTATGTGCTGTCCCTGCTGCACCAGGTACGCCCATAGTAGCTGGTTGTAGCGGTGTGTAAATGAGCTACAGCTGGCTACTTGAGACACCCGGCGATGTAGCTAGCTATAGATGTAGCGTGGCATAGCGCATCTTGTTGCGGCGTGTAAAGGTGATGCGTTGACCGTTTGTAACCGTTTGAGCGTGCTCGTGCACGTGAAGTAGCGGGATGTATCCAGCCTGCCATCGCGGCGTGTAAAGGTACCTTTAGGGTACCTTTACACACGGCTACATTTGTAGCTTGTCACCAGGTAACTTACTGGTTGCAGTGAAATCATGGAGAGATTATTCCATTTGTACACAGCAACAAGATAGAACCTTGTCTCCATGATTTCACTGCAACCAGTAAGTTACCTGTAGCCACCCTAGAAATGTAGCCGCGTGTAAAGGGGCCCTTAGGGTACCTTTACACGCCGCTACTGGCGGGTGATTACAACCAGCTACATGCGACAAATGTATCTTGCATCGGCAATATACCCCGTAGTAGCGGCGTGTGAAGACGGTAGTAGCCACCCGGCAGTAGCGGCACCTGTTTCCGAGCACTGCCCTGAAACAGGTGGCTACACAGCCGATTGTAGCAACCTGTATCGGTGTGTAAAGAATGTGTCGACACCAGGCTATGTACCTCGTATGTAGCTGGGGCGTGACACAGGCTCGGGGAAACCACCCCCCTTCAGCGATCATTGGAGGAAGCTCCTGCGTTACGATTGGTAGTCGCTGCATAGGGAGGCATATTTAAGGAGTTGACCAGTCACACTACACAATTGCTCGAGCGTCATGTATTAAACAGCCTCCTGCGATGCCTGCCCAATCATGATGTTCTTGCTTTGTCCTATCAGCGTACGGACGTCTCGTAATCCACAATTGTGGCACGCCTATGTGCTGTCCCTGCTGCACCAGGTCCGCCCATATTAGCTTGTTGTAGCGGTGTGTAAATGAGGTAAGGTAAGCTACAGATGGCTACTTGTGGCACCTGGCGGTGTATCTAGAGATAAATGTAACCTACTGTAGCGCACCTTGTGGCGGCGTGTAAAGGTGGTGCAATTACTGTTTGTAACCGTTTGTGCGTGCTTGTGCACGTGAAATAGCTGGTTGAATCCACCCGCCAGTAGCGGCGTGTAAAGGTACCCTTAGGGTACCTTTACATGCCGCTACTGGATGGTGGCAACAACCGGGTACATGAGAGAAATGTATCTTGCACCGCCAATTCAACCTGTGGTAGCGGCGTGTTAAGACGGTTGTAGCCACCCGCCAGTAGCGGCACCTGTTTCCGAGCACTGCCCTGAAACAGGTGGCTACCCAGGCGATTGTAGCGACCTGTATCGGCGTGTAAAGAAGGAACAGAAGGGTTGTTTCTACACCATGCTATGTACCTGGTATGTACCTGGGGTGTGACACAGCCTCCGGGAAACCACCCCCCTTCAGCGATCATTGGAGGAAGCTCCTGCGTTACGATTGTTTGTTGCTGCATAGGGCGGCATATTTAAGGAGCTGACCAGTCACACTACACAATTGCTCGAGCGTCATGTATTAGACAGCCTCCTGTGCTGCCTGGCCAATCATGAGGTTATTGCTTTGTCCTATCAGCGTACGGACGTCTCGTAATCCACAATTGTGGCACGCCTATGTGTTGTCCCTGCAGCACCAGGTCCGCCCATATTAGCTTGTTGTAGCGGTGTGTAAATGAGGTAAGGTGCTCGGCAGAAGGTAACTTGAGACACCCGGCGGTGTATCTAGAGATAGATGTAACCTACTGTAGCACACCTTGCTGCGGCGTGTAAAGGTGGTGCGATTACCGTTTGCAACCGTTTGTGCGTGCTCGTGCACGTGAAGTACCCGGTTGTTGCCACCATCCAGTAGCGACGTGTAAAGGTACCCTTACACTGCCAAAGGAAAGAAACAAATTTAAAATGAGGTCTCAATACGGGAATGAAACACAGGTCCAAAACATGTCACAAGTCTCCAAAGTAAAAGAGACTATCGTGACATAAATGCATGTCTGAAAATGTTGTTTCTGATTTGGCCTTTAGTCTGAAGGTACACTTTAGTGCATTAAACACGGAGTGTGTTTGATCCACGACAGTGATGCAAGTGAAATGTGTGTTTTTGGGTGTGTGTGGTGCAAGTGTGGTGCGTGTGGTGAGTGTGCATGGTTGTATGCATGTGAGTGTGCTGCAAGTGTGATGTGAGAGTGCATGTGTGCTGCGTGTAAGTGTGATGCTGTCCATGGTCCTGAAGGACCGCGGACAGCATTGTTCAGGGAATCTTAACTCTGCGGCAGTCAAAGCCCCGGCGTTTGAATTTCCCGCTATGCTGTACAGTAACCAATCATCTTGTACCACTGTGACAGCAGCAGTACAAGATGCTTAGTTCAAACACTGATGAATAGTTGAATGTTAAGAATTTCGGGGCTTTTAAGGCTATTAACCCCATCAGCAGCCTCTGCGCGGCATGTCTGCACAGAGGCTGCTGATAAAGCTCATAACCCGGTGTTCGAAGGGTTAATAGGATGCTGGTGTGGTGGCAGCATGTGCTTACAGAGTGTTCTCACTCTCTGGACACATGGCGTCATCACGCCATGTGTCTGCAGGGGTTAATTCCTATGCAAAATAATAGCCGCTAATTCTCGGGTTTGTCATTTAACTCTTAAAGCCGGCGGCGGGTTAGTATGCAAATGGCGTAAAGTACAGACCCAGCATCTCCCTGTAAGTTCATGCATTAGAGTATCAGCTGCTATGTTTATTGTAAATGTGGAGCTGTCCCTGCTGTCATGGTGCTGAACACATAGGCAGTGGGCAGCTCCAGGTGATGTAGTTTTGACAGGGCTTCATCACCTGTAGCTGTCCACCGCCTATGTGTTCAGCACCACGGCAGCAGGGACAGCTCCACATTTACATTTTACATAGCGGCAGATACTGTAATGAATGAGCTGACAGGTCCTCGGACAGCTCCTGCCAGGAGATGCCGGGTCTGTACGAGTATTGCACCATGTGGTGTATGGGTGCGAGTTTGACTCACACCCATATACTTTTAATGCCCACTCGCACGTGGAAATCGCGTAAAATCACAGCATGCTGTAATTGCACTTGCTCTTTCATTGCAATGCGAGTGTAATGCGAAAAAATCGCATTGATGTGACCTGTATCATTTAAAGATACATGTCCGAGTGCAATGCGATTTTTTCTATCCTAAATATTATGGCAAGGCAAGGGTTGGCATTGCCTTCTAGGATTACTACTTTCAGTAAGTAGCACTACAGTTCAAGTCGTCTTTCTCTCCGAACAGCCAATTTGCATATGTCCTTACACTATAGCATTAGCATCAACACTTTTAAAGTTTTTTTTTTTTACACAACAAAATGTTATCAATATTAATATACCAAGTATCAAACAATTTCAGTTATTTTGCACATTGCATCATTTGTATAATAAACCAAACTTCATTTAAAATAATTTTGTATTACCGTAATCGTTTTCATTATTTTCTGCAGAAATTAATGCAGAAATATCCATTGAAAAATGACTGATTGCCTTCCTCAGAGTGCAAAGTGAGGCATAAAATAACGGAAAAGACAACATACTGTCTGTATCTGCACAATGAAATTAAAACAAAAGTTCAACTAGTCAGCAGTAATTAATGTCTAACCACAGATGGCCAAGCAAGAAAGCACTATTAGCATTTCCTATAAATAGCTGAGACACCTAAGACTGAGGTTGGACTTTTAACAACTTGCGTCACAAAATAAAGGTTTGCAGAAAAAAATGATTGTTGGAATATTTTGGAGTGGAAAGATTTTGATTTTAAATTTACTTATCCTTAATTTTTTCTAAACAAAGACAATGATTTTAAGAAATTAATTTAAAGTGACTAAACAACCCCCGTAACGTCAGTGTTAGTTCTGTTCCAAAAATCTGAAAGCAATATATTTTGTGCTCTACTGTATTTAGGTGCTGCTTTATTTTATTTTGTTATCTCTTTTGACTGGTATTATAAAAGTACAAAGTGTTTTATGTTAACTGACTCAGACCCTTGTCATCATGTGAATTTTCCTCTGAACAACATTAGATCATACGCAATATTTAACATTCACAGAGGCATAGTAGATACTGCTTGGTCTGTCTCATCTCATATAACTATCACTAAAGGTAACTACTTTTTCAAAAGTTCTAAAGCTTTAAAATGCAAATACTTGTTCTTGATATGCTTTGCCATTTTCTCCATCAAAAACCATACAAGAAAACATTTACTTTCTGTACATTGTGTAGAACCACGGAAATTATTTTGTCTAAATATAACATACTATCTGCATAGACTATTATGGAGCAGATCCAGACCTAATTTTGGCATGCATGTATCACGCACATACTGAAGGGAGTTTGGCGCACGTCGCAACACAAAGGTTCCAAAGGGATGGAAAGTGAACGGAAGACCCTAACTATTTGGAATGAGGGATGGGACATCTCCTGACACTAGTCTGTGCCTAAACCCAGAACTCTTCTAACATCCCTAAGGCTAGGACCACACCAGCATTGTGGCCTCCGTCCTGGGGTGTCCACCAAAGTTAGGATTTCAGCAACCTTAACACAGCATTATCGTAGTGTAATGCTGCCTAAATGCTGCCAATAAAGTTCTATGGGTGTCAGATTCCGGAGCGCTTGGAAACGTCAGCACAAAAGTGCCAGTGTTTGAAAACTTGTGCTATTTCATAGTGCACAAGAAAACGCGACAAGTAGTGTTTTCCTGTGGGCTACAAACTAGCGCAAGATTTCAAAATCCAGCACTTATGTGCCGGCATTTGCACACGCTGAGGAGTCCGTCACCCATGGAACTCTATTGGCAGCGTTACACTATGGTAACACTGCTTAATGCTGCTGGAATCCTGCTCTTTGGTGGACCCCCAGGACGGAGGCCACTAGTTTGGCCCTAGGATAATTGGGTTCTTCCCCCCGCTACCGTCGCATACCTAGAACCTAAATATCTAGTGTCAAGGTTGGTGAGTACATTAGATGTCACAGCCACTGTAATATTATTCAGGAGAAAGAGGACAGACAGGCACAAGACAAAGGCTAGGGTCACACAGAACTCGCTTAAAACTTAGAAAATTGAGCCGCAGCGCATAGCATTAATGCTATGCGCTGCCAGGCAATGGAGCCCATAGAAACCTAATGTTTACCTTACCAATCGGCTCCATTCCAAGCTCCCAGATATGGTCTTTTGGACAGCACACAGGAAACACGGTCTGAAGCGTTTTCCTGTGCGCTGTCCAAAAGTGCATATCCGGGAGCTTTGAATGGAGCCGGTTGGCAAGGTACACATCGGGTTTCTATGGGCTCCGTTGCCTGGCAATTTTCTAAGTTTTAAGCGCATTCCGTTAGTCAAAAGGATACACAACAAACTTGATTGCTGCAGCCAAACACCAGTGCTGCAGATGTCACTGTTCCAACAAGAGAACTAAAAAAAACATTATTCCAGAAGCAGATCTCCAGCACCCACAAGAGACTTTCTCCCTACAAGATGGTCAGACTAGAATGAATCTATTACTGGCATCAGGTGATGAAGCATGTACGGTAACTAGGGTGGGATGAGCGAGTACTGAAATATTCAGACTTCGGACTAAGTAAATGGGGAAGGGAGTATTGCGAGTAATTCCACTGCTGCTGGACCCTATAAAGAGGTCTAGCAAAAGAGGAAAAACCTGCAATTCCCCACTTTATTGTTTAAAAGCCAGCGGTAAAAGCCGCCAGCTTTTAAACAATGCTGAATCCCCCTACTGGCTTCCCCGTCGCCTGACAGCAGGATCCTCCGCTCCCCCCACTGCCTTCCCACCTGATCCTGAGTTAGGAGCGGGCAGGGGGAGCAGGGCCAGGGAGCGAAGGACCCAGGCGGGGAAGCCGGCGGTGAGAAAACTTCACCACCGGCTTTCTCCTTCTGTTCTGTGCTCCTCGCTCCCTCCTGTCCCTCCCCGCTCCCTGGCCCTGCTATCCCCGCCCGGTCCTAACTCATGATCAGGTGGGGAGGCTGCGGGGGAAGCGGAGGATCGGGCTGTCAGGCAGCGGGGAGTGCAGAACTGGCCGCGGCATGCAGGGAGCTCTCCGCGGTCCTGAACTGTGAGTTCAAAACGGATTCTCCCGGATTGCCCCGGTCCGGAGCAATCCGGCACCATAGAGTCCCATGTTATGGGGCGCCGGATTGCACCGGACCGGTACAATCCGGGAGAATCCGGTTTGATCAGGTTTTCTCTGTCGGAAGCCTTCCCACCTGGATTTTTAAATGAACAGCTGACTCAGGTCAGCTGTTCAATTGAAGTAGCAGTGCTGTCAGGTTCATGTGAGTTCATGCTTGCCTGCATGAACTCACATAAGCTTTCCCATCCTCGGGTGCACAGCTTTGCTTCATCTCCAGTGGAGGTTCTCTACCAGAGATGTAGCAGAACTAAAGAAGAACCCTGGATTGAACTACGAGCGACCAATCAGATTCAAGCCGCAGCACGGCGCCATGTTTTAAAGAGGTAAAAAAAAAAAATTTTAAAGATGGCGCTGTGTTTCGCGGCGCTCTTTTCATTGGTCGCCGCCAGGTGCGAGCGACCAATGAGAAGAGTGGGGCGGGGCACGGCACCATATTTGAAATCCAAAGTTCCTGCTGGATTTCAAATATGGCGCCGTGTTGCGCGCGCCGCTATTCTGATTGGTCGCCGCGTTCAGCTCGCCGACCAATCAGAATAGTGGCGCGCGCTATGCCGCCATATTTGAAATACACTGAGTACAGTGTATTTGAAGGATGGCGCCATACAGCGTGCCGCTATTCTGATTGAACGCGGCAACCAATCAGAATAGGCATGCTGTATGGCGCCATCCTTCAAATACACTGTACTTAGTGTATTTCAAATATGGCGGCATTGCGCGCTCCGCTATTCTGATTGGTCGGCGCCTTCAGCGAAGCCCACGTCAAATTTTTTACTGACAAATCCATAAAACAATGTAAATAAAAGGGACTGCATCTTTATTAACCCCTGGACCATGGGCGAGGGGTTAATAAAGATGCAGTCCCTTTTTTAGGATTGTTTTATTGATTTTTCAGAAAAAAAATGATGTGGGCTTCGCCGTATTTCTGGAACCAGCCGGATCCAGCAGGCAGCGATGGGCTGCCTCCAACCCCCAGGTGCCTATTTGTACCTGGCCGGACACAAGAATATAGGGGAGCCCTTTTTTGTTTATTATTTCATGAATTTCATGAAATAATAAAAAAAAAATGCATGGGGCTCCGCGCAATTTCTATGTCTAGCCAGGTACAGCTAAGCAGCTGGGGGCTGGAATCCGCAGCGCAGGGAGGCCCAAGTTTTCTCGGCACCCCCCGCTGCAAATTGCAGCCCGCAGCCGCCCCAGAAGATGGCGCTTTCATTGAAGCGCCATCCTCTGGCGCTGGACCCCGCTCTTCCAGCGGCCCTGGTGGCGGTGGCACGCTGGATAATAAAGGGGTTAATACCAGCTTTGTTATACAAGCTGGTATTAAGCCCGAGATTCTTAATGTCAGGCCACGTTTGACCCGGCCACTAAGAATCTCCAATAAAGGGTTAAAAAAAACACCACACAGAGAAAAATTATTTATTAAAAATAAAGACACAGACACCATTAGGGACTCCAACTTTATTACCACCACATATCCCTTCAAAGACCCAGTTCTTCTCTCTTCTTTCTTCTCTCTTCTGTCTTCTGTCTTCCTTCTTCTTCTTGTTGCAGCGCCGGTAAGCAGAGAGTTAACTGTGCTGTGACAGCGGCAGCCTATTAAACATGATTTAGCTATTGTAGCAGATAGAGCCTGAAGCTTCCGAGACACAACTGCGATTTGTAAATCGCACATTACTCGCTATTACTCGCTTCCCCATTCATTAACATTGGACTCGCTAGACTCGCAACGAGTAGCGAGTCCCGGCTCGGACTCGCTAGAGTCAAGCGATTCCGAGTAATTTAGGACTTGCCCATCACTAGTCATACTGTAGGACTGTAATACTATATGCAGGGTTATGGGGGACAATCAAACTATATTGGGGCTGTGGGACTATCATACTTTGTGAAGTTTGTAGGGCCATCATGCTGTGTAGGTGGTGGAGTATGGGAAAATCATTTTATGTGGAGGCATTTTTTGATGCACTATCACTTTATAGGAGCCATAGAAGAATCATCATGGTAGATGAGAACATTGAAAAGCTTCAGTAGAAGCAAAAAACTGTAAGTGCCGCAGTACATATCCCTATTTGGGTCCTAAAAAGTTGGTAGTATTTCGTAAAAGGGATCAGGTGATGTGTACATATGCTCCCACTCAGGGTTATTATTATAGGCAGGCACAATTGGGGTGGGGAATTATTGTAAAGAGGCACACTGCGAAATCATTATCATTATGGAGTGAACACTGGAGACATGATTATTTTAAGAAAGTACAGGGGGTGTTTTCAATATTATAAGCAGGTTTGGGGTAATTATTGTTAAAAATAGCAAAGGATAAATTATTATAATGAGACACATTGTGACACTATTCATTTTTGCTATGACGGGGTACACAGGGAATATTATTATTAAATATGGGCACAAAGGGTGGTAGGATTTCTCTGCTTTATTGAATTATTATTATCATTAAAATTTTTATATCCTATACTAGCTGTAGTACCCGGCTACACCCGGGTTAATAAATAACTGATGTTAGCTATAACAAAATAGAATTTGAATATGTCATATTAATGACCTGTAGGAAAATAGAAGCTGAACTGTGATTGGTTGCTATAGGCAGCCTGGTAAATCTTCAGCCAACAGTAAACTCTCCCCCGGCCGGGCAGTATATGTTACCTCACACATACACATAATAGACAGCTCATGTGACTGACATCTGCCTTAATTCCCTATATGGCACATGTGTTGCACATTAGCTGTTTTTAATCAGATGTTTATTTTTGGAAATTAAAGATAGCACACGTATGAGGTGAGTTGTGTGAGGCAATTTGCGCACATCTGTGTCTGTCTGTGTGGTGTGTGTGTCCCTGGAGTGTGTGTGTGTCCCTGTGGGGTGAGTGCATGTGTCCCTATAGGGTGTGTATGTGTGTGTCCCTGTGTATGGGGGGGATCTGTGTGGTGTGTGTGTCTCTGTGGTATGTGTGTCTCTTTATGGTGGTGTGTGTGTGTCTTTGTGGGGTGAGTGCATGTGTCCCTATAGGGTATGTATGTGTGTGTGTGTCCCTGTGGGGGGGTCTGTGTGGTGTGTGTGTCTCTGTGTTGTGTGTGTCTCTTTGTGGTGTGTGTGTGTCCCTGTGGGGTGAGTGCATGTGGCGCTATAGGGTGTGTGTGTGTGTCTCTGTGTTGTGTGTGTCTCTTTGTGTTGTGTGTGTGTTCAGGTGCGTGGTGAGTATCAAATGTTGGGGCTACATCTTAGCGACTTTACACTTGCTGTTACTCTTTGTGTCCGTGTGGTGTGTATACATGTTCCCATGCATGGTGAATATTCCTTGTCAGGGCCCCAACTTAGTGACTATATGCTGGTATATGCTGATAGTCTTTGGCGCTGTCATTGAGCCCCTCTCATTCACAACTGTCAACTAGTAACTGTCACTTTTCCCCATTATGTAGATAGGGGCAAAATTGTTTGGTGAATTGGAACGCATGGGGTTAAAATTTCGCCTCACAACATAGCCTTTGACGCTCTCGGGGTCAAGATGTGTGACTGTGCAAAATTTTGTGGCTGTAGTTGCGACGGTGTAGATGCCAATCCCGGATATACATACATACAAACATACATACACATTCAGCTTTATATATTAGATAGTAGTATTATTGAATATATAGGTCTTGTACACTCCCTAACAGAAGTTATGTCTCTTATCCATATTATATAAATAAAAGTTTATAACCTGATGTTAAATTCATCCATTGATTGTATAAATTAGCAGTAGATAAGAAAGAAATGCGGCACTCACCGGGCAAAGCTTTTTTTCCTTTTTTATTTCAGAATCCTCTTTACATGATTTCTCTGCGATGAGGGAGGGAGTGGGGAGACACACAGGTGACAGATTCCGTTTCGGAGCACCTGCCCCTTCTACGGACCTAGTTGTATAAATTACTCTTTTGAAAGCTGGAACCCTCCTAAATTGGGTTTAGGTTAAGAAAGTAAATTGGCATCAATGCTGAAATATTGATCATTTAATGAACACAGAATGGTCAGATTTTGGCAAGACAAAAGTTCTGTCGCCCACAGAAATTAATGTGATTTTCACACAAAAAATTAACTTAAAATACAAATATATGTTGCATAACATTGGTGAATGAAGTTGTGGTGCTTTTAGAGTCATATCTAATATTTTGTGTGACTTCCATGAGCTTGAAGGACTGGATCCATGCGGTTCAACAATGATCCATACAATTTATTAATGAAGTCATCAGGAACAGCAAAGAATGCAGTCTTGCATGCCTCCCAGAGTTCATCTAGATTTTTTGGTTTTGTCTTCCAAGCTTCCTTTTTCATCCTACCCCCGAACATGCTCGATGATGTTCATGTCTGGTGACTGGGCTGGCCAGTCCTTGAGCACCTTCATATTTTTTGCCTGGAGGAACTTTGTTGTAAAGATGGATGTATGAGATGGAGCACCATCCTGCTTCAGAATTTGACCCCTGTTATGATTTGGAATATAAGAGGTAGTCAATACTTCTTGATATTTTAGGCTATTTAGGCTATTGATATTGCCTTCCACCTTGCAAATGTTTCACACACCCCCATACTGAATGTAACCCCAGACCATGATCACCACCAAATTTAACTGTTTTCTGGGTACATTTTGGATACATACGGGCTCCAGAAGGTCTCCTGCAGTATTTGCGGCGGCTGTGGTGTAATTCTACTGAAGTTGCATCAGAGAAATCCACCTTCTGCAACTTCTCCAGCGTCCATCTATTTAGCAGGTGGTGGGACTTTGCAAATGCTTCTGGGCACTGATTCGATGATGGAGGCCATTTCAAGACAGAATCCTACAAACTGTTCTAGTTGACACAGGAACTTGAGGTGACCAGGGCTATTGGAGCCCTGTTGCAGTGGAAGAGGGGCTTGCTTTGGATTTCCTAACCAACAAACATTCCTCCTGAGCAGTTTTCTTGCGGGGTCTGCCTCTTTGACCTGGCCTTGTCAAACTCACTAACTGCGCCAAAGTGCTCTCAAACTTACCGGGTCCTACTCTAACACTGTATGTGGACTATACTGCTGGGATAAGGTTTATATGCCTATGTTGTGCAATTAAAAACCAGCTGGAAATGGTCAGAACTTACTCCCTTTAGTGTATACCACTGGGGAGGCTGCTGTATACCACTGGGGCTGCTGTATATACTGCTGGGGCCTGTATATACCACTGAGGAGGCTGCTGTATACCACTGGGGCTGCTGTATATACTGCTGGGGCCTTTATATACCACTGGGGAGGCTGCTGTAATACTGCTGGGGCCTGTATATACCACTGGGGAGGCTGCTGTATACCACTGGGGCTGCTGTATATACTGCTTGGGCCGGTATATACCACTGGGGAGGCTGCTGTAATACTGCTGGGGCCTGTATATACCACTGGGGAGGCTGCTGTATACCACTGGGGCTGCTGTATATACTGCTGGGGCCTGTATATACCCCTGGGGAGACTGCTGTAATACCACTGGGGAGGCTGCTGTATACACCACGGGGGAGGCTGCTGTATACCCCTGGGGCTGCTGTATATACTGCTGGGGCCTATATATACCACTGGGGAGGCTGCTGTATACTACCACTGGGGAAGCTACTGTATACTACCACTGGGGAGGCTGCTGTATACTACCACTGAGGAGGCTGCTGTATACTACCACTGGGGCGGCTGCTCTATACTACCACTGGGGAGGCCTGTATACCACTGGGGATGCCTGTATACCACTGGGGGGCCTGTATACCTGTGCTTGGGTCCACCCTCGGCTTATACACGAGTCAATAGGTTTTCCCAGGTTTTGGGGGCAAAAGTAGGGGGGTTGGCTTATACATGAGTATATACGGTAACTTCTGTCAGGGAGTGTAGTATATCTTGATTTCCTGTATGCAGGGTAATAATAATAATAATAGAGATTACCAACTGGGGAAGTTGATAAAGATGGCATAGGCCTGTATGCTTACAAATGCCAGAACTGATTTTTAGTCCCATTCCGTCCCTGTGCAGTCCCACAAAAAATGCAAATCAAAACTATAAACTTTACATGTATATCAAATTGGTATCAATAGAAGCGTAATTACAGGATGCAGTAAAAAAAACTTTTACACAGCGCTTAGTAGAAAATAAAAAAACTTACAGTTTGAGAAAATGGCAAAGAACAAAACATTTTTTAAGTTTTGAATTTTTTGGACAAATATATTTTAAATTACATGAAACAAAACCCAAAATAATTAGTGAAATTAAATTTTTTCCCCATCTTAACACACTTGAAGTTTAATAAAATAAACTGCATCATTCAAACTACAACTTTTCCTATAAAAATCAAGACCATAACCAAGGTTCCTTTAGGGTACCTTTACACGCCGCAACCGCGGGAGACAATTTTGATGGCGATATTTCTCGCTGGAAGTATCGCCGCCAAATAGCCTCCTAATTGTATTTCGGGAATTTGGCGACGATAACACCAATGTCGCCTGATTCCGATTTCAGAACAGTGCTCTAAAACCAGGTGACCGAGGCGAGGCGACATATCACCGCCAAATTCCCAAGTTACACGTCGCAATAAGGAGGCAATTGGGTGGAAAGGTGGCAGCGATGTTTCCAGGTTGCAATAGCACTGCCAATTTTTCTTGCGACGGTTGTGGCGTGTAAAAGTGTCCTTAGGGTACCTTTACACGCCGCAATTTTTGGTGGCGATATGAGGCGATCTAACGTGTGCGTGCACGTTTTTCATGGTCGCCTCAGATCGCTGATGGCGCTTTCACACGCCTCAATTTCGCCCTCAACCTAAGGCGGTGTATCGCCCCGGAAATCGCCACACCAACAGCAGGCAACATCCGGTCGACTCCCCTCGCCGCTTCACACGGCGCAATCCCCAAAGGAATGTGTGCGTACATGTTCAGCGCGGCGAGAACATAGGCGTGCCAAATTGTTTTACACCGCGCCAGAAACACGCTCATTGGACAATGCAATAGCGTTATGATTGGCCAGCCTGCGCTGGAAGCCTGGCTAATACCTGACACCATTGTCTCGGAGTTTGTGATGAATATACGCTCATGTCGTCGAAAGTGGCTGCTTTGACACACTTGCGAGCCGCTCAAGCGTCACACAGGAGCGGTTTTGTGCAGGACAGTGGCTTACACTACACAATGGTTTGCTTTGTGTGCGTCTGTAGCTGATGGTAGGAACATACAAACAACACTATGCCCATATGTGCCTACATTGGTCCATGCCATGGTACAGCTGCCATGGCAGAACTGAACTATGTGTGTGTACACATGTTTTTGAGTGTGTACTGGACTGTACCCACATCCCCCACAAACACCATTGCTTGCTCAATGTATGTGGACACGTTCCCCTGTGACCCAAACACATCATAATGGATATGTACACACAGTTGCGCCATACAGTGTGGCCCAAAGGGCTGGACCTCTGTACTGGATATTACCACACAATGCTGCAGGGACCCATCAATACCATTTTACGGATCACATATCTCTGTGCACAGCATAAAACTATGTGCAACTGTCCTGGATTCAAAAGTAACGACACACACAGGATTTTTTTTTTTATTTTGTTTTAGTTTGTATTTTTGTGCACACAAATAATAAGTAGAACAACACACACAAACTAAAATAAAACACAAGTGTTTACATCACACAAAGAAATGCAACATGATGCAAAATAATGGAAAAAAAAAACATTTCACAGTACAAAACCCCAAAACACTAACCCAACTAACTAACTAATGTTCACACACCAAAACACAAGAACAATCTTCATGGTGCAGCCACCCTGGTGACTCCACCCTCCTCATCATGTTGCTGCCTCACAACACCAGCCACCCCACACCTGCTGGTGCTGCCAGGCCACTGCCCCAGGGCCATTAAAGTAGGAGCAGTATGTGCCTCTGCTGCTCCAGGCATCCTGCTGACTCAGACCGTGGCTCAGCGGCTGGAGTGGCGCCACACCATGGTCGGTAGCACGCCAATCCCCAGGATGGTCCTCCCCTGTTGTGGGATCCACTGGATCCACATAACTTGCCGGCGTGTATGATGACTGATCCCTTCGACGCAGGAAGTTATGCAGCACACAGCATGCCAGCACTACCACATCAATAGATTCCAGTTTCATATGTAGATGTGTATGAAAAACCCGGAATGTATTGGCCATGATCCTGAATGCATTTTCAACCACACGGCAGGCTCGGGATAGCCGGTAATTGAAAATGCGCTGCTCAGAAGTAAGCGTCCTCTGGTGATATGGCCGTAGGTGAGCCTGAAGTGGGAAGGCTTCAAAGTTGAGATGATTGGTTGTCTCATCATTTGAGGGCAAGTTCAGCCCACCTGTTCTTAGGTCTTGGGCCAAGGAGCAGTGTGCGAACACACCCCCATCTGAGATACACCCGTTCATTCCAACGTCCACGTAGAGGAACTCATAGTTAGCGTCCACCAGGGCCATGAGGACCACACTACAATATCCTTTGTAATTGTAATACAAGGACTCCGAGTTTGGGGGTTTAGTGATCCACACATGCTTACCATCCAATGCGCCTCTGCAGTTTGGAAATTGCCAGCGGTCCTCAAACCCTCTGGCAACATCCATCCATTGAGTGGGGGTTGTTGGAAACTGCATATAGGATGGCAGCAGACTACTCCAGATGGCCTCACACGTCTCGGGGATCAGGCGGCTCAGCAGGGACAGTGATACACGTGAAGTGTATTGCAGGTCGGTACTTGAACGACCTGTTGCCAGGAACCGCAAAGTTACAGCCAAACGCTCCTCAGGTGGCACAGCTCGACGCATCAAAGTGTCCTGTCGGGCTATCAATGGCCTTATGCATTCCAACAGGAATGTGAAAGAGTCCTCGGACAAATGGAGATAGTTCCTGAAATCATGCAGACTCCAGTCCTCTAGCTCACGGACCAGCCGCATGAGGCTCCAGGTCTCCCAGTGCTGAAGCTAATCCTGAGCCCACACATGCTGTGGTCTGCAAGCCCGCAGCCTCTCATATCTATCCTCCAGCCACAATTCCTCTTCCACCAAGGCAAGAGCCACGATAGCATCCCCATCAGGGTCCATGATGATCGCATGTACCAACCCCTGCAAATGTGAGGAAAAGAAACATCACTACAAGAACGCTTAATCACACATCATCCACACCCACCACCTCCTTCCCTAGACATCTCCTGGCCACTTTACCACATCCTACACAAGTTTGCTCATAAGCGCACACACATACATATAGAGCACCATTCAAGGCCCAAATACAACATTGCACTGGCTGACAAACAAACCTGGTCACTCTACACCCTTGGCCCTCCTGTACAATACATCTCCCTCGTCAAATGCAATACATCATGAGTATAACCCCATATACCTGGCCATAATGTTGATGTCTGACCACAAGGCGTGGGCAAAGGCATAGGTCACATTAATCAAATCATGGTTGTTACCAACTCTAGACAATGACAATATACACGTACCCCAGCCTTTGTGTGTTATTCACAAAATATCACGCCACGCAGCAGACTATTGAATACTCATCATGTCCAAGAGACATCCCTGATGTGTTGTGAACTTCAGAAGCAGACATTTGCTGAAGCCACATGCCCCACTCCACATCTCAGTTTGGCCAGAAAAGTCCATTGTGTGTGGTAAACGACAGTACTATGTGGCCACAATTCAGATGATCTGCGCAACTAAAGACACACGCATCCTTGAAACATGATCCTGTATGGCAAAGGCAAAACGGCTTGTGAATGAGGATAGGGTTTAGGTTGACAAAACACTCACGCATCTATTTGCCAGTACACAATTGAACTTACAAAAACAACTTCAAGACTAATTACATACCCCACCACTTGGGCGTCAGCTACACTACACAATAACGATCCGTAATGGTAAGGTGCTTTAAACGCAACACAGCCATATTATAGTTCATGTTTGCACATCAGTACTTACTTAATGACTCTGGGCAGCAAGCGTGGCCTACCTCGGTCATGAGCACTTTTTATATGGTAACCAACCAATCAGACAGCAGCGGTGTCTTGTAATCGACGTAGCCGCCTGGGCGTACGCAAGTGCGACCAATGATTATGCGCCAGTGCGCTTTTTTGATTGGTCATGTTGTGTTTAAATATGCATGTGCTGGGGTGCCACCCATGCTCCTACTTCAATGTGCATTGTGCTAGTAGCATCTCATCACAAGAACTCTGTTGGACAGATGGTAAGTGGGGGGACATGCTATTGTGCACTCATATACGTTAGTTTCTGTGTGCTGCAGACCCAGATGTTGGCAGATGTTTGGGCGCCTTATGTACAGCTTCATGTAGCATCCTGCAGAAGTGTATGTAGGGATGTGTACGTACAGTAACTACCCTGCGTGTCCTGTAGCACACATAATGTTCCAGGAGATCCTTGCCCGGACAATGTGTACTACAGCACTGTGGTTATACATAAATATGTGTGTATCTCATGAGTGTGTGTTTTAATGTAGTTTGTAAGCCCATGTGTGCCATTTGTCAACTACAGACCTTGCCATATTTCCCTGCAGTGGCCCTAAATACATATAGCACCAGACATGTCCTGCATGCCCCATGTATGGACACATGTTAAGGGCAATACTGAATCTGCATACCTAAGCTGACTGCCAGAACACATGTAATTAGTCTTGCTGGACATGGGGTGCCCACACTGAGTAGAGTGTCGCCTTGTGATGGCCATGTATTTGTTGGCATGACACAATTATATGTTTGTTTTGCAGTTGGCTGGGTATCATGATTTTGTGACACAGCTCCTTACCATGTACCAGGAACACGAATGCCTGTGGCGGGTGTCGCTGCCTGAATATCATGACCAGGCAGCATGGGCTGCTGCCTACAGGTCGCTGGAGGAGCTGGCCAACCGGCTCCAACTCAGGACCAACTGGACAACGGCACTGGTTGCGGAGAAGATCAAACGCCTGCGCACCATGTTCAACAAGACCCACAAAAAGTGGGGGGAAGCCCGGTCCGGGGCTGGAGCTGAGGAGGTCCATAGGCTACGTCTGTGGTACTATGACCTCCTCACCTTCACCCTGGCCTCGAGGAACACGGTGCAGCAGGCACCGCCTGCAAGCAGCTGTGGGTACAGCCCAAGACTTTTCCCCATCACAAGAGGTGGGTAATTGTGTTTGTGTGAGCTATGTACATAGCTTGTTCTTACCACTGATGTAGACGGCACCATTGTGGTTTTCGTTTACAAATCTTCAGTGTTCTTTTCTATCTGTTTTGTGGTGGCTGTTGTCACAGATTGTGTTGTGTTATGTGTAGTCACTTGACATATCTATGTGGAGCCTCAGGTGAGTATACTGCACTGGTCTACTTCTTTGTTCTTTTTGTTTCAAAACTCTGCTCCTGTGGCTTTTGGTATTAGCCTTGGTCAGATTGGCTCTACAGTATGTTTGGTTGTGGTACTAGCTTTAATTGCATAGCAACATGTGGCTGATGTTTTTTTTCTTTGTGTTTCATTTTCAGGCTCCTCGGGAGCCTGGCTCCAGTGATGAGGAGCCAGCAGCTGGCGAGGTTCTGCCCTCAACATCTGCGGGAGAGCCGGCGCCTGAGACCAGTGGTGGGGGGCCGGGCTCAGGGCCCAGCTCTGGAATCCAATGACGAAGAACACCTGCCCCACCAAACACAGAGCTGGGTACCTGGGCAAAACGGGTCATCTTAGATCGGGAGAGGACCCCCGGCTCTGGAATCGGGCACGTCGCCAGCAAGATACTGGCCCGCATGGAGCCAGAGCAACGGCACATCACCGAGAGGGCCATCTTTTGTGTCCTGGAGGCGGGCGTAGCTGGGTTCCTGCGATAGGGGGCCTCTTGGGCCTTCCCCCGGAAGACCACCCCCGGGCCCACTGCGCCCCCAAGACGCATGGTGAGGAGTAGGCTAAATCGTGATACTCCACCTCACCCCCCAAGACTTCCCCGCAGAGCAGGATCCTCCACCAGTCGGAGGGTTTATGCAGATGAGGGGGAGGAGCCATTATCTGAACCAGCAGAGGAGGAGGAACTAGACGTGCGCTACTAGCCAATGCACAATATTGGCATACAGACTTTGTTTATGCCCAGCTTGGGCCAATTTTCATTTTGGAAAAAAATTATAAAAAAGGTGATAAAATAAACCAAATTTAGTTTACACACAACTACATCCACATCTGTGTCACGTTCACCAGTATGTTTGTGTGTGTGTTTGGTACTGTGGGTGTCATATAGTAGACATTTATGTCATATAGGGGTGCATGACAGTTGTAATGGTCCAGTATGGTCACATGTTTGCCATGTGACACCGCATACCTCTTGAAAAACTGTGGCCCAGTGTTGTTGGTAAAATGTAACCTCCCAATCGTTACCCTGTGTGTGTTGCAACAAGGGATGACACAGGATTTAGCTGACTACAATTTTATTAAAGGCTATCCTTTTTTTAAATATTGCCAAAATGAACAAACAGCCTTTGTCAGCTTAAGAGCAGCTAATACACACTACCCACTTTCCCAATGTGGGATACTATAAGAAAAGAGGCCAACGTGGCCTAACAAATAAGGGTGCCAACATGGCAACTGTCTTTAAAAACGTGTCCAACATGGACCTAGAACAAATAAAGGGTAAATGCCAACATTATTGGGGTGGAAATTGGGGATTAGGGCCAATGGTGGGCTGGGCTGCCTGGATGGCCATAATCATTTCAAGCAAGAGGGCCAGGTGCTGCTGGGCATCATAGTGTGCCTGCAGCATGTCAGCGACGGTTGGAAGTTCAGTAATGGCAAAAAGCAACATTACTCAGGGACATGTGTAGGGGTGGGTGGGTGGTTGACGTAATTTGTGTGTTGTTCACTTACGTGACAGAGAGGCAGCCATGGTTCTCGGTTGTGGAACTGGGGATGGCCTGACATCACCAACACCACCAGGTCTTGCACCTTCTTTATGAAGGGACAAAACAAAAAACATTAGTTACATAGTCATGTCAGGGCCAAATTCAAACATGTTTTTGAGCACATTTATAGGCCATTGACAACACTTACCACCAATAACACCCACTGCAGCCAATATTGTGTCCCACGGGAGGTGGAGATGCAGTGGGTGGGGGTGTTGCCGGGGGTTGGGTTTATGACCCAAGGCTATGGTGTTTGTGAGGCCTCCCTGGAGGGTGATGTTATGGTCCCAGGGGGTGTGGAGTCCCAGGTCCCTCCTGAAATGGGGATTGTGGTGTCCCTGTGGTGGGGGGACTTTGTTGCTCCTCCAGGTCTGGGGATGGTGTTGTTCCCGGGGGTGCGGGAGATGATGGGCCCACAAGCTCGGGGTTGGGGGTGTGGGAGGTGATAGGTCCGCGCTGGCCGGTGATGGCGGGCTAGCTGGGGGAGCCAGGCTTCCTAGTCCTGCAGTTGGTGGTGATGGTGAGGTCCCAGATGGTGTTGGGGCTCGTTGCGCCACCTCTGCGGGGGAGTCCTTGGAATCTGTAATAGAAATATTGGTAAGACACAGATTAGAACTACACAACATACAGCAAACACATACGGTTTGTGTATAATTGTAATGATGGCGTCAAGGCTAGGCTGGAATAATTTTGTCTACAACAACATTATGGTTAGGGGCCACTCTGTTTGTGATAACAAAAACAACATCAGTAACCACATATTTTTAACAAAAAACGCCCTTGCCTTAACAGAGGATGGATTATGGCTCCAAAAAAACCAGCAGACAGTAAGCATCTGTTGGTGCCACCATGGGGTCAGAAACATAGCACTCACCTTGTAGTCCCTTTGCCCAATTGTGATGAATGTGTTGTGCAATGCTATGTGTCTGACTGCGCACATGTGTGCGGCCAGGTGTGATGTGGCCCTTGTGAAGTGCATGAATATGTTCAACAATACTTTGGTGCCATTACACAGCTATGTTGGGCAACACACAGGTCAATACACACTCTAGGCTTGGCCAGTCCTAACAGATATGGTTGTATTCAGCATCTTAATGTATCAGTGTGTACACTATGCATATGCACATTGGTGACAGGTCCACCTGCTGCTAAATGTCACACTATGTGACATGGCCCAATAACACATGATGTTTGTGTAGTGTTTGTAGTAGGAAGCTTGCGATGTGTGTGTTTGGCATTGCCACATACTCACCTCGCAGCCTGGCAATCCGGGCACGAATGTCCACAATGCACCCTGGAGACTTGTGCTTCAGGTCTGCGATCTTCTTCTGGATCTGCATGCGGGTCTTTTCCACCCCCAGTTTCTGGAGCAGGGCCCACTGGATGCGCCTGAGTATGCTGCGCTTCTGCAGCCGTGGGTGCCAGTGACGCTGGTGACACCAATAGTCATGGCGGTCACAGAGGTCTATGAGCACCATTAGCTCTGCAAGACCCCATGTGGCAGTGCGCTGTGTGGCGGCCATGACTGTTCTCCTCTGTGCAGGGGAGGGGCCGGCATCTGGCAGGCAGGGAGTTTCAAAAATAAACGTGATGATGTCACCACGCACACTGGCGCCACCAAACAAAGTTGAGGACGCTAACAAGGTAGCCGTCCGCGGAGTGGGAGCAGCGTAATGTACCCATCAGCGTCACTAAATTACCAGCCAATAGCAGTGTGTTGTCCATGGCAGCCATGTGCTATGTGTAGCCCAACATCTGAGCTGTCATGTGTGGCAGTATAGGGGACACGGTGCAGCTTCCAATACACGCAGCCAACATAGCGTGCACTATTGAATGCCCGCATAATTGGACTGATGTAGTGGATGGTTGTGTAGGTGAAGATGTGTGTGGTGCTGAAGTGACAGCTCTTCAAATATGGCGCCCTGTGAAGTGACAGCCAATGGAAACGCAATAGCCACCACCAATCATTGCTGACGGGGCTCGGACTCCAGCACGCTGTGGCACGCCTACGGGAAATCAATAGGCGACGCAGAATCCATCACTATCGCCCATTCACAAGCCAAAAACAAGGAATCCCGCCTTCATGATTGCCTCTGATTTTGGAGCAGTGCTGTGAAATCGTGACCAGGCGACAGGTTTTCTATCGCCGCCAAATTCCCAAATTACACGCCGGAACTGGGAGGCAATTTGATGGCGATGGTGCCAGGGCGACATATCGCCAGCAAGATTCCTCATCACGGTTGCGGTGTGTAAAGGTACTCTTAGGAGGTATGGAGTGGTCTCACTGGGTGACACTAGGCTCATGCTCACAACAGAGTTTGAGCTGTGTGTTTGCATACAGCATTTGTGAGTGAACCCTAAACTGCGGTTTAAAGGGATGTTGTCACCTCCAAAATGCCTCCTAAGCTAGCAAAACATATCCCTGCACCATCCTATCACTAATCTCACACTTCTTTTGTCTCCTAAAAGCATCCTGTGAAAGTGCATAAAAATGTTTTAATACTTACTCATTAGGGATTATAATTAGCAATGGCTATATTCTTTAGTCACCAAGGCGGGCTGTTTTGCAGCTCCAGGATCCACCCTGTCTCTGTGTGTTTGCTCTGCTTATGCAGGCATTGCCCTCCCCCCCTCTCTATCACTCACAGAGTGCAAATCATTAGTCCTGCCTTCAGTTTCAGTTTCACAGCAGCACAGACAGAGAGAGGCTGGATCCTGGAGCTGCAAAACAACACCCCCTGGTGACTAAAGAATATGGCCCCTGCTAATTATAATACTAATGAGTAAGTATTAAAACGTTTTTCTCCACTTTCACAGGATGCTTTTAAGAGACAAAAGGAGTGTGAGATTAGTGATGGGATGCTGCAGGGACATGTTTTGATATCTTAGGAGGCGTTTTGGAGGTGACAGGATCCCTTTAATAGCCAGGTCATTCCTTATATACCTTAATAACACGCAATTGCAAATTCAAGCACTTTTTCAACATTGCTTATTTTTCTTCCTTGTAATAGCTATTTGAAGGTGAAAATCAGCAATTTATAATAATTTGAAGCAATCTATGTTTGCTTTTTCTTTTTTAATAGTGTGTCACAGCTCACAATTTTGGAGTATTTTCAAACGGTTTCTCTGTTCCCATTATATTATTCTGTTCAATCAACATTTGAGAAACATGTTATTTGTTTCTAAAAGGTTTTTTTGCTCAAAGTAATTTCTACATTAATTTAAACATTGCTTATAGGAATAATTTGTTTTATAATGCACTCTGTATGCTGGCAACAAATATATTGTTTACATGCCAGAAAAATATAACTGTAATTTCAAAAAAATGTTAATAAAGGAAAAAAAAGATTTGTAGTTAAACATTTCCCAACACACTGTACAGTACATGATGCTTAAACAGTGGATGTTGAATTTGCATTGCAGGCCATGTTCATACATTCAGTTTTTGGTCAATATTTTAGGCTACTTTCACATTTGCATTTTTGAACGCTGCGTGTGCATACGCAGAGTTTTTTATCCGCATAAACGTATGCAAGACATTAAAAAAACATAGCGCATGCATGCGTTTGTATGTGGTTTTTTGCATACGTTTGCATTTTTTTTATTTTATAAGTCTTGGTCACACATGAATAGTTTTCAATATATATTGGGGCTCTCCCACATCTATTTTTAATCATATTTCATCGGTTTTGGAGAGTTTCTATACCAAAAAATACAGTTGCACAAATAAACTGCTTTTCTTATAGATGCTTTTATTATTTCATCAAAGATTAAAATTGCAGATATGACGTGCTCATGACATAATAAAAATTTGTTAAAGTTACATGGAACTGGATGAGAGGACATTGAGGGGTTAGAGTCCTACTCCAAACACAACAGGACTCACATGGTAGTCTTTTCAAACAAAATTATGATACAGAGACATATATGAATTAGGCTTGAGGGCACTAGCCCACGGTGTATAGATGTTCTAGTATATAGTCCCTTTTCTCTATACCCACAACTAATCAATTGCTATCTCAAACCTCCAAAAGTCCAAAATGCATCATTAAATTAAGTTTCATGCTTACCCATGTAAAGTGCCCGTGTGCCTGGATGACCTCTAGGGTACGCCCCGACGCGTTTCCCTGATTGCTTCCTCAGGGGCATTTTTTTTGCGCATGCATTCAATATTTCCAGGAGTGTTTTCTTGAATTTTCAAGACAAGCCATGGCCAAAGGTCATGTCTTAAGGGAAATCGCTTCCTGGGCATGCGCTGTGTGTCATACGCATGCGCATCGAACGCTGCCATGTGCAAACCATTGCGCAGCAATTCGCACCCATAGGCAAAAATATGTTGTTTTTACGCACTCTTGTGCATGTGGATGCTTTCACATTTTCCTGCCATCAAAAAATGCTACATATTGCATTCGTCAGGCGCCAAAAAACCACGCACAGGGAAGCATACACAGACATACTGACACCAATGCAGGTCCCTACTTTCACCTGCGCACACCATGGTAAAGATAGGTGCGCAATAAGCTTGCAGATTTAAAAACAAGAACTATGCAGCATACGCTGCGTTCTAAAATGCAAATGTGAAACCAGCCTTACATCAGTATTTATAAGCCAAAACCAGGAGTGGATGAAATATGCTTAAGGCGGCCGTCACACGCTACGATCTCGCTAGCGATATTGTAAGCGATCACGTGCACGCACGAACGCTTACAATATCGCTCACATCGCTGGTGAGATGTCACACAGACAGACTCACCAGCGATGTGGACCAGCGAGATCGCTGGTAACTATGGTACACATCGGGTTACTAGGCGCCGCGCATCGCTTAGTAACCCGACGTGTACCATAGTTACCATCTCCCAGCATAGGCTCTGCCGCTGGGAGATCGTTCATCGTGGTGTTATACACCACGATGAAGCTGTTTGTAAAATCGTTTATCGCAAGATGTGAGGTCCGGAGCTCAGATCTCGATCTTGCGATTTGAACACTTCTCGCTCGTCGTATCTTGCCGTCACACGCAGAGACATCGTTCACGCGATGTTTAATCAGGCGCGTTCAAGCGATATCTTTCAAGATATCGTAGCGTGTGACGGCCGCCTAAGTGATGCATGGGTTTCTATTTTAGATTTTCTCTGAATGTTTCACTCCTGATTTTGGCTTACAAATAATGATATAAAATACTGACCAAATTCTGAAGCTGTGAACATGGCCTGTGAAGCAAGCTAAGGATCTGAATCAGCACCATACACAACAGGTGACAGCTTTGTTATACAGTTATCTTTCACTTGTGCTTTCATCAAAAGCCTCTTATTTTAAACTATACGCACACATATGTGTATTACCTCAGAATGCACAAGGAAAAAATTTTTAATCCCAGAGAAAAAAAAATTTCAATATTTTTTGTTCCACAAATACTACATAAAACATTAAAGGCCACGTTACACACACAGATATCTGTTGAGATATTGGTCACAGATCTCTGGTTGCTGTGAAATCATGGACCGATTGTTACATTTGTACACGGCCACAAAATGGAACAATGTGTCCATAGTTTCACTGCAACCAGAGATCTGTGACCAATATCTCAACAGATATCTGTGTGTGTAACGTGGCCTTAACGCTGAATTAAGTGTAATGAAGGAGTCTCCTGCTCTTGTAGCTTTAGTAAGGCCACTTTTTTGTATATGGTCATATAAAACCCACACACGTGGGCTCAAGAGAGCCCCTTAACCGAACAAGGGTTACCCTGAGGGGATGTTCACTTATCCTTTCCTCCATGTGTTGAGGGTCAAACATTGCTTAAAAGGCTTAAACTACTGCTGGTAGATGGAGGTCGATCCTCCACTACCCGATGATGCAAGTGCCTGGTCTTGAGCGGCACAAGTGCTAGATGCCTTGGCCGTTCAGCATTCACAGGGTTAACCCTGATGAACGAGCACGAACAGTTCAGAAACCAGTCTGTTCTCAGTCTTCTGTGATGTCACTGCTAAGCCCCGTTCCTCTGTGCCATACCTGTTGCTGTGAATGGCGAATGGCCGAGGTATCTAGCACTGGTGCTGCTCAAGACCGGGCACCTGCATCATTGGGTAGTGGAGGATCGACCTTCATCTACCAGCAGGTAGCTTAAACCTTTTAAGCAATGTTTGACCCTCAACACATGGAGGAAAGGATAAGTGAACATCCCCTCAGCGTACCCCTGGTTCAGTTAAGGGGCTCTCTTGAGCCCATGTGTGTGGGTTTTATATGGCTATATACAAAAAGCTACAGGAGCAGGAGAATCATTCATTACAGTTAACTCAGTGTTAATGCTTTGTGTAGTATTTGTGGAACAAAAAATATTGAAAACATTTTTTCTCTGGCACAAAAAAATAATTTCTTGTGCATTCTGAGGCAATACACATATGTGTGCATATAGTTTAAAAGAAGCATCTTTTGAATAAAGCACAAGTGAAAGATAACTGTATAATCATTATAATCATTATAATTCCTGACAACCTGGGTAGGGAGTAAAGAGTATAATGAGTGGATGTATCGTTACCTATTAGCACACATATGCAGTAGAAACCTTTAGAATAAGTGTCTGGCTGAGTTAAGGCCATGTCACACCCTTCAATATCATTAACGATATCACTGAAACATCACATTTCTTAAATCACTTAAACGATATCGTTTGTGCGTCGTTGGGTGTAACTGAGCGATCTTGCGGTGAAAAATCGTTTGATTGCTCATCACAGATTTGAGATCCTGACCTCAGATCCATTGTGCGTTGTTCAATTAACCAACGTTCAATCTGCTGCATCGTTGTGTGTGACACCGCGATAACGATCTTGTGAACGAATTCACAACATTTAACAAGTATCGTTCCTGGGCTGTGCGAACGATAGCTGCTCGCCACATCGTTGGCGCCTCGTTCATGATATCTAAACGTGTGACATCTCACCAATGTTCTCAAAATATTGTCCGAACGATCTCGTTCACGGGAGATCGCTCGTGCCAACTCTGCAGCCTGGAACCTGATGAGCTGCCATTCCAGCTCCTCTTCCTCTAAGCTCAGGAGGCAGGGATCCAGGGGTTGTAGCGTATCCTGGGACGTCCAGAGGTCATCTGGTGTAGTCTCCTCTCGGTGTCGAGGCAGCGGTCGCTCTTCTCCATCGTCCACCATTGCACGCTCTGCACTACATGTGTTACTCTTTGCAGCTCCTCCACCTTGCTCGCACGCACTCCTCTGTTTATCACTACCACCCTTGGATAGGCGGTTCTTGTTCTTAGTCCCAGCTCGCATTGCAGGGGGCGGAGCAGTCTGGCTGATAGGCAAATCACCTTGCTTAACAGTTATTGGAGAGTTGAAGAGTTCCCAGTTAAGCATGGTGGCAGACATGCATGGCTAAGCTCCAACATTCCCAGGCTCCCAGCGGCTTCTGAGTAGCTCTAATCCAGCTGAAATTTGATCTCCTGTTTACAGAAGCACTGATGGACAGAATGACAAGAGGGAAATCCCATAAACGCTCCTCCCCAACAAAACTGACAGCTTTATTCTCACCAGGTCCAGCAGCAGCAGTGAGTGGGAAAATGGCACCGGAGTCTCCAGCTTCAGCTAACAACTCCTCCCACAGGAGATCAAGGTTAGCATCAGCCTCAGCTTCTGGCATAACAGCAGGAGAGGGATCTGATATTCCTCTAACTAAAAAGACAATGATGAGCCTGCTAGTTTCCCTGAGGGCAGCTCTGCAGAAAGACCTGA
This sequence comes from Allobates femoralis, assembly GCA_033576535.1. Taxonomy (NCBI): domain Eukaryota; kingdom Metazoa; phylum Chordata; class Amphibia; order Anura; family Aromobatidae; genus Allobates; species Allobates femoralis. The sequence continues at coordinate 133,711,208 of JARQOC010000001.1, read as the reverse complement.
GAGGGATGGCTGCAAAGATGAGAGGGGATTTGGATGCATTAGGGTCCAGCACCTCACACATTGAGAGCAAAATGGCGGAATTTGCGAAGTCACACAATGACCTTATTGATGCCAATGCTGCTCTAGAGGACAAAATGTCCTGGTTGAAATGCAAAATGGGTGACAGGAAAGACAGAGACCGTAGGCGCAACATGAGCATTATGGGCATCTCAGGTCCGTGATCCTGAACTCTGCTTATTTTAATGAGCTTCTCTAAAAGTTCTGCCGGACTTGCCACGAGACCATTACGAAGTTCACAGAATACACAGAATCCCTAAGATCCGCCATATTGACAAGCTGGCCAGAATCCACTTCTTTACCACAAAGGATGCCTTCTTTTTTGTAGTGAGGAAAATGGCCTCTCTCCTTGAACCCTATCACAACCTGGAGATGTACCCTGATTTATCAGCCTTTTAATAAAGGGGGTGTTTGCTAGGGGCACCACAACAAATTAGTGCTCAGGGATCTGCTCCTACATGTCAGAGAGCGAATATACTATTTGAAAGAACAGACAACATGTATAAGGAATGGAGCGATCACCCGATTCAAAAAGATCAGAAAAGTGTTTTTATTTTTAATTCCAAACTACAAAAAGCACACACAAAAACAAATTAAAAACAATTAAAAAAGGGGGCAAGTAGCCCTACTCATCAAGGTGGTCCCTGCAGATGGAAAATGCCAGCCAAGAAATAAATTACAATCTACGGTAACAGTCAAATGCCAATATCAGTTAATGCAAACCAAAAACAATAATACAATAATTCTCAGAATATTCAATTCCTGGTTTTGTAAGGAACACAAATACAAAAAACATTAAACATCCAACCCTTATTTATAGCCACAATGTTGCAGAGAGAAAAAAAAAAAAAAAAAAAAAAAGTGGTTTTAATATACTGTTGTCCCCACCTCTAATAAGGTCCCTATGGAAGGGGGAAGGGGAGTCAATTGGGACAAATAGTCAGTCAAAGAGCTGTCAAGAGAAGGGGAGGAAGGAATTGAGAATCGATGAAAAATAAGCACCAGGCATCATAGATTAAGAGCCTGCAGAGAGAAACGGTTGCAGATCAATTTGGAGAAAAAAAAAAACTGGAACTGATCAGTTACCAGTTATAAGGCATACCTATATTGCTGGCTGGCAGACAAGCAGGGATACACACCGTGGCCCCACGCGTATCGTACACCAGGAGGTGACTTCCTCAGGGGGTGTGTGCCATCAGAGTCCGGAGTAGGGTTTAAATAGTGTTTACATCATAATAGAGTGGAATCAGCTGGTTAGTCCAGCTTATTGCCGGATTTATCAGCCTTCACATTAGCAAGTTGCAGAGAATTTGCTCTGGAGGCAAAAATCTTGCATGATAATGACATAAAATACCGCTGGGGGCACCCAGTTCGGCTGATTTTTTCATGCTCTGGGGAAACCTACATCTGTTTTTTTCCCTGAACAACTTTGCAAACTGCTCCAGGACTGGGGCTTGATGAAAACCTCTAAATCCCCACCTAAGCATAAAGGTGGTACTCAGAGCAGTGACAAGAAAAAACTCGATCCTGACTGGCATGGGAGATTGCTTCTCCTTTCATATTTGGAGCCATATGCTGGACCTGTGGCACCTGACCTGTCACCAGATGTTTTTTTCTTTTATTTCTTTTTGCCAGTATCCATTCTCTGGCAAATTTAGACTGGAGATTTTGAACTATACTGTTCTTACCTCCCCTCCTGTCCAGCCAGTATGACTGTTAAAGGCCTATACACCTAAATGAGTTTTTTTTCACCTCTAATGTTCTTTTTTTCTGTTTGAGTTATGTGTTCTCCCCCCTTCCTCCCCTTTCCTCCCCTTTCCTCCCCTCCCTGGCTAGTCCTTTCTTTGCCTTCACAAACTCGCTCTCATCATGGGGCTGCTTTTTATCTCACTAAACATCAATGGTCTGTATTCCCCAGGTAAGAGATCCATGTTCTGGAGAGAAGCCTTTTAATCGGGAGGGGATATTAACTTTGTATAGGAATCTTATTTGTTAAAAGATGATAGATAACGCTCGCCTACATCACTCTACATTTACCTTAGCTTTTTTTGGGAACGCAAGGGAAAAAAAGGCAGGTGTATGCATCCTGGTCATGGACACAGTGACCTTTAACCTGATAGACTCGGTGGTTGATACGGAAGGCAGGTATATATTTTTGATAGGCTCTATTGATGGGAAGATATATACCTACACCACAGTCTATTTCCCTAAGGGTATCTTTACCCTTTTGGCGGCAATAGGAGGCAAGCTAACTTGCACGTGCACATTTTTCATGGTTGCCTCAGATCGCCGAAGGCGCTTTTACACACCGCAATTTCGCCTTCAACCTCAGGCGATGTGTCGCCCCGGAAGTTGCCACACCAACAGCGGGAAACATCCGGTTGACTCCCGACGCTGCTTCACACGCCGTAATCCCCAAAGGAATGTGGGCATACCTGTTCAGCCCAGCGAAAACATAGGCGTGCCAAATTGTTTTACACTGCACCCCAAACATGCTTATTGGACAATGCAATAGCGTCCTGATTCGCCAGCCTGCACTGGAAGGCTGGCTAATACGTGACGCCATTATTTCGGAGTTTTGAATGAGTACACGCTTGTGTCGTTGACAGTGGCTGCTGTGACACACTTTCAAGCCGATCAAGCATCACACAGGAGCGGTTTTCAGCAGGACAGTGGCTTACACTACACAATGGTTTGCTGTGTATGCGTCTGTAGCTAATGGTGTGAACATACACACAACACTGTGCCCATATGTGCCTACATTGGTCCATGCCATGGCCCAGCTTAACTATGTGTGTGTACACATGTTTGTGTGTGTCGTGGACTGTACCTACATCCCCCACAAACACAATTGCTTGCTCAATGTGTGTGGACACGTGCCCCTGTGGCCACAACACATCACAATGGATATGTACAGTCAGTTGCGCCATACACTGTGGCCCAAAGGGCTGAACCTGTGTACTGCATATAACCACACAATGTTTCACGGAATCATCAATACCATATTACCCATCACATACAGGTCTTGGGCCAAGGAGCAGTGTGTGAACACACCCCCATCTGAGATATGCATGTTCATTCCAACATCCACGTAGAGGAACTCATAGTTCGCATGCACCAGGGCCATGAGGACCACACTACAATATCCTTTGTAATTGTAATACAAAGACCCAGAGTGTAGGGGTTTGTTGATCCTCACATGCTTACCATCCAATGCACCGCCGCAGTTTGGAAATTGCCAGCGGTCCTCAGACGCTCTGGCAACATCCATCCATTCAGCGGGTGTTGTTGGAAACTGCATATAGGATGGCAGCAGACTACTCCAGATGGCCTCACATGTCTCGGGGATCAGGTGGCTCAGAGGGGCAGTGATACATGTGAAGTCTATTGCAGGTTGGTCCTTGACCGACCTGTAGCCAGGGACCGCAAACTTACTGCCAAACGCTCCTCAGGTAGCACAGCTCGACGCATCACAGTGTCCTGACGGGCTATCAATGGCCGTATGTGTTCTAACAGGAATGTGATAGAGTCCTCGGACATACGGAGGTCTACAATCCTGCTGCTCACGCACCAGCTGCATGTGGCTCCGGGTATCCCAGTAGCGAAGCCAATCCTGAGTCCACACACGCCGTGGTCTGCGAGCCCGCAACCTCTCATATCTATCCTCCAGCCACAATTGCTCTTCCACCAAGGCAAGAGCCACAATAGCATCTCAATCAGGGTCGAACATCATCTCACGAACCAACCCCTGCAAAAGTGAGAAAAACAAAAACATCACTACAAGAACGCTTGATCACACACACCACCTCCTTCCCTCTACATCTCCTGGCCACTTTACCACAGCATACCCAAGTGTGAACACCAGCCAACACACATACATAAACACCACCAATCAAGGCCCAAACACAATATTGCAGTGTGTGACACACAAACCTGATCACTGTACACCCCTGGCCATCCTGTACAATACATCTCCCTTGTCAAATGCAAAACATCATGAACCTAAGCCCATATACGTGGCCATAATGTTGATGTCTGACCACAAGGCATGGGCAAACACATAGGTCACATTAATTTAATCATGTTTTTTAAAACATCTTTACAATTACATTACACAGGTAACCCAGGCTTTTTTTGTGATGCTAAAAATATCATGCCTCGCAGCAGACTATTGAATACTCATCATGTCCAAGAGACATCCCTGATGTGTTGTGAATGCAGGATCTTCTGAGGCACACATTCGCAGAAGCCACACGCCACAATCCACATCTGATTTTGGCCTTAAACATGCCATTGTGTGTGGTAAACGACAGTACCATGTGTCTTCAATTCAGATGAGCCCCGCAATTAAAGACACTCGCATCCTTCAAACATGATCCTGTATGGCAAAAGCAAAATGGCTTTACAATGAAGATAGGGTTTAGGTAGTCCAAACAATCATGCATCCATTTGGCAGGACACAATATACAGTATATGGCAACAAACATCACGAGTAACTACATACCCCACCACTTGGGCGTCACCTACACTACACAATAGCGACCCCTAATGGTAAGGTGATGTAAATGCAACATAGCCACATCACAGTTCATGTTTGCACATCAGTACTTACTTAATGACTCTGGGCAGCAAGGTGTCTGACTTCGGCCTTGAGCGCATTTTATATGGTAACCAACCAATCAGAACGCAGTGGCATCTTGTAATCAACGTAGCCGCCTGGGTGTACGCAGGTGCCACCAATGATTATGCGCCATTGTGCTTTAGTGATTGGTCAGGTTGTGTTTAAATAAGCACATGCTGGGGCGCAACCCCTGCCCCGACTGGAATGTGCATTGAGCTAGTAGTGTCTCATCACAATATCTCTGTTGGAAAGACGGTAAGTGGGGGTACATGCTATTGGGCACTACTGGATGTTCTTTTCTGTGTGCTGTAGACCCATATGTTGGGTGATGTTTGTGCGTCTTATCTCAAGCTTCATGTAACGTCCGGTAGAAGTGTATTTAGCGACGTGTACGCATTGTAAATGCACTCCGTGTCCTGTAGCACACATAATGTTATGTGAAATCCTTGCCAGGACAATATGTGTACTATGTTTAGCACTATGTTTAGCCCTAAATATGTGTGTATCTGAGGAGTGTGTGTTTAAATGTCCTTAGTTAGGCCATGTGTGGCATTTGTAATGATAGACCTTGACATATTTCACTGCAGATGCCCAAAATACATATATCACCTGGCCTGTCCGACATGCCCCATGTATGGACACATGTAAACGCCAATAATGATTTGGCCTAGCCAACCTGACTACCAGAACACGTGTTATTAGTCTTGCAGGACATGGGCTGGACGCACAGAGTAGGGTGTGACCTCTGATGACCATGTGTTTGTTTGCATGACCTTTTATTTTTAATTTTTTTTTTCTCAGATGGCTGAGTATCACGATTTTGTGACACAGCTCCTCACCATATACCAGGCACACGAATGCCTGTGGCAGGTGTTGCTGCCTGCATATCACGACCAGGCAGCGCGGGCTGCGGCCTACATGCCACTGGTGGAGCTGTGCAACTGACTCCAACCACAAAAGATCTGGACAGCGGCACTGGTTGTGGATAAGATCAAAAGCCTGTGCACTGTATTCAACAAGACCCACAAAAAGTGGATAGAGGCCCAGTCCTGGGCTGGAGCTGAGGAGGTCCCTAGACCAACTCTCTGGTACTATGACCTCCTCAGCTTCACCCTGGGCCTGGAATGGCCTTGTGGAACACTGTGCAGCAGGCACCGCCCGCAACCAGCTATGGCCGCAGCCCAAGAGCCTGCCCCGTCGCAGGAGGTGGGTAATTGTGTTTCTGTGATCGAACTAACCAGCATGTTGTTTGCACTGATGTGAGGTTTTCAGCACATGTGGTAGTCGCCATTGTGCTTTTCCCGCTCCAATCGTGTTCACTGTTCTTTTCTATCTGTTTTTTGGTCTACGTTCTCACAGATTGTGTTGTGTTATTTGTGTGCACTTTACATATCAATGTGGACCCTCAGGTGAGTATACTGCACTTGTCTACTTGTTAGGCTTTTTCTTCACTAAACTGTGCTCCTGTGGCTTTTGGTGTTAGCCTTGGTGATCTTGGCTCTATGTTGTATTGGGTGTTTGGTTGTGGTATTAGCTTCAATTACATTGCAACATGTGGCTGATGGTTTTTTTTTTTTCTTTGTTTGTTTTGGATCCAATGATGAGGAGCCAGCAGCTGGCAAGGCTCTCCCCTCAACATCTGCGAGAGACCAGTGTGGGGAGCCGGGTCCACGTTCCAGCTCTGGAATCCACCGTAGACGACCACCTGCCCCACCCAACATGGAGCTGGGTAGGTTGGTGAAATATGACCTCACAAACGTTACCCTGGGTGTGTTGCAACAAGGGATGACACAGGATGTAGCTGGGCATAATTTTATTAACCGACAACCTTTTTTTTAAAACATTGCCAACACAATCCAAAAGCCTTGGTCAGGTTAGGAGTAGCCAATACACACTACCCACTTTCCCAATGTGGGACACTGTAAGAAAAGAGGCCAACGTGACCTAAAAAACTAAGGTGCCAACATGGCAACAGGGAACAAAACAAGGGTCCAACATGGACAACAATTAGTAGGGGAGTCTGGTCCCATTATTGGGTGGGGGTGATGGGTTAGGGGCCCTGCCGGATTGGGCTATCAAGAGGGCATGGATCATGGCACCCAAGCGGGCAAGGTGTTGCTGCCCTTCTTGGTGTGCCCTCTCCATGTGCTGCTGTGCCTCCTGGTAAGCCTGAAGCAGCTCCTCAATGGTTGGTACACCTGTATGTGAAAGGAGGACATTAGTGAGTTACCTGTGTATGGGTGGGTGGGTGTTTGAGGGAATTGTTATGGTGAGGGAGTGTGCCCTCCGGGGCTGGGACTGGTGTAGTCCCTGCTGGGGAGGGAGTGGCTGGGCCCTCCAGGGCTGGGGCTGGTGTAGTCCCTGCTGGGGAGGGAGTGGCTGGGCCCTCCGGGGCCGTGGCTTGTGGAGTCCCGGGTGGGGAGGGACTGACTGGGCCTTCCGGGCCCGGGGCTTGTGGAGTCCTGGGTGGGGAGGGACTGGCTGGGACCGCCGGGGCTTGTGGAGTCCCGGGTGGGGAGGGACTGACTGGGCCCTCCGGGCCCAGGGCTGGTGGAGTCCTGGGTGGGGAGGGCCTGGCTGGGCCATCCGGGGCAGGTGGTGGGGGTGTCCCGGGTGCCGTTGGGGACTGTGGATCATCCCCAGACACGGAGTCCTCGTCATCTGTAATATCAAACATGATAACAGAGCAATTTTAGAAAAGACACACAACATAGGGAAAACTCCTTGTGTGTGTATGAATTTCATGAAGGCGTGAAGGATATGGTCAAAGGTTATGGTCGGCACATACCCTATGGTGAGGGCCCACTCTGGTTTGGGACATGAGTCCAACACCATTGCCCACATATTTGGAATGTTACATAACCCTTGGCTTAGCATGGTAGGTATTTGAATCATGAACACAAGAGCAGTCAGTAAGCATCATGTGTTTGCTGCAAGGGGGCCAACACATAGCGTTGAGATTGTGTTCTGTATTGTTATCATTGTGTTTAAAAATTGTATGTGTCACAGGTCACACATATGTGCTGCAAGGTGTCATGTGGGTGTGGAACATTGCATTAATATGTTGGTGTCACCTTTGCAGTCAGGACAAAACTATTTTTGCCACCACACACGTCAAGGACCACTATAGCCGTCACCATTTGTAGGACAAATGAGTGTTTCATACACCTTCATGTTGCAGTGTAACCAACATGCAGATGCACATTGTTGACAGCTCAACATGGTGGCTTAGGCCACATTATGTGGCATGGCACAATACCACATGATGTTTGTGTAGTGTTTATAGTATTTAGGTTGCCATGTGTGTGTTTGGCAATGCCACATACTCACCACGCAGCCTGGCAATCCTGGCATGAATCTCTACAATGCGCCCTGGGCTATTGTGCTTTAGATAAGCCACTTTCTTCTGGATCTGCTTGCAGGTCCTCTAAACCCCCAGTTTGTGGAGCAGGGCCCACTGGATCCTCCGGAATATGCTGCGTTTGTGCAGCCGTGGGTGCTGGTGAGGCTGGTTACACCAATAATCATGGCGGTCACATAGGTCTATGAGGAGCATTAGCTCCGCCAGACCCCATGTGGCAGCGCGCTGTGCGGCGGCCATGGCTCTTCTCCTATATGCAGGGGAGGGGCAGGCACCTGGCAGGCAGGGAGTAACCAAAACAAACATCATTTCATCATCACACACACCAGCGCCGCCAAACAACATTGAGGACGATAACGAGGTAGCCATTCGCAGAGCAGGAGTAGCGTAATAGAGCCATCATTGTCACCAAATTCACATGATTGCAGTGCGTTTCCCATGGCACACATGTGCGATGTGTACACCAACATTTGCACTGTCATGTGTGGCAGTATGGTGGACACAGTGAAACTTCCAATACACGCGCCTTCATAGCTTGCGCTATTGAATGTGCACGTAATTGGACTGATGTAGTGGATGGTTGTGTAGGTGAAGATGTGTGTGGTGCTGAAGTGACAGCTCTTCAAATATGGCGCCCTGTGAAGGGACAACCAATGGAAACACAGTAGCCACCACCAATCATCGCTGATGGGGCGCAGTCTCCAGCATGCGGCGGCACGCCTCCGGGAAATCAGTAGGCGTGACGCAGATTCCATCCCTATCGCCAATTCACATGCCAAAAGCAGGGAATTTCACCTTCATGATTGCCTCTGATTTTGGAGCAGTGCTGTGAAATCGGAACCAGGCGCAACCTTTTTTATCATCGCCAAATTCCCCAATTACACGCCACAATTGTGAGGCAATTTCACGGCGATAGTGACGGGGCAACAGATTGCCGGTCAGATTCCTCGCCGCGGTTGCGGCGTGTAAAGGTACCTTAACTCAGCCCAACTCTCCTTTATCAGGAAATTCCTAACAACATTCAAAAATATTGCCAAAGGTCACCAAATTATGTGCAGTGACTTTAACCTCCCCATGCATAGGAACCTTGACTGTTCGGCCTCAACTGGGCATGGCAAGGAACTATCTTGCCTTGCTTGAGAGTTTCATCTCCATGACATTTGGAGATATCTACATACATCCGAACAGGACTATACCTTTTGCTCTGCTAGACACAGGTCATATAGCATAGGATTAATTGTTTTCTGGTAGGCAGGAAAACCCTAGATGTATGCAAAGAGGCTTCTGTAGGGGTAATTTCTTGGTCAGACCATGCACCGGTGAGCTTAACAAATGCAAACCAATTTGAGATACCTGATAGCCCTAGGTGGAGACTAAACAGTCAATTTCTTTCACATACACACTCGGCCGCTCTATTTCTCAAAATTTAGAAGAATATTTTTCAATCAACGATAATGGGGAAACCTCGGTAGATTCCTTATGGTCACACAAGGCATTCATATTTAGAAGAATATTTTTGAATCAGCAATAATGGGGAAACCTCGGTAGATGCCCATTGGTCATTCACAAGGCATTCATTAGAGGGATTTGCATCAAACTCTCTTTCCTCCAGAAAAAAGTGCAACTGTCCACACAAAAACAACTTTTGGACAATATTAGGGAGCTGGAAACTGTAAACAAATTCTCCCCTACGGAAACACTTTATCTTCAACTGTATAAGCTTAGACTTCAACTTGGCTGGACCCTCTTAGTGGAAGTTGAAAATAACCTACAGAATCTTAAGGTATGCACCTATGCCATGTGTGACAGGGCAGGGAAAATTCTGGCTAAGAGAATTAAAAAAATAGAACAAAAAACAAAATAGACTACATTTTAGGGTCTGGCAACGTCCCCATCCTTTACACGGTTAAAATAGCGGAATCTTTTGTGAACTTCTACTCTAATTTTTATAATCTTAAGGATGACTCGCTTACTCCTCAGCCTTCTCCTCCTCTCATTAATGCGTATTTGGAACATTTAAACCTACCTAAATTGTCGAATGACCCACTGGGAACTCTCAACTCCCCCTTTAACCCCTTAGAAATACAGAAAGTAATTGAAATTCCTGTCTGCTCCAGGACCAGATGATTTCCTAAATAAGTATTATCAACAGTTTGCTAATAGCCTGACTACATATTTGTTACACACTTTCAATTACTGCAAGTATTTGGGTTCTTTATCCTCGACAAATTTAGAAGTGACGATAGTCACCCTGTCAAAACCAGGCAAGCTCCCACGAGTCCAGGCAACTTTAGACCCATCTTGTTTCTTAACTGTGACATTAAAACTTACGCAAAGCTTTTGGCATCTAGGCTTCACTCCGTCTTACCTTCCCTGATCTTGGCAAACCAGGTGGCTTTCATAGCTGGGTGACAGGCAAAAGATGGAGCCAAGAGGATGATAAATTTAATTAACATCACAGAACTTACAAAACTACCCTTTGTCTTTTTATCCTTGGATGCCAAAATGGCCTTTGACAGTGTTAGTTGGGCATATCTCTCTGCAGTCCTCTTCAAATTTGGGTTTCCGAGAACTTTTCTCTCAGCTATCCTCTCACTATACTCTAATCCTAATGCCTAAGTCTTAGCCTCAGGATTTTGGTCAAAAAACTTACGCTGGCTTCACACTGTAGTTTTTTCCCTGAACAGGTTCGATCAGGTTTGTGTACCAAAGCCAGGAGAGGAACTTGGAGAGAGAAACTATAATTCAAAGATTGATTCTGAGTTTTGGAGACACTCCTGGTTTTGACATGCAAACCTGATCAGGGAAAAAACTGCATTGTGAAACCAGCCTTACCAATCACTAACAGGACTCACCAAGGCTGTCCTTTATCTCCCTTGATCTTCGCATTAGTGATGGAACCCTTAGCGGAGTCGGTCCGTTCAGATCCTGACATAAAAGGAATCAGAGTGGGCAGGAAGAAGCACAAAATAGGTCTTTATGCAGACGACGTCATCATCTCCTGCACCTCTCCGGAAATATCTCTTCCTGGGATCATTAAAGCTGTGGACAATTTCTCACAGGTTTCCTATTATAAACTCAACACCAGTAAAAGTGAAATTTTACCCTTACATATCTCCCTGGAAAATATAATCTTTTCCCTTTAAGCGGTCACTGGAAGGGATCACATATTTGGGGATTACGTTGTCTCCCATTCACTCTCTGGTGATAAAAAACATTTCACTATTATCCTCAGTAAAGGCCCAGTCTAACATAACGACGCATCAGCGATACCGATAACGATGTGCAACATTAACGCATATGTGTTTTTAATGAAAAAAAAACAAAATCCAAAAACTCCTCAAAAACGTTCAGACCCACAGGGGACACTATTTGGCACACTTAGAAAAACTGCTCAGTTTTTCTAAGTGCTAAAAAAACTGTTTGGTGTGTGTGAACAAGGCCAGGCCACAGTTTCCAATATCATGTCCGCTCTCTATCTGAAACTCAACCTTTCCAAAACTGAAATTCTTCTGCTCCCACCCTCCACTAACCTCCCTAAATATGACATCTCTCTCAGTGTGCGGCACCACAATAACACCTAGTCAGCAGGCTCGCTGTCTGGGTGTTGTTTGACTGATCTTTCCTTCACCCCACATATACAATCTCTCGCCCACTCTTGCCACTTGCACCTGAAGAACATCTCTAGAATTCGCCCCTTTCTCATCTTGGAAACCACAAAAACCCTCACTGTGGCCATGATTCACTCCCACCTTGACTATTCTAATTCTCTTTTAATTGGCCTCCCCTTCACTAGACTCTCCCCTCTCTAGTCCATCCTTAATGCAGCAGCCAGGATCACCTATCTAGCTAACCGTTACTCGGACGCGTCTGCTCTATGCCAGTCATTGCACTGGTTGCCCATACACTATAGGATCCAATTCAAACTGCGTGTTCTCACCCACAAAGCTCTTTACAGTTCATCACCTCCCTACATTTCCTCCCTCATCTCTGTCTATCAACCCACCCATTCTCTTCGCTCTGGAAGTGACTTTAGACTAACTTCTGCATTAATCCGAACCTCCCACTCCCAGCTCCAAGACTTCTCCCGAGCTGCACCAATTCTCTGGAATGCTCTACCCCAAGAAATTAGGTGTATCCACAACTTACATAGTTTCAGGCAATCCCTAAAAACACTTCTTTTTAGGGCGGCCAATCATGATCTAGATATAGCCTATCCGCTCCACCAGTCTCACATGCATCACAAATAATGGTTGATGGCCACTTATACTGCTCCTAATTGTTCCCCATCTCCTCAAGTTGACTATACCATCATTGTAAATAAGCACCTATACTTTGTGTCACTGTTAAGGGCCTGTCACACGCATCAATATCGCCTGCACGATATCGGCTGCACGTGACGTTGCAGCGATATTGACGCGTGTGACATACTGAATCAACCAGCGATAAATCGCTGGTTGATGATCGCCAGGTTTTAGAATCTGTCCTAAAACCTGGCGATTGTCGCCCGGTGGACACGCAGCATCGCTGCGTGTGACACCGGGAGTAGCGATATTCCAGCTCCCAGCGCCTCTCACAAGCGCTGGGAGCTGGTATCCAAGGTAAACTGCGGGTATCTAGGCAGCGTGCGCTGCCTAGATACCCGACGTGTACCTTAGTTACCAGCCTCCTCCGCTCACCGGCTGGTATCTAAGGTACACAGCGGGTAACTAGGGACCCTAGTTACCCGCTGTGTACCTTAGATACCAGCCGGTGAGCGGAGGAGGCTGGTAACTAAGGTACACGTCGGGTATCTAGGCAGCGCGCGCTGCCTAGATACCCGCAGTTTACCTTGGAGACCAGCCTGCTCCCGCTTCCAGCAGGCTGGCAGCGGGACAAGACATCGTGGAAACGATATTTAAATCGTTTCCACGATGTTTCTGGTCAATTGATCGCTGGTGAGTCTGTCTGTGTGACAGCTCACCAGCGATCAGCCGTCAATGTCGTCAGCGATCAGATCGCTGACGACATTGACACGTGTGACAGGCCCTTTAGATTGTAAGCTCTTATGAGCAGGGCTGTCATTATTTTGCTCTAATTATTTTGTACTATGCTTTGTACTATATTGTATTGTTTGTTTGTTTGTTTTTTTGCATTGTATTGTATTTTCTACTAACTGTTTCTTATGATTGTTTAAACATGAACTTTGAATTGTGAAATGCTGCAGAATATATTGGCGCTATATAAATAAAGATTATTATTATTATATCCACTTTCTACAAAATCTTCAACAGCTCTGAAATCCTAGATAAAGCCCCTTTCATGTGTAAATGGGAACACAGGCTTAACAAAGAGTTCTTGCTGCAGCAATGGCACTTAGCTTCTACACAAGCTTTAAAATTATCTTCTTGCATCAACCACACAGAGCAACTTAAAAAATTACATATGGCATGGTACTTAACCCTTGACCGGGTGGCACATGCCTTCCCAGATGCTTCAAACCTATGCTGAAGGGCATGCTCTTCTCGTGGCTCCCTATCCTGTACATGGTGGTTATGCCCCAAAATATTGGTTCTCTGGACTGAGTTTTTTAACCTCTTATCCTCCCTTTGTGGTCTTCCCTTCACTCAGGATCCCTCTTTGGCTCTCCTAAACATGGACCTCGACCTATTCCCATAAGAATTTAGAAGATTCATTTTTTTCGCACCCTATCAGCTGCACGGTTTTGCATAGCGGCGAAATGGAAACTCCCAAATCCACCGCTTCTCACAGATTTGATTGATCAGATTAATACACAATTCCACTATGAATACGTTTTGGCAGCTGACTCGCACTCAAAAGAGTCTTGGGCTAAGGATTTACTGGATTTACTGGGGCTATTCGCTGTATACTATTCAGATTCCAAAGTCTTAACTATACTTTTGCTTCATTAAATAATGCTTCTAGACAGGATCCCTCTTCCCTTCCCCTCCCACCCCACAACATCTCTCTTCCCTATTCAACTCCCCTCCTCTCTTTCCCTAAGTTGCGTTAATATGTTCCTTTGGCTGTAGCTTATCTATAGTTTGGTTATTTGTTTTTTATGTTCTATATACTAATTAAGGTACATAGACACTGGGACCACCTATTCTATTCTTCTAGTCTCAAGATCTCCTTTGTCCCTTTGTAGACATGCCACATTTTGTATTACTGTATTGTACCTTTTTCAATAAAAATGTATTGGAATAAAAAAAACAGTCAGAGGAGACAATGGATACAAATTTTGGCACCACTGCACTGCTCTTCCCATAATGGCAGGATGCCACAGTCCTCATGGCCAGCACATGGTGTTAGGGTATGGCGACCGCCATTAAACAGTTTCTTTAGGCACAGTCTTTTTGGCACACAAGACCCGTTTTAACGGGGCTCATAAACACTGTTAGTGACGCCAAATGCAATGGTCGAAAGGGCTGGGGTAACTTGACCATCTGGGATCAGTCAGGAGGATGTCACGGTGGCAGTCCTGGTGGTTGTGGTCCTGACCGAGCATGATAAGGGGGCTATTTACAGGTTAAATAAAGTATTTTGTGACGCCATATGTAGTTTTTGATCAGAATGACCAGTGCTGCTTGTAGTGACTTCGGGGAATAGGTGTCGTTGCAGCTAGTTGTAACACTCCCCACAGCCAGTTCGGGGCCGATAGTTGGAATTTTGTCCGAAGGACATTTTCTAAATGTTTTTCAGTTCTTTGAAGATCAAGGCCCGTTTTTTTGATAATTTTATTTTTCCCCTTCCTAAATTTAGCACCATTGCGCTTCCCCTGCTAGATTATTGGGAATGCAGCCTTTGGGCTACAAGTCAAAGCTTTTAATGGACCAAACCCTTAATAGACTTAACAACATTGTAATTGAGTATGCTGATCCTGTGGGACTTTCCTTATATCTACTGTGCATATTCATACATGTATGTTTGAGAGTTATTATAATCTGTGCTACAGTAAAGTTTTTTTTTACTTCACTTATTGTGTGCTGGACTGTTTCTGCAAAGAAATGCTTTGATACTGACCTACAGAGACTGGCAACCAAGCCTCAGACCTCTGGTCTGACGGTCTGAGCTATGGGAGTGCAAGACACTACATACAGTCCTGTAGAGCAGGGCTGAATAAGTGCCAGGGGGCAAGAGAAATCCATGAGCCCTTTAAAGACAACTGTGGCTCTTCCTGGACCCTCTTAGGCCCTATGTCCATGGTGAGTTTTTTTATGCTTTTTATGCAGATTTTGAGAATATGCATCAAAACCTGCATGTCTATTCTGAAGCCAGCAAAGTCTATGACAGGTCAGAACTGCTGTGTCCACGTTGCTTTGTTTTACATATGAGATTCAGATTTCTTTTTTCTGCCCCAAAATCTGCAACAAATCTGCAAGGGAAAAAAGCAAAGTTGACACAACATTTCTGAACTCTTGTAGACTTTGCTGCCTTCAGGATAGACATGCAACTTCTCAAAATATGCTTCAAAAGAAGCATCAAACAATGTACCATGGGCATGAGGCCTTAGGGGTTCACAAACAAAAAGCATCCCCCATAAGCTATAAGAGCAGGCATGAAGGCATTAATAAGAATGTGATCAGCAGTGACATCACAAACATTACTAAAGTTCAGGTCCAAGGAGTCACACAGAGGCTATCTCCTAAGTTTGAACTGCACTACTCTCCCTGACATCACTGTCAATCTCATGATTCCGCCGAGATATATCAGCTATCTTTAGTCTCACAAGATAACTAGTGTCAAATGCAATAACGCCACTGAGGTTATCTCATGTAATGCAGCAGGATTCCATGCTGTGCGATGCCCACTGTGTAAACTGAGACAACATCAGTGAAGTCATGAGGATGTCTGAGGTTCATGAATGGATCTGGAAGCAGGTTGACAGTGGTGCTGAAGCATGCTAAGTAAAAGTGTAGGGAGATAATGTCTATGCCAAAAAAAGCGAGGCTCTACTGTAAAACAGTTTGAGCTGTGTTTCGCAGCTTTTGTGCCCCTTTGATAGTGTTATTTAGGCCCTTGATTTTGCCTCCCATTGATTTGAATGGGGTTCGAAAGTTCGGCGAACTGTTAGCTAATCTATTTGGCAAACATATGATCGTTCAGCAAACTGAGGCGTACCTTAAAAGGTTCACTCTTTTCTAGTTGAGTAGTTAATTCCTGAGAGAACTAGGTTGTGGAGCCCACTGGAACGGGGTACTCGGTGGCGGACCGGGGTACTGCTGGGGGATGTCACGGCGGTCGTGGTCCGGACCGTGTCCCGGGCCCGCACAGTAAAATGGGGGTAATTTACAGGGGATTTGTCAGTCGTGACGCCACCCACTATATGCGGCCAGTATGCCGCCGCTGCTGTAGAACCTCGAGGGATGATGGGATAGCAGCTTGGATGAAATAGTTCCAGTGGGTAGAACTGGGTTCCCCGGGGCAGGGTTGATAGTAGTAGTGAAAATCTGTGATGGTGGTTATTGATGCTGCAGGAGAGTAGGGGTTGCAGTAGAGATGATGAGAGTGGAGGCAATGGCAGTTTATGAGGTAAAATGGGGCTTCAGTATAAGGATCACACTCACGGTTTCTGTAGTTTTCCAAGTCTTTACTTGCAGATGGTATAACAAAGTATTGTTCACGGAGTCTGTACCGGGTTGCTCCCACCCTGACCGGGTCCTTGGCTTCCTACTTGTGCGCTGTGTGTGGCCCTGCTGCCGCTTGTAGCTGAACTGCTGGCCCTGTCTCTTCCCACGGGTACCAATCTGCTAGGCAACTTGAGTCCATTCTGTCACTGACCCCTCCGTGTTGCTTTGCTATGGTACAGTGAAGATGGTGGACCTTCATTATCTCGGTGTTTACTGTCCTGTCTGTCTCAGGCACAGCCTCGGATCCAGTATCCGTCCTAAGCGCCTCTCAGGGGTTAAGTTTAGGGTAACTCTTATCCTGGGTATGTTCCTCTGTTCCTCTGTCTCCTCTCCTCAGACCTCTCAGGACCTCCACTTCTACTTGACTCTCCTCCAACTCCAGACTAAACTCAAACTCAACTGACTAACTGTCACTCCTGCTCTGTGGTAAACAACTTTAGCTCCTCCCACTAGTGCAGGTGCCACCTAAGCTCCTCCCACTTTCTAGTGTAGTGTTGTGTGGGGAGCAAACCTGTGTTGCTGTTTCTGTGGCATATTAACCCTTGGGGTGCCACAAGTGTACTATAAGAAAAGTCTTTTGTGAATCAGAAACCCAACCACCCAAAACTGTACAAGTATAGGATGCAATTTTCCTGCCAAATCAGTAAAATATGTGGTGTTGAACAATTGCTCTTTCCTATACATGTTTATTGAAAACATAGCCAAGCAAAATGATTCAATATTTAAAAAGCAACATGCCCTAAAGGTATTCTTTTTTTCTTGCTTTTGACATTAATTGAGTAAATTGTAAATTTTTAAAAGCATGTAAAATGTCAGAGATATGTGCAATTCTTTAAAACTGTTTTTGTTTAAACTGTAAACTCTTATGGGCAGAAGTATCCATTTTCTCTCATTGTTCATTTGTGTTAATACACATATTACATATATGTTAGTTCACTATTACAAATTTTCCGAACTTTTTTTTTTATCTAATTTTTTCTCTAAGGACTTTTTTATACATATTAACACATTTGTTGTTTCAGTGACTTTGAGAGAACAATTACATAGGAAACTAGCAATAATGAATGGACAGAATTACTTTAAAATGATATTAGGATAGGTATTTTTTGCATGTTCAGATATTAAAATCTTGGGTATGATGACAGCTATCATCTCAGTCAGATAATATCTATTGTCTACAGTTTTGCAAAATAGGAGGTTGACATTTTCACTGTGATAAAATATGTAAAATTAAAATTGTAATAATAATAGCATAATTATAATGATTAATTTAACAATAGAAGACATAAAGCAGAAACAAAGTAAGACACTTAAGATATATTTCACAAGATTTGTAAAACAAAATGTATTTTGGAAGATATGAGTTAAGGAATAGAGATAAGCGATCAAGGTTTGCCAATTTCAAAATTCAGCACGAACATTGACGCTTTGTTTCATGGTCGGAAACCCAAATAATTTACTAAAAAATCAGCAAACTTGGCTTTATTCAGGAATAAGTTTGATTCTTTAACCCCTTAAGGACCGAGTCACTTTGCAGCTTAATAACCAGACCGTTTTTTGTAATTCTGACCAGTGTCCCTTTATGAGGTAATAACTCTGGAACGCTTCAATGAATCCTAGCGATTCTGAGATTGTTTTTTGTGACATATTGGGCTTCATGTTGGTAGTAAATTTAGGTCAATAATTTTTGCATTTATTTGTGAAAAAATCTAAAATTTGGCGAAAATTTTGAAAACTTTGCAATTTTCTAATTTTTTATTTTTATTCTGTTAAACCAGAGAGTTATGTGACACAAAATAGCTAGTAAATCACATTTCCCACATGTCTACTTCACATTAGCACAATTTTGGAAAAAAACATTTTTTTTTGGGTAGGAAGTTATAAAGGTTCAAAGTTCTTCAGCAATTTCTCATTTTTCCAGCAACATTTAAAAAAAAAACATCTTTTTAGTGACCACATCACATTTGAAGTCCCTTTGAGGGGTGTACATGACAGAAAACACCCAAAAGTGACACCATTCCAAAATCTGCACCCTCAAGTTACTCAAAACTACATTCAAGAAGATTATTAACCCTTCAGGTGCTTCACAGGAACTAAAGCAAAGTAGAAGGAAAATATTGACATTTTAATTTTTCCAACAAAAATGTTCTTTTAGCCTCAATTTTTTCATTTTCACATGGGCAACAGGATAAAATGGATCCTAAAATTTGTTGGGAAGGAGCGCAATATGACTTTTGGAGCTAATTTTACATTCAAAAAGTCAAATGGCGCTCCTTCCTCTCGGGCACTGCCGTGCGCCCAAGCAGTGGTTTATGACCGCATATGAGGTATCGGTGTACTCAGGAGAAATTGCCCAACAAATTTCAAATAGGATCCATTTTATCCTGTTGCCCATGTGAAAATGAAAAAATTGAGGCCAAAAGAAAATTTGTGTGAAAAAAAAGTACTTTTTCATTCTTACAGATCAATTTGTGAAGCATCTGGGGGTTCAAAGTGCTCATTACCCATCTAGATAAGTTCCTTTGGGGGGGTCTAGTTTCCAAAATGGGGTCACTTGTGGGGGAGCTCCAATGTTTAGGCACACGAGCAGATATTTCATTTGTGGATCCTAAATCTCATGGCAGTCCCTTATCTTGATATTAAATATATATAAATATAGATTATTTGGCTCCCCAGTTTACACCTCTGTGACGGTTGTCACTAGAGAAACTGGGTGTGTAGGCTATTTTCTGGCTGCACATTAATTTCATCTTAACACATATGCTCTATCTGTGGATTTTTCTTTCCTTGCAGTATATTTTACACAGTGTCAATATATAGGTTGTTTGGCTTATCTGCCTTATATCTTTAGGGGAGTTGTTATTATAGAAACTAGGTGTGTAGGCTATTTCTTAGCTGCATGTCCATGTTCATCGTTACCTTTAGGAATCATGCTGTTATATTTAACTGTTTCAGCAGTTTATTGGTTGATCACCGTTATATGATTGACAGAACAACTCTACCTTTGTGTGACACCTTAACTTCATAGTTATTGGTTCTTTGATAACATCAAAATTTTTTCTCTGGTTATACGGCCTTTGTTTATATCTAACAACTACTGGCTTATATGGTTGTAATTATTCCACCTATCTTAGGTTCTCTACTCTATTTGTATTCTTTCTGTATACAGAGGTATATTCTTAGGGACATTTTGGTGGTTTTTCTACTACCCCTGTGCTATTGTAATACTAATAATATTGCCATGGTGGTTTATGCATCGTGGTTTCACCACTTTTAATTGTTGTATCCTTATGTGTACATCATATTTTATATAAAATTATTTTTTCAGCATCTAGTAAACCAATACCTCATATGTTGTGGAAAACCACTGTTTGGGCGCACGGCAGGGCTCGAAAGGGAAAGAGCGCCATTTGACGTTCCAAGCGGAAAGTTAGCTGAAATCGTTAGTGAATACCATATCGCAATTGGAGATTCCCTAATGTGCCTAAACAATGGAGCTCCCCCACATGTGAGATTTTGCACTCATGATATGGTGCTCCGCTGTATTTTTGGTCACCAGCACAGATACAACAGGCAGGTACAGGCTGCTACCCACCCCCAGTTGCCTAGTTTTACCTGGCTGGTAATCAAAATACAGCGGAGCCCTTTTTTTTAAATTCTTGAAATAATTCAATTAAAAACAACAACGTGGGCTTCGCCGCATTTTTAGCTTCCAGCCAGGTACAACTAAGCAGCTACGGACTGCTACCCACCCCCAGCTGCTTAGTTGTACCTGGCTGGTAACCAAAATATTGCAGAGCCCTTTTTTTTTTAATTATTTCTTAAAATAATTTTTTTTTAAAATGACGTGGGCTTTGCCGTATTTTTAGCTTCTAGCCAGGTACAACTAGGCAGCTGGGAGATGGAATCCACTGCATGGAGAGGCCCAAGCGTTCTGGACTCCCCACGCTGCAAATTGCAGCCTGCAGTCATCCCAGGAAATGGTGCATTCATTAGAAGCGCCATTTCCTGGCGCTGTACCCAGACTCTTCCAGTTGCCCTGGTGCTGGAGGCAAACTGGGTAATAAAGGGGCTAATACCTTAATACCAGCTTTGCATTGGCAGCTGGCACTAAGCCCAAGGTTCATAATGTCGGGTCAATGTTAGACCCGACCATTAGGAACCTCTAAGTCAATAGTAAATAAGACACCACACTGTGAAAAAATAATTTTATTAGAAAAAAAAACAAAAATACATATTTGAACTCTATCTTTATTAACCCTCACTTTCCCTCAGACGTAGTCCACAACGATTCAGCAAAACAGATAGATGGCAGCACTCACCGGTCTCCAGGATCACAATGATGGTCCCACGACCAAGTCAGTCGCCTCTAGAGACTGCAAGGAGGGATCAAGGGTCCTTTTGCTGCAGTCTCTGGGGTCACACTGATGCTGCACTGTATGACAATGATCTGCCATATAGTGTTGCTGTCAGTGCTGCAAACCCAAGTCCAAGAGATCACATAATCTGTGAGGCTTGGGTCAGGTTACTAGATGTCGCCATGGCAACCTCAGGTTACCAGATGTCGCCATAGCCACCTAAGGTTGATGACTTCTGGTAACCTGAGGTTGCCATGGCGACATCTGGTAACCTGAAGTTGCCATGGCAACCTCAGGTTACCAGAAGTCACCATGGCAACCTCAGGTTAGCAGATGTCACCATGGAAACCTCAGGCTACCAGATGTCGCCATAGCCACCTACGGTTGCCATGGCAACCTCAGGTTACCAGATGTCGCCATGGCAACCTCAGGTTAGCAGATGTCGCCATGGAAACCTCAGGTTACCAGATGTAGCCATAGCCACCTAAGGTTGCCATGACGACATCTAGTAACCTGAAGTTGCCATGGCAACCTCAGGTTACCAGATGTCACCATGGCAACCTCAGGTTAGCAGACGTCGCCATGGAAACCTCAGGTTACCAGATGCCTTACCTTAGGTGGCCATAGCAACATCTGGTAACTTGAGGATGCCATGGCGACATCTGGTAACCTGAAGTTACCTGATCACCAGAACCTAAGGGGGCGACACCGTGCCAGAGACAGAGACCACATAGTGATCGCTGTCCCTGGCTGTCAGATCGCTCCTCTCAGCCTTATGAAGGGGATGAGGCTGAAGGAGCGGGCTAGAGCCGCGGGCACCAGAGAAAGGAGAGCGGGAGCAGCCAGAGGAAGAGACTGGGCACCGGAGGAGGAGGTAAGTGGGGAGAACGGGGAGCGTAGACAGGATCTGGAGGAGGAATTGAGGAGAGGAGGGGAGCAGAGACAGGAGGTAGGGGAGGAGAAAGCGGGGAGAGGATGGAGGAGACTGGGAGGCAGGAGAGCGGCACAGGAGCAGTGGGAACAGGCAGGGGATGCATGCAGGAGCCAGGCACAGCTGACAGCCTGGCTCCTGCGGAGATCATGCAGGGAAGTGCTGACATTCAGCATTTCCATGCGCGATCAAGATGTGATCAGTCAGTCGGATTGACTGACCGATAAGATTGCTCTTAAAGGGGTCCCCACATCTCTGCCCCTGACACTCAGCTGTCATTGACAGATTTGAGCTGTCACTGTTTGTTTACAAGCAGTGACAGTTCAAAGCCATGACGAGTTTAGCTTTCATGATGTGGGAACTGACATCTTTTCATGACGGCTAAACTCGTCATTGGTCGTAATGGGGTTAAAATGGCCCTAAAAACTTCCTTTAAGTTTTGGTGCCAAAACGCTCTCCAGAAGACCTCGAGACTGAGAATTCCGCTAACCTAAGATTAGCTGAGTTTACATCCATCGGATCTACCAGGTTCTTTCAGCATAGTGAATTTAAGGGAGCTTTTAAAGAAAGTTTTTAAGCTTCTGTGAGTTTGCAGGTGTTGGGATGCCTACGGGCTGTGAACCTTTCAAAAAGTACCAGATGTGCAAGCATTTGAGAAATCCGGAATTAAGGTAAGACTAGATAGCTGACGGCTAGTATTCTCAGCGTGTTGAGGGTTGTTTTAGAGCCCTCCCAGGCTAAAGATTATAAGTCCACTGCCGCCTCTGAAAATGGCATATTCATCGTAGCACTATTTGCAGGTGCTTTACCAGGCTCTTCCAGAGGCCCTGGTGGTGGTGGCATGCTGGGTAATAAGAGGTTAACACCAGCTTTGTATTGCCATATGGTATAAAGCCCTGAGATTCATAATGTCAGGTCAAGTTAGACCCGTCCATTAAGAATCTCAAATAAATAGTAAAAAAGACACAACATAGAGAAAAATTATTTCATTAAAAAATAACACAGAGACACTCAGTGACTCCATCTTTATTACTCCCTCCCCACCCTTCTACCCCTCCACGATCCTCATCACCTTCCATTTTGTGGAAATGTACTCTGACTACACCAGCCAATCACAGAGGCACTCACAGAGTGACTTTGTTGGTCAGTGCAATGAATATGCATATAGCTTAATGGACAGCCCCGGAAGCAGCACCAGGAGTCCGGTAAGCCTGATCTACCTATTCTACTATCTATCTATCTATCTATCTATCTATCTATCTATCTGTCTCTATCTAACTATCTATCTATCTACAGTTAGGGCCAGAAATATTTGGACAGTGACACAATTTTCGCGAGTTGGGCTCTGCATGCCACCACATTGGATTTGAAATGAAACCTCTACAACAGAATTCAAGTGCAGATTGTAACGTTTAATTTGAAGGGTTCAACAAAAATATCTGATAGAAAATGTAGGAATTGTACACATTTCTTTACAAACACTCCACATTTTAAGAGGTCAAAAGTAATTGGACAAATAAACATAACCCAAGCAAAATATTTTTTTTTTCAATATTTTGTTGCGAATCCTTTGGAGGCAATCACTGCCTTAAGTCTGGAACCCATGGACATCACCAATCCCTGGGTTTCCTCCTTCTTAATGCTTTGCCAGGCCTTTACAGCCGCAGCCTTCAGGTCTTGCTTGTTTGTGGGTCTTTCCGTCTTAAGTCTGGATTTGAGCAAGTGAAATGCATGCTCAATTGGGTTAAGATCTGGTGATTGACTTGGCCATTGCAGAATATTCCACTTTTTTGCACTCATGAACTCCTGGGTAGCTTTGGCTGTATGCTTGTGGTCATTGTCCATCTGTACTATGAAGCGCCGTCCAATCAACTTTGCAGCATTTGGCTGAATATGGGCTGAAAGTATATCCCGGTACACTTCAGAATTCATCCGGCTACTCTTGTCTGCTGTTATGTCATCAATAAACACAAGTGACCCAGTGCCATTTAAAGCCATGCATGCCCATGCCATCACGTTGCCTCCACCATGTTTTACAGAGGATGTGGTGTGCCTTGGATCATGTGCCGTTCCTTTCTTCTCCAAACTTTTTTCTTCCCATCATTCTGGTACAGGTTGATCTTTGTCTCATCTGTCCATAGAATACTTTTCCAGAACTGAGCTGGCTTCTTGAGGTGTTTTTCAGCAAATTTAACTCTGGCCTGTCTATTTTTGGAATTGATGAATGGTTTGCATCTAGATGTGAACCCTTTGTATTTACTGTCATGGAGTCTTCTCTTTACTGTTGACTTAGAGACAGATACACCTACTTCACTGAGAGTGTTCTGGACTTCAGTTGATGTTGTGAACGGGTTCTTCTTCACCAAATAAAGTATGTGGCGATCATCCACCACTGTTGTCATCTGTGGACGCCCAGGCCTTTTACAGTTCCCAAGCTCACCAGTCAATTCCTTTTTTCTCAGAATGTACCCAACTGTTGATTTTGCTACTCCAAGCATGTCTGCTATCTCTCTGATGGATTTTGTCTTTTTTTTCAGCCTCAGGATGTTCTGCTTCACCTCAAAAAGAGAGTTCCTTTGACCGCATGTTGTCTGGTCACAGCAACAGCTTCCAAATGCAAAACCACACACCTGGAATCCACTCCTGACCTTTTAACTACTTCATTGATTGCAGGTTAATGAGGGAGACGCCTTCAGAGTTAATTGCAGCCCTTAGAGTCCATTGTCCAATTACTTTTGGTCCCTTGAAAAAGAGGAGGCTATACATTACAGAGCTATGATTCCTAAACCCTTTCTCCGATTTGGATGTGGAATCTCTCATATTGCAGCTGGGAGTGTGCACTTTCAGCCCATATTATATATATAATTGTATTTCTGAACATGTTTTTGTAAACAGCTAAAATAACAAAACTTGTGTCACTGTCCAAATATTTCTGGCCCTAACTCTATCTATCTATCTATCTATCTATCTATCTATCTATCTATCTATCTATCTAACAAGAAAAACTGCACAGCACTCAACAGACCAGTGTGAACTGGTGCAAGCAAAGATGCAGAGTCAAATAACATAAAAAAAATCCTTGCAGCACACAGCTACTACCAATGATGTACAAGTGCTACAAGCCATGTGTGTTTGAGGAAAAAGTTTAAAAACTTACGTTTTTTCAAAAAACTCAATAATCTATCTTTTAATTCTGAAGTTCTTAGTACAAGCATTGGCCAATGTCTGTTTGCTAATCAACTGCGACAAACTGACTTCAGGCATGATGAGTCCTACTCTAATATCCCTATTCTCCTTGTCCACCCCCCACTTTTGAGTGGGCAGACACCATCTATACCCTCGATCACCTGTAGGTTAATGAGGGTGCACATTGCAGCAAAGGAGCCTGCAACTCCATATAATAAATAACAAGAAAAACTGCACAGCACTCAACAGACTAGTGTGAACTGGTGCAAGCAAAGATGCAGAGTCAAATAACATGAAAAAAATCCTTGCAGCACACAGCTACTACCAATGATGTACAAGTGCTACAAGCCATATGTGTTTGAGGAAAAAGTTTAAAAACTTACGTTTTTTCAAAAAACTCAATAATCTATCTTTTAATTCTGAAGTTCTCAAGGAGAATAGGGATATTAGAGTAGGACTCATCATGCCTGAAGTCACTTTGTCGCAGTTGATGAGCAAACAGACATTGGCCAATGCTTGTACTAAGAACTTCAGAATTAAAAGATAGATTATTGAGTTTTTTGAAAAAACGTACGTTTTTAAACTTTTTCCTCAAACACATATGGCTTGTAGCACTTGTACATCATTGGTAGTAGCTGTGTGCTGCAAGGATTTTTTTCATGTTATTTGACTCTGCATCTTTGCTTGCACCAGTTCACACTGGTCTGTTGAGTGCTGTGCAGTTTTTCTTGTTATTTATTATATGGAGTTGCAGGCTCCTTTGCTGCAATGTGCACCCTCATTAACCTACAGGTAATTGAGGGTATAGATGGTGACTGCCCACGGAAAAGTGGGGGGTGGACAAGGAGAATAGGGATATTAGAGTAGGACTCATCATGCCTGAAGTCACTTTGTCGCAGTTGATGAGCAAACAGACATTGGCCAATGCTTGTACTAAGAACTTCAGAATTAAAAGATAGATTATTGAGTTTTTTGAAAAAACGTACGTTTTTAAACTTTTTCCTCAAACACATATGGCTTGTAGCACTTGTACATCATTGGTAGTAGCTGTGTGCTGCAAGGATTTTTTTCATATCATATCTATCTATCTATCTATCTATCTATCTATCTATCTATCTATCTATCTATCTATCTATCTATCTATCTATCTTCACTAGGTTCTTTCACTCAAAACAGACAACTATATGGCAGATCAGTATGCAGACAGTCAACATTATGTCTACATACTATTCCCATGCAGTTTGAGCACATTCTCATCCATCTCTGCCTTTTACAGCCACCCCAGACATAATCACTTTTTAGTTAAATTGTCTTATTTTTCTTTCGTTATACTGTGCCTGTTAATCACAGTAACACTATTATTAAAAATTAATATGACAATACTATAACTAGCATGCAATTCCAGAATGTTTATTGGCTGAAGATCAGTCAGCAAACATGCATTTCAGCTCACTGGAAAATTACAAGTAAAATCTAAAACACACACAGAGTACGGAGTATCGTGAATACCGTACTATACGTGCGAGTAGCGAATAGTAATGAGTATCAGTGCTCAATAATCTTAATCAACACTCCAGGTGAATTGGTAATGAGCTGAAAAAAGTATTTTATTTTTCTTATTTGTCCTCCAAATATGTTAGGTTTTAATACCCCAAAACCACAAGCCCAATTCTTCACTGTGGAATAGGAATGTGTACGTTTTATGCCTTCTGCAGTGCATACCATGGAGGGATTAGTGAGGAGCTAGGCAACAGGATTGGGCAAACAATAATATCCTATAAATAATTGGGTCATGGTTCTGGAAGAGGAAGGACCCTAGGCAAAGCAAATGACGCGTCACCACGGAGTCCGGCACCATCTTGAGATTACCGCATAATGTAGCAAAACTGAGCTACCGTGTGCACTTTGCAGACCTGATGGATTAACCCCAAGAGATGCCTATTCTGGAGAAGCTGATTTTCCTTACCACCCCAGGGGCCATGGATGCTTCACCGCAACCAAAACTGCCTAGATTGGAGATACCCACATGTGTGAGCTAGAGTTCCCCCACGCACTCCGCACTGGGCCTGATTTGCAGCGATATCAGGATACAGTGCTGGTCCCGCATGCCAGAAGAAGTCCAACTGGAACGGAGCTCAGAGCAGGAGGAGGTGAGCCATTCTGTATGCCAAATGCGACCTCCAGAGGTTGGAGACAGAGGTTGTATCCTGCAGAATGCCTGGCGTTAGTAAACTTGTATATGGTGGATCAACAAATAAAGAAGGAGGGCGATGAGGAGGTAGTAGTGGCAAAAGCCCCTGTTGTCCTGCTTCCCATAGCACCCCTGTCAGAGGAGTTCTACTGGAAGAATGCCATGTGGTGCCCCCTACCCCCTCCCATCAAGATCCTTATAAGCATGAACCACCCTGGACCTTGTCATTTCTGGAAGAGATGAGGCTCTCAGATACCCTTGTCTGAGAGTGGTTGGAGGGATCTAGGTGTAATTACTTAAGGAGTAATGTACGTGGGGCTGAGGGTAGACTTTCTTCCAGAAGAGAGGGTTAAGGTTCCTAGCCGAAAACAGGATTTGGCACCGGTGCTATGTCAAACAGTCCACCCTGTAGCATGACCATCTGACTTCCAAAATTCACACCCTCTATGTTGCTATGTTGAGGATGAGGTCACTTTTATGAAGTTAGTTAAAGGGCCACAAGAGTGATATGTGGTTGGGAGAAGTCGAGTCACCATGGCAGAGGATGTTGAGTTGCAGCAGGAGGCTGACATGGAGAGAATGAAGCATCCATGGTTGATCAAGCCTGAAAATGTTAGCCAGCCAACTGGAGTGAAACCCGGGGGGCAACAGAACTTGAAAGGCCTATCAGGGATGCCAGTGTTCCTTCAGTGTGTGCTAGAGGGGGTGGCATCCCCTAACTCCTCCATCCTCTTCTTCAGTGGTGACCTTGATGGAGTGTGCTTTGGAGCAGGTAGTGGTGAAGAAAGCCCTTGGAGGAGTAGCTCCTGCTACCCACCAAAATATGCCAGAAGTGGCCTACATGGTGGAACAGCCATTTCCATCCCTTGAACTGTGGATGGAGTTTTTTTAGAAGTGTAAGGCTGTATATATAGAGAGTCATTACAAACAGAATGATCTATTTCAAGTGTATAGTTATGTTGATGTTGATGATTATGGCTTAAAGCCAATGAAAACCCAAAGGTCATTATCTTAGAAAATTAAAGTAGGGAGGATGAAGGGTCTGTGAGATAAAACATTACCTAAATAGGTATCAGAGGCTTCACCTTGTGTGGTTGTGAGAGTCACAACCACTATAGAAGCACATCACAGCTACTGCAGTCCCCAGCGTGGTGCATATAGAGAAGGGAGGATAAAGGGTTAAAAACTGTGCTTCCGTATTCCACGAAACATCAAATGGTGAATATAATATTGATTTATTACTCAATACATTTCAGGGCTCCCTGGGCCCTTCCTCAGGACAATCAATATCATATTACCATGTTTCAGGGCACTTCAGGGAGCCTCCTGAAACGTGTTGACTAATAAATCATTATATTCACCCTTTGATGTTTCATGAAATACGGCAGCGCAGATTTGTACCCTTCATCCTCCCTATTTTAATATTCTGAGATAATAACCTTTAGGTTTTCATTGGCTGTAAGCCATAATCATCAACATTTACATAAATACACACTTGAAATAGATCACTCTGTTTGTAATGACTCTGTGTAATATATGCATATTACTTTGAGTATTGAATTACTGAAAAAAATAACTTTTTGATGATATTCTAATTCATTGAGATGCACCTGTCTATATACATTTTGCTGCCAGCATTGTCCCAGTTTTTAGTATTTACTATTCCAGGCATTAAAATCCATACTTCAGGCAGACTAGCTTGTCTTGTTCTTTCTTACTTTGAATATATTGCCATAGCTGCGTTGCCAATGACATTGTTTTCCTGCTTAGTAAGCCAACTTATTTTGCCAACCAGCATTTATTTTAAGAACCCATGCTCTTTTTGGCCTATTTTGGTGAATGCTTTCTACACCCAGTGTTTCATATTTTTAGATAGGAAACCTGTTCTGAAATTGTGTTGCTTATATTTTTAATACTTTACCCAGTAGCTAGAAACACATATTATGATGAAAATGAAGAAGGATATGGTAGAGGCAATGAAAAGATCTGTGCTACACCTAATTGACTACATGGACCGCTTAGTATGCAGGCTTGTAATGGATGAAATTAATAACATTTTTTGTAATATTGAAATTCTCGATGTGCGTCACAACCTATTTTGGGGTAGAGGAAACATTTGTTGAAGAGATAAGTAAATTGATTATACGTGAATGGAATTTTTGTTGAATTTTATGATATTAGCAAGTCACAACAAATTTGAACAATGTGCAATACAATTTGAATGAAATGCCAAAAAATAGCCAACCTCATTTCACACATTTCCAAAGATGACGTTACCCATAGAGGACTAACATGACCTCAGATGTGGCTGCACAGTCTTCCCATTACAGCCAGTATGTCACATGTTTTTATCCATAAAGAAAGAAGGAGGCGGATCTCATTGGACCGGTAAAGACAGGTTTCTTTATTCCAGTCGCAGTATTACATCAGGTGGAGGGTGTGGGGAGGGAGGTGCCGGGATGACGGAGCCCGTTTCGAATAGTGGTTACTCTTCAACAGATCCTGTGTAAAAATGACCATGTTCACACTCACCTGCGTTTTTGGCATTCTCTGCGTTTTTCTGCAGTTTTCCAAAAACGCAGGTGCGTTAAGGCAGGGTACATTTGAGTGTACATGCGTTTTTCAGCTCCACTTTCGTTTTTTTCCCCAAGTCCAAAAAACGCTGCATGCAGCGTTTTTTGGGTGCTGGAAAAAACCGCAGGTGTTGTTTTCAAAAACGCATGCATTTTTTTTAACATGGGCCCCTATGGAAATTGCATGCGTTAATGCAGGACACATATAGGCACCTGCGTCAACGCATGCGTTTCCCATAGGGCCCCATGTTATAAAAACGCATGCGTTTCTATAACATGGGGCCCTATGGGAAACGCATGCGTTTTTAAATGGCACATTTATGCACCCTGCGTTAACGCTTGCGTTTTTGCCTGCGTTTTTGAAGAAAAAATGACAAAGTCCAAAAAGGCTGTATTTCCTTTCAGACACAGAAGAGACATTTTTTAGCACTCCTAAAAAAACGCATGTAGTTTTAGGAGTGCTAAAAAAAACGCAAATTGTGTGTGAACAATGCCAATGACTATGTCCTATGGTTGAGCAAAGCTGGACCTGGTTCAGTGCCACAATTTCAACTGCAGCAACATAAGGTCAGTGCCTGGTTTTCCTTCTACATGCAAAAATGTCACATGTTTTATATATCCATGTAGAAAGTATGAAAATTGCACTCACCAAGTAGTTGCAGTGTGGAGCCCACTGGGACGGGGTACTCGGTACTGGACCGGGTTGCTGCTGGGGATGTCACGGAGGTCCTGGTCCAGACCGTGTCCCAGGTTCACACAAGTAAAAGGGAATATTTACAAGGGATTAGGTTTGTCGTGACGCCACCCACGGGTTGTGGTCACAGTGACTACCGCTGCTGCAGAACCTCCGGGGATGATGTTTGGCAGCTTTAGATGTAATAGCTCTCCGCGGGTAGAGCTGGGTTCCCCGGGGCAGTGGTAATTAAAGTCTATGATGGATGTTATAGATGTTGCAGGAAAGGGGTGATAGTGGAGACGGTGGCTGCTTGTGGGGGGAATTGTGAGGGAGAGCAGGGTTTGCAAGGATTATAATGGGGATTGTAGTCAACACAGGCACTTTCTTTGCATTTGCAGCATTGGTTGTCTTGGTGTTGGATGAGGTATTGTAATAGGTGCAATTCACTTACTTTCCTGCTGCTGCAACCTTGTTTCTCAGCTTGTGGTGAAAGCAGTGTTCGGCTCTGCAGATGGGGATCTCTGCTGTTAAATATAGAGCAAAGGGTGCAATTAACACACAGACTCACGGTTTTGTATTTCTCCAAAGCTTTACTGTAGTTGTTGTTCAACAAGTACTGTCCACGGAGTCTGTAATGGGGCCGGGTTGCTCCCACCCTGACCGGGTCCTTGGCTTCCCACTTCTGCGCTGTGTGTGTGGCCCTGCTGCTGCTTTTAGCTGAGCTGCTGGCACTGTCTCTCCTTACAGGTACCCCCTTGGCTAGGCAACTTGAGTCTTCCTTCTGCTTCTGACCCCGCAGTGTTGCTTCGCTCAGGTACAGTGTCGATCTACAAACTCCACTATCCCGGTATTTACTGTGATGTGTGTGTCAGTCATAGTTTCAGATCCGGTATCTGATCTGTGCGCTCCTCCGGGGCGAGTGGTGATGTCACTCAGTCTCCCAGATGTGTTCCTCTGTCTTCTGTACTCCTTCCCTCAGACCCTGGCTAGGCCTGGAATCGATGAGCAGACTGTAGAGAAGCCTGACGCAGCTCCTTTACACTACAGTCTCTCTCAGTTCTCCCAGGAAATGGACTCTTCACAGTACTGCTACGTACTGAACTAAATACTTCCTCTTGACCTGGAGTATATAAGGGAGCTGGTTTAGCTCCCCCTCCTGGCCCAGAGGTGCTAGTGTAGTGTCAGTGTTGTGTGGGGAGGGAACCCGTGTGATGTTACTGTGACACATTAACCCTTGGGGTGCCACAACAGCAGCTCTGTTTATTCAAAGCCACAAGGGGTTACATCGATGCGGGGAGGGGGAGTGTGAAGGCAAAGGACGACAGCATGCCATTTCATGGGATCTCCCCTTCAATGGGTCCTGTGCTCAGGACCCTTTGAAGCAGAGAGCCCACAAAACAGCCTGCCATCATCCTTCACCTCCACACTCCCCCCTCCCTGCATAAATGAAACCCCTTGAGGGTTTGAATAAACAGAGCTGCTGCAATTACTTGGTGAGTGCCGTTTTCATACTTTCTGCATGGATATAGAGACCTACTTTATCTTGTGACTTGCAACACTAAGTGACAGCGTAACTGGAGGTGCCTGAGGTAGGATATGGAGAGTCCTTTAATGATTTGAATAACATTGGTGCCTGACTATAATCTTATCATTGCTGCTGTCACATGTTTTAATGCAGCCAATAAGGAAGGACTGCCAGAGTAACTATGAAAGCTAAAAGTTGAGGCAAGGAATGAAGCAGCCATTTTCAGTTTATGCAAGCTATACAGAGGACATCAGAGTGCAAAGCTAAGCATTAGCTATAGTGAGCAAAAAGAGTTGTGTGGAGTACAACAGCTGCACTTATGTTAAGACATGGGAGTAGTAATCTTGAAAATTATAGTTTCCATTGATAGAAGGAGAGAGTAATGAGAAAGGTGTGATCAATCAGTAAAACGCTCAAGGACCTCTTGCATCTCAGCCTGCTCACAGTTAAATTCTCAGGTAAATGTGATTGTCTACATCACTGTATGCAATAGAAGAATTGTTTTTATTTTTGCACTTTTGTTTGTCTGGACAAATGTGGCACCCGTGCATGCCACACCAATTCAGTGTCCTGTTCCCAATGCTGGCTTGATGGAAATGTAAATAATGTGTCTACTATATTAGTTACATTTATTTTGGGAAGGGTTTGATCATTTTATAAAAGTAGAAAACAAAATACACATTATTACAAAATTATGAGATATTGTTGCATTAAGATTTTTTGGTATTGTGCACCTACCTAATATTGCGTGTTCCTTCCTTTTATTAAAAGGTTGAATAACTGTACTTGAGATCTTCTGTTAATATTAATTATACTTGTGTAAAGAATGAATGATAAAGTGGCAATGTTAATTAAGGGCATAATTTGAAAGAAAGTCCCCGATCCATGACAATGAATGTGTGAGCCTCAGACAGCACTACCACCACTACTGGCAATGGCTGTTTGGCTGTAATACTACCAAAGGAAAGTCACAATTAGCTCCCTCTCCCTCTTTATTTTAGCAAATACAGTAGTGTGGAAAACGTATAGTCGTGTGAAAACGTGTTTTCTCTCTTCCTGTTTTCTTATACTTTTGCATGTTTGTGACACTTACATGTCTTAGATCACTAAACAAATTGAAACTTTAGATAATGATTATACAAGTAAACACAAAATGCGGTTTATAAATGAAGCTCTTTATTATTAAAGGGAAAAAATCCAAAACTACAGGGCCCTGTGTGAAAATGTTATTGCCCTCTAAACCTAATAACTGGTTGGGCCAACTTTAGCAGCAACAACTGCAATCAAGCATTTGTGGTAACTGGCAATGAGTCTTTTGCAATGCTCTGGAGGAATTTTGGCCACTGATCGTTGCTGAATTATTATATTTTAGCCACATTGGAGGGTTTCCAAGCATGATCTGCCTTTCTAAGGTCATGCCAAAGCATCTTAATGGGATTAAGGTCAGGACTTTGACTACTCCTCTCCAAAGTCTTAATTTTGTTTTTCTTAAATCATTCACAGTTGGAATTTCTGGTGCGTTTTTTGGATCATTGTCCTGTTCTATAACCCAAGTGTGCTTCAGCTTAAGGTAACAAACAGATAACCAGATATTGTCATTAAGGATTTTTTGGTAAACAGCAGAATTCATGACTCCATTTACTACAGCAAGTCTTCCAGGTCCTGAAGCAGCAAAACAGACCGAGATCATTACACTAACACCACCATATATTACTGTTGGTAAGATGTTCCTTTTCTGAAACTTCTTTGCCAGATGTAATGGGACATACACCTTCCCAAAAGTTAAACTTTTGACTCATCAGTACACAGGATATCGTTATAAACGTCTTGGGGATCATCAATATGCTTTCTGGCAAAACTGAGTCAAACCTTTATGTTCTTTTTTGCTCAGCAGCGGTTTTCATTTTGGAACTCTGCCATGCAGGCCATTTTTGCAATGTCTTTCTTATGGTGGAGTCATGAAAACTGACATAAAATGATGGATGTGGGGGGGGGGGGGGGCAGGATGGAGCCGGGGGTACAGGATGGAGCCGGGGTGGGGGGGGGGGCAGGATGGAGCCAGGGGTCAGGATGGAGCCGGGGGGGCAGGATGGAGATGGAGGGAGCAGGATGAAGCCAGGTGGGGGCAGCATGGATGCAGTGGGGCAGGATGGATCCGGGGGGACAAGATGAAGCCAGGGGGTAGGATGTAGCCAGGGGGCAGGATGGATGCGGGGGGCAGAATGGAGCCGGGAGGAGCAGGATGGATTCGGGGGGGCAGGATGGATGTGGGGGGGGCAGGATGGAGCCAGGGGGGGCAGGATGGAGACAGGGGGGCAAGATGGAGCCGGGGGCAGGATGGAGCCGGGGGGGGGGCAGGATGGAGCTGGAGGGGGCTGTATGGAGCTGGGGGGGAGGGTGGAGCCAGGGGGGCAGGATGGAGCCAGTGGGGGGGCAGGATGGAGGGAGCAAGGCAGGATGGATGCGGGGGGGCAGAATGGATGCAGTGGGGCAGGATGGATGCGGGAGGATCCCCCTCTCCCCCACTGATAAAACCCGTCTTCTGCAGCTAAAGCGGTCATGTGACAGGACGGGCTGTATGATGTCACATCAGCCCGCCCTGTCTCATGACCCCTGTATAGAGGGAGAAGACTGGGTGAGAACTGGTGAGGGGGGAGGCGGGTTCTGTGTGAGAACAGCAGGAGGCGAGAGGGGAGGTGGCTGGGGACGCGAGATGGTGCGGCGGGTACCGGGTGATAACAGCGGGAGGTGAGGGGGGAGGCTGTGGGGGAGGCGAGGAGGAGGTGAGGTAGGGGCGGCGGGTACCAGTGCCAGTGCCGGGAGTCGCCGCAGCCGTACATGTAGCCTGGTGACAGCGACGCTATGCATCGCTGTCGCCAGGTTACAGCTACTATATAATCATCTCATATTGAATGCGCGCGGCTTTTTGCATACGCGGCGCTCATTGGTTGCCGCGGCTAGTCTGTTTACTTGGTATACAGGAATAGTTTAAGCTGTATGCTGGAATTCACACTGCATTTAACTTCAACAAAGGCAGAACAAGTTTTGAATTCAGAATTTCAGTCTTTAGTTTCACAATCAGCAATGACAGGTTTAGAACTGTCCCTCCTAGCTTGTACTTTGTGAAAAATTAAAGAAAATGCAACTAATAAGATATTGTTACTGCAGTAAATCACAGATCAATCAATTGATAGTCAGACTCAATGATTCTTCAGCTTAACCAGTACCCTATTTATCCCACAACTGCTTTGAGCTAATAGCATTACACACCTACATATACAGATTAGTGATGGGCGAATCCTAAATTACTCGGAATCGCTTGACTCTAGCGAGTCCGAGCACAGGACTCGCTACTCGTTGCGAGTCTAGCGAGTTCAATGTTAATGAATGGGGAAGCGAGTAACAGCGAGTAGTGTGAGATTTACAAATCGCAGATGTGTCTCGGAAGCTTCAGCCTGAATCAATCCTAGTTTTGTCATTTATTTGCATTGCTCGTTTACTTTGTAAGTAATCGCTGGGAAACTCGCACAGATAAGAGTCCTGCTTTCTCCTCTGTGCTGGCTGCCAGCTCCAGGGTCCTAGAGCCCGCCTGCTGCCTGATGTAGCAGTGCTGAGATTGTTCTCAGTCTGCTCATTCCCTGTGTACAGACATGAATGTCTGTGCACAGAGATGATGTAGCAGAGCTGAGATTGTTCTCAGTCTGCTCATTCCCTGTGCATAGAGATCTATATCTATGCACAGGGGATGTAGCAGAGAGGACATCGCGTTTTGGACTGCGTCGGACGGAAGAGGATTTTTTTAATTAAAGATGGAGTCCCTAATGGCTTTTTTTTTTATTTCTAATAAAAAATTTTCTTTGTGTTGTGTTTTTTTTAAAACAATTTAATAGAAATTCATGGCGGTCATGTCTAATATTGGCGTGACCGCCATAAATTTCGGGCTTAGGGCCAGCTGATAATACAAAGCTGGCCCTAACCTCTTTATTACCCAGAGTGCCACCGCTACCAGGGCCGCTGGAAGAGCGGGGTTCAGCGCCAGAGGATGGCGCTTCAATGAACGCGCCATCTTCTGGGGCGGCTGCGGGCTGCAATTTGCAGCGGGGGGTGCCCAGAAAGCTTGGGCATCCCTGCGCTGCGGATTCCAGCCCCCAGCTGCTTAGCTGTACCTGGCTAGACATAGAAATTGCGCGGAGCCCCACGCATTTTTTTTTAATTATTTCATGAAATTCTGAGATTCTGACTCTGACTCTGACTCTGACTCTGAAATTCATGAAATAATTAAAAAAAATGCGTGGGGCTCCGCGCAATTTCTATGTCTAGCCAGGTACAGCTAAGCAGCTGGGGGCTGGAATCCGCAGCGCAGGGATGCCCAAGCTTTCTGGGCACCCCCCGCTGCAAATTGCAGCCCGCAGCCGCCCCAGAAGATGGCGCGTTCATTGAAGCGCCATCCTCTGGCGCTGAACCCCGCTCTTCCAGCGGCCCTGGTGGCAGTGGCACGCTGGGTAATAAAGGGGTTAATACCAGCTTTGTTATACAAGCTGGTATTAAGCCCGAGATTCTTAATGTCAGGCCACGTTTGACCCAGCCCCTAAGAATCTCCAATAAAGGGTTAAAAAAACACAGAGAAAATTTTTTATTTGAAATAAAAAAAAAGCCATTAGAGACTCCATCTTTAATTAAAAAAATCCTCTTCCGTCCGACGTAGTCCAAAACGCGATGTCCTCTCTGCTACATCCCCTGTGCATAGACATCTATATCTACATCATGTCTGTGAGCAGGTGGGCTCTAGGACCCTGGAGCTGCACAGAGAAGACAGCTGGACTCGGCTCGCAAAGAAACAGCAGTTACTTTGCGAGTTTCCCTGCTATCACTGGCACAGTAGCCGAGTCTAATGCAAACAATGGCAATCCTAGTTTTGTCAGCGTTTCTGACAAAACTAGGATTGATATTGATTTGCATTGGACTCGTGCGAGTAATCACTGGGAAACTCGCAGAGTACCGAGTCCTGCGAGTCCCTTACTACTCGCCGAGTAACGAGTCCTAGCGAGTAGATTAGCCCATCCCTAATACAGATATAAAATAGCATTCTTTAGCTGTCCTATATCTTTTATACTATGTGTAATATTTCCCCTCTAATTGGTTAACCTAGACCATATGAAATGATTGCTGCAAAGCCTTATGCAACAATGACTAATTCTATTAGCATGCTCACTATGTCTACAGTGGTGTATGTAAATTGCAGTGTTGGAATTTACATGGCACCACAAATTTTAGGATATTAAGCTTGTACTCAATCCTCCTCGGATCGATTTCCTCATGTTAATGATTATTCTGTCTGCATAGAAGTATGGCTGCCATGTCTCAAAAGTCAATCAAATGACTGTTGATCTGCTCTTATGTACAGTAGCTGGTTGGTGGTCATTTAGTGACAGAGGACCAGCAAGCGGGAATGCAACTATTCCCTTTGTCTCTTCCTGAAAAAAGAAAAATATGCAGCATATCAAACAGAATTGATAAAAAAGTTTTGATTCTTCCTCTGCTATAGAAGTCTATTATTTTCTTTTTTGGTAAATAAAATGATAAATTGTGCCTCCGCATAGATTATTGCTCTCTGAATGAAATCACAGAAAAGATCATGTCACTATTGCCTCTGATCACTGAACTGTCTGACCATTTGCAATGAATAAGAATGTTATTCAAGTTCTGCTTTGGACAAGTCTAAAATATGATTCACTTCAGATGAATGGAAAATTGCCTTTGATATTTAAGATTGTCTTTTCGATTATTTGATTAAGTTTTTTAGACTTTGCAATGCCCTTGGTATGTTTTACGAATCTTTCAATTACTTTTCTGAAGTCTTCTTTATGTTTGTGTGATCATTGGGAAAGCCTTCGAATAGTTCTTGAGAAAAAATATCTGTACTCTCAAAAATGACTATCTAACCCCAATCTACCAAAAGCTATTTTTTTTGTGCAATTATTCGTTTCTGTTTTCTTCTAAGAGAATAACTTTTTTTTACTTTAATGAACAGCTGTGTGAGATTTTGTTTTTTGTAGAACAAATTATAGTTTTGAATTACACTATTCATTTTATGACAGAATATATTTAAAAAAATGAGGGAAAAAATCTATGTGGTGTGCAAAGGAAAAAAATTGATACCTACATTTAATTTCTTTATTTTGTTTGTTAAAAAAAATGCAATGCCTTGCAATAAAATTTGGTTTGTGTCACCAATTTCCGAGACCTGTTTCTCGTGCTCAATTTAAATACTGCTGTAAAAGATTGATGCTTAAACAGCATCAACAGCTAAGTCTTGTTTCACGTTGGTGTTTTTAGCCATCTGTGTAATTCCATCACAAACTGGATGCACCCGCATCAGTTTTCAGCTCATTTACTTTCAATGGGGCCCCAGGCACTTGTGGGTGCATCCAGTTGTATACGGTTTCCCCGGATCCGGGTGGATGCTGGTGTCCACAGATTTTTCATGGAGACAAAATCTGCATCTTTTTGAGAGCTTGGTCTCCATGACCAAAATCCTGAACAACTGCATCCACTTGGATCTAGGGCAATGCTGGTTGATTTTAAATGTGGCTCTATTGAAGCCGGGTCCTTAGGACCCCAGATCCTGCTGGATCCAGGTTCCTGATACAGGTTTTAAAACGGTGACTGTCCGAAATGGCATGTCATTTAGACCAGGAAGAACAAGTACGCACCTGGAAGCAACTGTCTGCTCCCGCATCAGAATTATCACTGATCCATGAGCCTGGATCAAAGATTATACCAATGCAGGTGCATACAGCTGCATGAGAGCAGGGGGCCTGGGGGAATCCAGGGGGATGCAGCTTTTCCTTTATGCCTCCAGATTCCAAGAAAACACTAGTGTGAAACTAGCTTTACTCTGGTCACGGCTGTTAGCTACAGGTGTCAGATATGCACCTCCCCTGTATATAGTGGGGTCTCAGATTTTAAAATGAAAAGTTAAACACTTATCCATAAATGTTGCTGAATGTACTTATCGGAGCTCTTGCCTAATGATAATAAATTAATGATATCCAATGTTTTCTTGGATTTGCAAACTATTACTGACAGTTTATCCCTCATGACTTTTTGTTGTTGTTCATAGGTGCTACACCAAGAAAAGGTCCAGACCAAGGAACGAACTTGAGTTCAGATTTAGAACTACCAAGAAGGTAAATACTTTATAAGTAACATTCTTTCAAGATGTCAGGTCATCTTGGAATATTAATACAAAACTCCAAATAAACCTCATACACATTTTTAGGAATAATTGGTTCCCAAACTGTACATGGACCAGAGTATTCGGTGGTCGCAATATCCACAATTCAATCAATAATAACTTCTGCGACACAACTCATGAATAATGGTAAATTCATATTTATTAAAGTGCTATATAAAGTGCAATGTGCTATACAACCATGGTAACAGGGTATTTGGACTATTGTACATAATACGGCAGAAGTCACATGATATTCTATACATCGGAATAATAATGTGTCATTATTTATACCATATATCACAATTCCTAACTCAGAGTGTGCTTGTAAACATACCCACACTCCAAGAGTGTATTTTAAAGTGATATTCTCATGCCTATAGAATACAAGATCCTCTCAAAATGTATGTGAAGTACATAAGATGTACAATTGGGTGGTCTTTCCCAACCCAACATACCCTGATTGTACTGCTTATATGTAAATATGAAATAGAGCAGACACTATGGATTAATGTGTGTACTACGTAGTAAGATATACCTTAAGCAGTATCAGGGGAGAATCAAGTATGTCGTCCTATACCTCAGGTCCTTGCTCTATTTCCTATGGAATGTATGGGCTATAACAGTGCATATTATTGCAGCATGGTGTTGTAACTATAAGTCATCTCCTCGTTGGAGTGTTACTTGGTGGTAATAATTGCTGTTTATAGAACCATATACTGTGATATCATGGTGCAATATTAATACAAAATAAAAAATATGTAACCACCACCCATACTGGGTAATCTCTGATATTGCACAGATTTACCCATTGTTTTTCCATACTGTAAACTTATATCCATAATTTGTGGTTATACCTATCGTTGTGAGTACTTACTATAGTACATATAAGTAGTACAATCAGGGTATGTTGGGTTGGGAAAGACCACCCAATTGTACATCTTATGTACTTCACATACATTTTGAGAGGATCTTGTATTCTATAGGCATGAGAATATCACTTTAAAATACACTCTTGGAGTTAGGAATTGTGATATATGGTGTAAATAATGACACATTATTATTCCGATGTATAGAATATCATGTGACTTCTGCCGTATTATGTACAATAGTCCAAATACCCTGTTACCATGGTTGTATAGCACATTGCACTTTATATAGCACTTTAATAAATATGAATTTAGCATCTTGGAATATTGTTGTACTCTTTGAATTGCAATGTGAAGGACTTTTGATTAGTGTGATTTTGCTCTGTCCAAATCATTGGTATTCATCCACATCTTTTTGGATCACTTATTTTATTCCCCTTCTAAGGACCTCGATGCACCTACAATTTTAAATCAGATCACTCCTGTTAAATACATAATTTTTCCTCTTTTTTATGGGAATTGCTTTTATGCATCTTTCCTCAAACCTCTCATTCGTCTTTGTTTTGTTATATAAGTCTGTAACTCTTCACCCTGTCGCTACTAAGTAACTTAACCAAATTCTTAATGCTACGAAAGATTATTCTATTCATTTTGAGTGAAAACATTTTGGTCCATATTAGAGGTTCATGGAACCTGTGAAAAATATTAATCTGCTTCCTCTAATGCATAACTACCATTAACGATTCCTCTGAGAAAATACTAGAACATAAGCCATTTACTACTCTGCGTATCTACCATCATCTTCTGCTTGTTCTGGAGTATTTATTTTTTTAAAGATATGCTTGTTTAAGTTTTGATAGACTTTAACCCAAATTGTCCTTTCGACCATGTCTTTATGTTTATGTCATAGGTCAGTTTGGGGATTTGAACCGGTGACCTGTGGTTGTATAGTCAACTCCTCTTTTTACTAGGCTATTGCTTGTCTTCACTGTCCAAATAATGATAATTCCTATGGTCTTTGCTTTCCTTTCTGATTTGTTACTCTCCAAGGGTTTTCCATTTTCCTATTATTTTTTGCCCTATCACATTCTGGGTTGGGTTATATATGTTCACTCCTCACTGCATTTCCTTGATGGCTACATATCTATGCAAACCTATTTCTTCCAGCCCTTTATTTTAGGTGTTTACC
Source organism: Allobates femoralis (assembly GCA_033576535.1). Classification (NCBI taxonomy): domain Eukaryota; kingdom Metazoa; phylum Chordata; class Amphibia; order Anura; family Aromobatidae; genus Allobates; species Allobates femoralis. Next base: position 133,669,807 of record JARQOC010000001.1, on the reverse strand, counting down.
TGTGAAATAAACACCAGTTGAGTGCTGTGAGTTAGTGTGTTCTCCTTCCCATCCTCTAATCCTTTCACCTTATTTGAACTTGTTTCAGTTTATGTCACTCGCAGTGGCGTAACGTCAGGCCCTGGGGCCCGATGCGAAAGCTCCAACGGGGCTCCCAATTATTGCAAATCTTTAATAGTATTAGTCTTTTTCTATGGGCCGAAGGGACTTTTGGGGCCCCCCTAGGCTGCAGGGCCCGGGTGCAATCGCAACCCCTGCACCTTTTGTAGTTACGCCCCTGGTCACTCGGGTTTCTGTTTTTACTTCACTTCTTCCTCTCCTCTTGTAAGCAGTGTGTGGTTGTTTTTCTGGATGAATGAGAAACCTCTTCTTGGCCTTTAACCCCTTCCCGACCTGTTACATTGAGGAATATCATAGGAGTCGGTGAGTTTCTGATCAGTGATGTTCCAAACCTCATGGTGGAATCGCGGCACCGTTGCGTGACAGGTCATTGCCATATAGTGCACCATCACCATGATCAATAAAGGAAAACATGTCCTCTTGTTGTAGTCTCTGAGATCATAGTGATGGATGATAAAATAAAAAATTTTTTGAGAAAAATGAAAATATTCATTTTTTCCTTCCATATTGTTTAGTTCCTGGGAAGCACCTGAAGGGTTAATAATCTTCTTGAATGTAGTATTGAATAGCTTGATGGGTGCAATTTTTGCAACGGTGTCACTTTTGGGTGTTTTCTGTCATGTAGGCCCCTCATAGGGCTTCAAATGTCATGTGGTCACAAAAAAAATGGTTTTGTACATTTTGCTGGAAAAATGAGAAGTTGCTGATGAACTTTGAACCCTTATAACTTCCTAGCAAATAAAAAAGTGTTTCCAAAAATGTGCTGATGTAAAGAAGACATGTGGGAAATGTTATTTATTAAGTATTTTGTGTCACGGAATAAAAATTCAAAATGTAATAACTGACATTTTCAACATTTTTGCCAAATTTCCAATTTCACAAATAAACAGAAAAATTATCGACCTAAATTTACCACTAGCATGAAGCAAAATTTGTCATGATAAAAGTCTCAGAATCGCTAGGATCCATGTAAGGGCGGCTTCACACTGCGGCGTGATCCGGGATGACCCTGACAGCCGCGGACTGGATCAGCACACAGAACCGGAGGGCTAATATGCCCTCCGGTTTGGTGTGCAGCCACACGCAGCTGCAGCCGCTGATAGGTCAGGACCGCGGAGCCGCAGCGGTTCTGTGTGCTGATCTGGTCCGCGGCTGTCAGGGTCATTCCGGACAGCCCCGGACCAGATTGTGCCGCACTGTGAAAGCACCCTAAGTGTTCCAGAGTTATTACCTCATAAAGGGACACTGGTTAAAATTGCAAAAAATGGACAGGTCATTAAGGTCAAAACAGGCATGGTGGTGAAGGGGTTAAGGCAGCCTGGTCCAAGATAGTGCTGTTAGTTTTGCGGCTTGGTTCTTTTGACCTGTACAGGAACTAGTTGGGTGTGGCTGTGCCTTCGCCTTTAGTATTTGCTATGTATATGAGTGATATATGTTTAGAACCATTTGCTGCCTATGCCTGTGCTTTTCTACTGCTCATAAGCAAATAATTAGGAAAAGGGGAATGGGAATAAAGCAGCTCACCAGTCTTAATAGAATGGACATTTCTACTGCTCATGACTCAACTCTGACTTCCTCTGTAATATGTAACCCTCATTTTTGTCAACTTCCTTAGTAATAAGGCTCGATAATAATTTTTACATTAGAAGAGGAAACGAGAAACACTCACTGGCTTAGCAGACAATCGTTATTTTCCTTTATTGCACATATCGGGGGACCTAACAGGAGTGCGGATGGGAACAAACAACAGCCGTTTCATGCGCTCTAGTCCCTTTGAACCCTTTGAAGTGCCAGAGGGCGTGAAATGGATGTTGTTTCTACCCCATCCTCCCTCCTGTTTTATTTCTCCTGTTATGTGCAGTAAAGAAAAATAAAGAAGATCATCTGCTAAACCGGTAGGACTACTCATTTACTCTTTCAATGTAAAGATTATATAGATTGACCTGTTGAGTAGGCACCCGGTAGCATGAATATGACTTTTCACGAATAAAAGCGGTGTCTGTGGATCCCTAAGCAAGTGAGAATAGTCAGCAGTGCTCGATCATGATCTTCTGTTGTCAAAGGCTTGATGATAAACCTTTCTATATTCTGGACATTTTTTTATAGTTGTTCGAGGTGAATGACTATTGCAGAGACTTCACTCTCAGGTTTAGCTGTAAGCCAATTCCAATGTGTCCATATCTTAGGTTGGCACTGTTAAAGATCTATACAAGTTCTCAGTTGTATGAAACTTTAATGTATCACACATTCTGTAGGTACAGGTCCATTTTCATGTAAAGATCTATAAAGTAACAGTCCACTACTTGCATAACTCCTTCTTCTTCCCCATGTTTTCCCCAATATAAATGAAAAAGCCTATACTCCCCTCCAATACCGGCACAGTTCCAGCAATGTCAGAACTTGTGTTCCTGGGGCAACCAATCAGAAACATCTACCTTCTCCAACCCCTTTTAAAGATATTTATATTGGATTTTTACAAAATCTGAAACAAAAAAAAAAACATAACTTGTTCCACAAAAATGTGTTTTCCTCATAATTTTATAATTAGCTCCATTCTTATTCAGCAATATGGTTTCTACTGGTAGCCGACATTCTTCTCAACAACTGAAGGCCAGACAACCTGTTAAACAAAATCAGTTAATACTCACCTGTCACAACACACAGGTCAGTCTTCTTTACCTTTCATTTTTCCCTTCCTCTGACCTCTTCACTCTAGTCCAGGACCTGCAGCCCTACTAGGTCTCTAACCTCATTATTCGATGTTCAGTAGTGGCCTATAATGTGATGTTGTAATGATATGACAAGTGCTGACACAGTTTTCAGTGAAATCTGAGACCGGACATGCTTAATTGTCTGGTCTGGAGTGAAGAAGCCAATGATGATTTACAGATGAGGAAGGCGAAAAGAATTGGCACTGAGGACGGATGGGTGGCGACAGGGACGGCATGACAAGACAGTGGCTGGGAGTATTACATTTTTGTTTTTTAAATCCTATGTTTATTATACTTTAGCATCTAGAGAGACCCCCTAGAGCATTGAATTTGAAAAATAATTTTGCTGTAAAGTCCTCATAATTTGTCTAATTTGAATCTCACCAGATCTGCTCATCTCCAGTATTCGTAGCTATTCTCTTCACAAATAGCAGCAAGGATGAAAATGCAAAGTATTGCAGGGTGGAAAATTGAAACATTTTTCACTCACACATTAGACATACCACTTATGCATTGATTTGGAAAATATAGCACGCTAATTCTACCTCACTTAATCCCTTGGCTTGCTACATCACTTATCTTTCCATCCTTGGTGTTACTGAACAGACTACAGGTTTAAATACTTTCTCAAACCAAGCCAAATAACAGAAGCAATTATGTTCCGATTAGAATGAAAATGTATGTGCTGTTTGTAAAAATCAGCTGTGTAGAGATTGGAAGAGAAGATGCTTTTAAACGCTTGGCGGATGAGGTTATAATTTATTCATCCTTATTATACTGTTTCAGTGCATAACAATGACATTCAGTGCTGTTTACTAAGTTGTCAAGCTTCCTTGAGAGTTTCTCAAGATTAAGCCATCTGGTATGTTTGCTGGTCAGTAAATTGAATGAGAAGCAAAACAAATTAGGTCAACATTCACTTATCAATAAAAATCTAAATGTGTTGGATATCCTGCCTCAATTAGAATACACATTGCTTGAATAAAATTTATAAATGGATGACTGTTTTGAATGCTCAATACAAAATAATCCTCTTTCACTTTTTCAATAAATTTCAGGTTCGGCTGCTGAGCCAAACAAAATTCTGGTCAGCATTATTGCGATTTATAACAGTTGCAAAGGCAGATTTACCTGTTACTCGCCACAACCAAATGTCACACAGCTATTCTTTGTGATTAACAACTTTTAAAATCTTATTTGAGAGCGCTCCTCAGCCACTCTGCCCGCCGCCGGTAATTCGCTCCCTTCCTCTTCCTGCGCCCTGCTCCTCCTCCCGCTCCGCTTCTGATCTTCCCCCCAGACCTCCTTCTCCTGCCCCTCCACTTCCACACTCTCCTGATCCCCCCGCCGGACCCTCTTTCTCTTGCCCCTCCACCTCACACACCTCCGTGTCCGGTGCCTGGTCTTCCTCCTTGCCTCTCCTGCTCCTGTCCCCTCCTCACCCTCTGCCCCCACACACATCCGTGCTCCGATGGCTGCCAGGAGGATGAGGTGAGGAAAGATGGATTGGATGGATGGAATGGAATGGATGGATGGGATGGATGGGGTGAAGTGAGGATGGATGAATGGATGGATGGGGTGAGGTGAGGATGGATGGGATGGATGGAATGGATGGATGGGGTGAGGTGAGGATGGATAGGATGGATCACAGTGATTGCTCACTGTATGGCAGATCATTGCCATACAGTGCACAATCCATGTTACACCAGAGACTGCAGCAAGAGATCAAGCATCCTCTTGTTGTAGTCTCTTTGGTCACAGTGATGATGCACTATATGGCAGATCATTGACATACAGTGCACAATCACCGTTACCCCAGAGACTACAACAAGTTGACACTTCATCCCTTGTTGTAGTCTCTGGGGTCATGGTGATTGTGCATGGTATGGCAGATCATTGCCATACTGTGCACCATGACTCTGACCCTAGACACTACAGCAAGGGATCAAGTGTCCTCTTGTTGTAGTCTTTGGGGTCACCGTGATGGTGCACTATATGACAGATCATTGCCATACAGTGCACCATAACTATGACCGAAAAGAGTACTTGCTGCAGCCTCTGGTGTCACATGGATTGTGCACTGTGAGGCAGTGCACAATCACCATGACCCAAGAGACTACAACAAGGGATCAAGTGTACTCTTGTTGTAGTCTCTGGGGTAATGGTGATGATGCACTGTATGGCAATGATCTGCCATACAGTGCATCATCACCGTGACCCCAGAGACTACAATAAGATGACACTTGGACACTTGATCCCTTGTTGCAGTCTCTGGTGTCAGTGATGGAACACTGTATGGCAATGATCTGCCATACAGTGCACCATTACTATGACACTAAAGTCTGCAAAAAGAGGACACTTGATCCCTTGCTGCAGTCTCTGGATGTAGGAGAGGCGACCGATCATCATGGGACCATCGTTTTGGACTACGTCAGATGATAATAATAAAGATGGACTCCAAATTTTGATTGTGATTTTTTTTCTAATAGAGATTTTTCTCTGTGTGGTGTATTTTTTTACTATTTACTATAAATTCCTAATGGCCGTGTTTAACACTGGCCCGACATTATGAATCTCGGGCTTAGTGCCAGTTGGCAATAAAAAAGCTGGCATTAACCCCTTTATTACCCAGTTTGCCACCGGCACCAGGGCAACTGGAAGAGTCTGGGTACAGCGTCACAAAATGGCACTTCAGTGAATGCACCATATTCTGGGGTGGCTGCAGGCTGCGATTTGCAGCATGGGGTGCCCAGAATGCTTGCGCCTCTCCATACTGAGCATTCCAGCCCCCAGCTGCCTAGTTGTACGTGGCTTGACCAAAAAGATGGTGTAGTACCACGTCATTTTTTTCTGAAATTAGGTCTATAAATAAAAAAAATGGGCTAGGCTGTATGTATTATTGCAAGCCAGGAACAACGAGGCAGCTGGGGTTAGGTGGCAGTCTGTAGCTGTCTAGTTGTACCTGGCTGGACCAAAAATATGGCGGAGCCCCACGTCATTTTTTTTTCTGACATTAAGTCTATAAATAAAAAAAAAATTGGTTTCGCTGTATTTTTGGTTGCCAGCCAGGTACAACTTGGCAGTTAGGGGGCTGGAATCCTCAGCATGGAGACACCCATACGTGGTGGCTCCCCATGCTGCTAGTTGCAGCCCACAGCTACCCCAGAAAACAATGCATTCATTAGAGGCACCATTTTCTGGTGCTGTACCACAACTCTTGCAGTTGCCCTTGTGCTGGTGGCAATGCTGGTGGCACACAGGGACTCTCCATACACAACATGGTGTCTGCTAAAAATTTCAATGGAAAATTAGCTCCGATTGTTAACGGACACCATGTCGCATATAGAGAGCCCCTGTGTGCCTGAACATTGGAGCTCCCTCCCAAATGACCCCATTTTGGAAACTAGACCACCAGGGAACTCATCTAGATGCATACTAAGCACTTTGAACTCCCAGGTGCTTCACAAATTGGTCCATAAAAATGAAAAAGTACTTTTTTTTTCCACAAAAAAATGTCTTTTTTCATTTTTACAGATCAATTTGTGAAGCACCTGGGGGTTCAAAGTGCTCAAAATGCATCTGGATAAGTTCCCTGGAGGCGGTCTAGTTTCCAGAATGGGGTCAATTGTGGGGGAGCTCCAAAGTTTAGGCACACAGGGACTCTCCATAAGCGAGATGGTATCCGCTAACAATTTGAATGGAAAATTAGCTCCAATTTTTAGCGGACACCATGGAGAGCCCCTGTGTGACTAAACATTGGAGCTCCCCCACAAGTGACCCCATTTTGGAAACAAGAGCCCCCATGGCACTTATCTAGATGCATAGTGAGCACCTCATATGTAGTCATAAACCACTGTTTGGGAGCACGGCAGAGCTCGGACGGGAAGTCAAATGGTGCTCCTTCCTTTCCGAGCCGTACCGTGCAACCAAACAGTGGTTTATAACCACATATGAGGTATCGGTGTACTCAGGAGAAATTGCCTAACAAATTTTAGGATCCATTTTATCCTGTTGCACATGTAAAAATGAAAAAATGAGACCAAAAAACATTTTTTCCTTCCATATTGCTTTAATTCCTGTGAAGCATCTGAAGGGTTAATAATCTTTCGAATGTAGTTTTGAGTAGCTTGAGGGCAGTGGCGTAACTACTGGCATAGCAGCCGTAGCAGTCGCTTTGGGGCCCGGGCCGCCCGGCGCTTGTGGGGGGCCCGGACCCAGCGCGCAGCCGCTGCTATGCCGGTAGCTGCGCCTGGCTGCGATATATACCTAACCTCTGTCTGGTCATTGTGTGGCCGTCAGGTGTGGGGTGGGGGCCCGGCCGGGGGAGGCCGCGCCCGACGGGCCCCCCCTGGCGAGGTGGATGGCTATTCAAAGCGGCCGCAGGCGCCGCACAGAGAGATCAAGGGGCTGCCGCCGCTGTAGCCTGCTGCTGCCTGACGCGCTGTGTGTTTGTTCTTTTGCAGATCCCCGCCCCCTGGCCGGCCTGTGACCTCGCTCGGAGTCCTTCCTGTTCCCTCACTTGTCCGACTCCTCCTCCTAACTTAGTGACCGAGTGACCGGCGGTCACTTAGCACACAGAGCATCCAGAGAACAAGCAGGGTTGGAAGGAGCAGCAGGAGCCAGGAGCTACTGAGGCCGGAGGTGAGAGGCACCGCACCGCTAATAACAATATAATATTTATTGAATGACACTAGTGTGTTAGTGAGCAGCCGGCAGCATGGGGGGGCCCCGGGCCTGTATATACCCTGTCCCTGTGTGTGTGGTGCTGGCTGGGACACTGTGAGGGGGGGGCCTGTATATATCCTAACCCTGTCCCTGTGTGTGTGCTGCTGCCAGGGACACTGTGAGGGGGGGGGCCTGTTTATACCCACCAGGGGCCTGTATACCACCACCAGGGGCTCTGTATATTACCACCAGGGGCCTGTATATACCCACCAGGGGCTCTGAATATACCCACCAGGGGCCTGTATACCACCACCAGGGGCTCTGTATACTACCACCAGGGGCCTGTATATACCCACCAGGGGCTCTGTATACTACCACCAGGGGCCTGTATATACCCACCAGGGGTTCTGTATACTACCACCAGGGGCCTGTATATACCCACCAGGGGCTCTGTATACTACCACCAGGGGCCTGTATATACCCACCAGGGGCTCTGTATACTACCACCAGGGGCTCTGTATACTACCACCAGGGGCCTGTATATACCCACCAGGGGCTCTGTATACTACCACCAGGGGCCTGTACTGTATATACCCACCAGGGGCTCTGTATACTACCACCAGGGGCTCTGTATATCTACCACCAGGGGCCTGTTTATACCCACCAGGGGCTCTGTATACTACCACCAGGGGCTCTGTATATACCCACCAGGGGCCTGTATATACCCACCAGGGGCCTGTATATACCCAGCAGGGGCTCTGTATACTACCACCAGGGGCTCTGTATACTACCACCAGGGGCCTGTATATACCCACCAGGGGCTCTGTATACTACCACCAGGGGCCTGTATATACCCACCAGGGGCTCTGTATACTACCACCAGGGGCCTGAATATGCCACCACCAGGGGCTCTGTATACTACCACCAGGGGCCTGTATATACCACCACCAGGGGCTCTGTATACTACCACCAGGGGCTCTGTATACTACCACCAGGGGCCTGTATATACCACCACCAGGGGCTGTATATACCACCACCAGGGGCCTGTATATACCACCACCAGGGGCTCTGTATACTACCACCAGGGGTTCTGTATATACCACCACCAGGGGCCTGTATATACCACCACCAGGGGCCTGTATACCACCACCAGGGGCCTGTATATACCTTCACCAGGGGCTCTGTATACTACCACCAGGGGCTCTGTATATACCACCACCAGGGGCCTGTATATACCACCACCAGGGGCTCTGTATATACCACCACCAGGGGCCTGTATATACCACCACCAGGGGCCTGTATATACCCACCAGGGGCTCTGTATACTACCACCAGGGGCCTGTATATACCCACCAGGGGCTCTGTATACTACCACCAGGGGCTCTGTATACTACCACCAGGGGCCTGTATATACCCACCAGGGGCTCTGTATACTACCACCAGGGGCCTGTACTGTATATACCCACCAGGGGCTCTGTATACTACCACCAGGGGCAGCCGGCAGCATGGGGGGGCCCCGGGCCTGTATATACCCTGTCCCTGTGTGTGTGGTGCTGGCTGGGACACTGTGAGGGGGGGGGCCTGTATATACCCTAACCCTGTCCCTGTGTGTGTGCTGCTGCCAGGGACACTGTGAGGGGGGGGCCTGTTTATACCCACCAGGGGCCTGTATACCACCACCAGGGGCCTGTATATACCACCACCATGGGCTCTGTATACTACCACCAGGGGCTCTGTATATACCACCACCAGGGGCCTGTATATACCACCACCAGGGGCCTGTATATACCACCACCAGGGGCTCTGTATACTACCACCAGGGGCTCTGTATATACCACCACCAGGGGCCTGTATATACCACCACCAGGGGCCTGTATACCACCACCAGGGGCCTGTATATACCACCACCAGGGGCCTGTATATACCACCACCAGGGGCCTGTATATAGCACCACCAGGGGCCTGTATATACCACCACCAGGGGCTCTGTATACTACCACCAGGGGCCTGTATACCACCACCAGGGGCTCTGTATACTACCACCAGGGGCATGTATATACCACCACCAGGGGCTCTGTATACTACCACCAGGGGCCTGTATATACCACCACCAGGGGCCTGTATATACCACCACCAGGGGCCTGTATATACCACCACCAGGGGCTCTGTATACTACCACCAGGGGCTCTGTATATACCACCACCAGGGGCCTGTATACACCACCACCAGGGGCCTGTATACCACCACCAGGGGCCTGTATATACCACCACCAGGGGCTCTGTATACTACCACCAGGGGCTCTGTATATACCACCACCAGGGGCCTGTATATACCACCACCAGGGGCCTGTATACCACCACCAGGGGCCTGTATATACCACCACCAGGGGCCTGTATATACCACCACCAGGGGCCTGTATATACCACCACCAGGGGCCTGTATATACCACCACCAGGGGCCTGTATATACCACCACCAGGGGCCCTGTATACCACCACCAGGGGCCCTGTATACCACCACTGGGGCCTGTATATACCACCACTGCGGAGGCTGCTGTAATACTGCTGGGGCCTGTATATACCACTGAGGAGGCTGCTGTATACCACTGGGGCTGCTGTAATACTGCTGGGGCCTGTATATACCACTGGAGAGGCTGCGGTATACCACTGGGGCTGCTGTATATACTGCTGGGGCCTGTAAGGGGATGTGTCTTGAAGGGGCGTGTCTTGGAGGGGGGCGTGTCTTGGAGGGGGCGTGTCATTGGGGGGGGCGTGTCTTAGAGGGGGCCCCATTCAAAAGTTTGCTATGGGGCCCTGCCAGTTCTAGTTACGCCCCTGCTTGAGGGGTGCAATTTTTGGAATGGTGTCACTTTTGGGTGTTTTCTGTCATGTACATTTCTCAAAGGGACTTCAAATGTGATGCGGTCACTAAAAAAATGGTTTTGTAAATTTTGCTAGAAAAATGAGAAATTGCTGATGAACTTGAACATGTGATTCAGATTTCTTTTTTCTGACCCAAAATCTGCACCAAATCTGCAAGGAAAATAACCATGTGGGCGCAGCACTTCATAGCTTTTATTTACTTTGTTGGCTTCAGGATAGACATTCAGATTTTGATGCAGAGTCTCAAAATCTGATTCAAAAGAAGCATCAAACAACATACCATGGGCAAGTGGCCTTAAAAAATGATGATGGTTTCACATTCATAGAAAGCATCCCCATATACTGTGAGAGCAGGCACACTGGAGAGAGTGTGACAAGCAGTGCCATCACAAGCAATTTTGCAGTTTAGACACGAGGCGTTACACCATTACACAGGGGCTATCCTGCAACTTTGAACTTCACTGTACTCCCTGACATCACCGCTCCTCACACACGCTGCTTCGTGATACCGGTGAGATATGTCTGCTATATCTCAAGTGATATAGTTAAAGATTAAATGTACTGTCACACGCAGCGATATGGCTTCCATATAGCCGTAAATTTGTGGATTTCAGCGATGTGGAAGCGACATCGCCTGTGCATAGTGGCGTGAGACAGGGCGACATTACGGCGAGAAATCGCCGGTGGAGCGTCGTCCGATCATCCTGCACTGCAGTGAAATATGGAGATATCCTCCAGGCGATCTCAGTGCTTCTTGGGTTCCGGAAATTGCCTGCAGAAGACTGGAAGCAATTTCCCTTTTCGCATCACACGTCACCATCTCATCAGCGATGTGGTCGTAGAGTGTGAGTACGGCGAGGAGACAGGCATGCCAGAGTGTTTTTCACAGCGCCCCTACCACTCCGATTGGTCGACACAACTGTGTTACCACTAAGCCACCAAGCGCCGCACAGGCACACCTACGGGATTGATTCCAGAATGTCTGAGCTCGTTTTCTACATTGCTATCGATTTAAAACTCCGTCAGTGTGAAGTCGGCATTTGCAATGCGCTCGGGTTCCGTCTGCCATAGGATTGCATTGACAGCGTTAAGAAGTGTTACCTTTCTGTTAACACTGCGCTAATTCTGCCAAATTCTAAGTTTTAGACGAAATCCCCTGAATGCAAGGCTTAATGCAGGTGTGACCCTAGGCTTAGGGTATGTGCTCATGATCCGGAAACACTGCATCATGGACCTGCAGGAACCCACAGGTGAGTGCAGGGATATGGAAGCCGCCCTATACTAAACATTTGCGGTTGGTGCAAGGTGGCTCTTACCCGCGTGCAGCCGATGGTGACCGCTTCCGACTCAGCAGCATGAAGTGAACATGTTGCGGAGATGCAGAAGTCCAAATACCCACAACGCATCAGAAAACACACTGCGGGGGGTAGAAGCACAGTGAGCATGGGCTTTTTACAACTCTCAACCACTATGCTGCTACTGTACAATGCAGCGTTTTGGATGCAGCAGCAAGACACTGAGAACAGAACGCTGTGTTCCCTGATCATGAGTATGCACCGTTACAATCCATTCTGCATATCTGTACACATTTTTAGATGTCACCTAAATGAATGGTATTTTTTGTAATTTTTTTATTGTGTATATTTATTAACATTGATGATTTTCATAATTAATCATGTGATGGGGCAATTTTCTCTTTCTATCTGATTGTGTACTGTTTATATGAGGTTGATAAACACAGGTGTAGTTTTCAAGTTTCCCTACCTCTTTACAATATTATATGAATAAATAAGACTTTTTTCCAAACTATATCCACTAAAGTGCTGAATTCTATTTCTATTTCTATTTAAAATTCTATTTTTTGTTTTCCAATGAGGTTGGTAGACTGAAGCCAAACACCACGAGTATTTAATTATTTGGATTTACCTTATGAAGCTGTGCTGCTGTTTAATTATTTTTGCACATGGTCTTTATGAAACTGGTCTAATTCTGTATACATAATTTTAGAACTTTACAGTATATAGTATGAGGATCTTTATATATCTATTAAGTATGTATAGACTTTCGTGTTTTATCCACTCTAATTAAAACTGCAGGAATTTCTTCTTGATTGTATATTTTACATTCAAAAGGATATTTTCAGGTAAAGAAGTGTTGTTAAATTATCATTTTATGCAGTTTACTAATGTGGTCAACTTTTCAAAGGTGCCTTGATCTTTGTGTCGTGGGTAGAGATGAGCGATGTTCGATTCGAATTGTTCACCAATCTCAAATTCGAGCTGTTTTGGGTGATGTTCGAGTCATTTGACGAATGCGAACAATTAGCTTCAAATTCGGCAGTTCCAGGTTATGTTCAATAACGCTTCAACTGCCGCATTTTCCGCCTAATGAGTGAGCTGTGCGGGGCACTTTCACTTGCGGAAGTGAAATGTAGTAAAAGAAATGGTTAAAAATAAAAAAATCTCAATGCTCACCTGTCCGGCGATCCACCGATGCCTCCAGCACCTCCGTTCTGATGCCTGTAGGACCTGTCGTGATGTCACAAGCCGGCAGCATCATCGGGTCACATGACCGGTTACCGCGGTAACTGCGGTCATGTGACCTGATGACGCTAATGGCTTGTGACATCACGGCAGGTCCTACAGGCTTCAGGACGGAGGTGCTGGAGGTATTGGTGGATCGCCGGACAGGTGAGCATAGAGATGTTTTTTATTTGTAACCCTTTCTTTTACTTAAATTCACTTCCGCAATGTATGTACATACATTGCGGAAGTGAAAGTGGCCCGGATAGCTCATTCATTAGTGTTTGACGAACATTCGACAAACATTCGACGAATACACCGACCAATTCGACAAATCGAATTGAATACTAGGGTGGTGTCTCATCTCTATTCCTGGGTTCTCAACAGGTTCTTTATCCTTTACTGTGTCAGTGTGTCATCAAAGTAATATAAGTTTACTTGTTTTAATAGGTACTTTAGCCCCTTCTCTGTCACTGCCAATTTTTAAAACTATTGAAATGAGCAGTCAGCCACCCCTATTTTAATAGAGCACAAGCCATGTTCTGGAAGCACTTTGCTGACACAAACCAGAAGACCCCTTTCAGTACTCAAAGACCTCAGATTACAGTGATGTGGATGTCATATATTCTTTCACTTTAGTTTTTTAAATGAAGAAATAATCTCACTCTCTTGTCACAACTTACTGAATATCTCCAGGTCTGCTGCAGAGTCTCTACCATTGCTCCTGGAATCCAATATTGGCTGGAGAAAGTCTATTGAACATGAATGCAACATTCTCGCATGAGTCTTGCATGACTTATCCGGAACTGGACGGGATAGTGACGCTGCATAGAAACACAAACAGCTGATGCGCTCCAGTCCAGAGAGACGCCGTCCGTTCCGGAAGAGTCATGTGAGACTCATGCGAGTATCGTTTCGACTGTGTGGCAGCCAATCAGTGAGCTCAGCAGATTTCCCTGTGCAGAGGAAATAATGTGCTTAGAGCCAATGAGCTCACTGATTGGCTGTGATGCCCTCAACATGATGCCATCACTGCATCCAATATCAGACTCTAGAAATAGTGCCTGACACTGAGCATTGGACCTGTGAAGGTAGAGTAAAGTGTGGTTTGCTTTGCTACAACAAACTATATATGGCAAATTGGATTTTCTGAAAGTCTCAACTCTTTTACAGTTTTTATACTTTCATGCTAAACAAGTTATTACATATTGCGCAGCTATAGCAACTGCTAACAATGTAGGATTTCTTTTCTATAGCAAATATTAAAAAATAAGGAAATAAAAACACAATAGGGTCTTATCCTTTTAAGTGCTATTTGAGAGTGACAAATATCATTGCTCCCTTGAGTTGGTTGTGTGACCCACAACCAGTATATACGTATGGTACAGCTGCCACATACAGGATCCATACTCACCGTTTACATGATGGTAATCAGAAATTAAGGACAGTATTTTTGTGATGCGCGTTGCTATACATTGAAAAAGACCATAAGGATCTGTAGGGTAATGTGGAGTAATCAATAAAGCCACCATTACCCCACAGATCGTTGTGGTCTTGTCATCACATAGCAGCGCAGATGACAAGAACACTATCCTTTGGGTTCTTTTCTATATCAACACTAGTAACTCGGATTCTTGAACCTGGGACAAATATTATACAGTTAGTAGCAATAACTTTATCTTTCATTACTGTGTAAAGCTTCTCTATATTAATTTTAAAGACTCGCTTTGAACTTGCAAACTAATGCAGAAACCTCTGTATATCATTTATAATTATAGTGTGCCAGTGGTCAGGGATTAGACTACAGTGATATCCATCTTTAAGTATTACGAGGTTAATTAAAAAGTAATGTGAACCACCAATAAACTCTGCAGGATACATGAAATTATGAGAAAAACTAATAGACACAACTGATCAGATCAGTATACATATGCCACTATAAGAAGAAATTTTCATTGTTCTTAATTTTGCAAAGACTGAAAATATTTTTTAAAATCAATATGTCTGTCAGTTGTGCTCAGATTCCCATAAATCTATTTGATGGCTTAGGAAACATTGAAATCAAGGACAAAGAGCCACTAAATACTTGGACTCTGCATGGTTTTTGAAAACCAATTTACTTCAAATAAATCCAGATAATAAATCATGTTGAAAAAAGAACAGAAAATAAAGAAAATTTACACTTTGTGGCCAGTTTATTAGGACATTAGTACAGCATTTTATGGGTTATCTTGTAGATATTTCTGGCATCAGATAACAGAGAAAGAGATAAATGAGAAGGTGAACATGAAATATAGCACAAAGTGTGACACCAGTACCAAGAGAATACACTGTTGACCCACATTCTGAAACAACAATAGGCCTTTAAAGAGGATCTATCACCACAAATTACCCTTGTAGTCTTTTTATTTTATTGAAGGAAAACTCCGGGGAGAGAAAAAAGTTTTTCACTGTCCCTGTCCTCCTACATGATGAAACTGAGCTGGTCACTGCAGTTTTAGGATGTTTACATCACTTATAAATCAATAAAATCATATCTGCTCCTCAGCACTCACCCCTCCCTTTTCGGACAATAGATCACAGAGCAGATTCATCAGGAACATGGAAGGGGTGTGGACACCAGCTCTGAATCTCCCACTGTATGTCTCCCACACTCTATATGCCTGTTGTATGTATCACTGTACTCTCCTGGGATGACAGTGACAGCTGCACAAACATACACACTGTCACTCCTCTTAGGAGAGTTGTGCGATACATACAGCAGGCATATAGATGGTGGTTGCATGCCCCCATTTATTACGCTATCTAGAAGTGTAAGGGGACTGGAATGTAGGATGATCATGTAGCCCCGGCGGCCAAATTAAAGACAAAGGTATATGTTTTTTTACTGGTACACAAAATGAACCGTGCATGACTCCTAGGGTTCGATTGAACCCCGGTTAAGAACCACTGCTCCAGACTTTCTCTTTTAAGTTACCAGGAAAACAAACAAAATTTTAAATCTAAATAAAAAAATGCTCATCCATCTATCAGCAAAATGTCACCACCATTTCCATACATATCCAGTGGCGATATGTCACTCCGAAGCACGAAAGTGGCTACCTGCTCAGTGTAGTGTCACTGCTCAGAGTAGATACTATTTTCATTGCTGTAGTGTGAGTGACTTACCGTAGCCGGGACTCCGGGGAACAGACGTTTCTTCTTCCTCCTTGTCATGGAAACCGCGCCTGCCGGTTGTGGGGCCCGGTGGTCCAGATTCAAAAGTGTTGGCTGAACAGTTAAGGGGTTAATTGTTTCGTGACGCCACCTGTGAGAGTTCCGGTGATGTCCACCGGCGCTGCTTGGGCCTCCGGGGGATGGGATGCAGCAAGATGGAACGCTCCCCACAGGATGAGCGGGAGTCCCCGGAGCCGGGAGCTGCACAAGATGTTGTGAGGCAGCTGCGGTTACCTTCTAATATGCGGAGATAGACAGTTCTGAAGAAGGCACGGACACTGATAGTCTCTGTAACGGGTACTTTACTGTAACCAGCAGGTGATACATGGCATACAGTTAACGGATAACGGACTGGGTGGACTCAGCAATGACCAGTGTTTCTCAGAGCTCCGCGGTGTTCCTCCATTCTAAGCTAGTTGTGTTGCCGTTGTCGCCTTGGTGTGCCAGATCGGGTACAAGGAGGCTGCTTCAATTTCCCTACCGGTGAATTCTGACCGGTGTTTGTGGGGAGCCTTGGGTCCTTTTGGTGGGTACTCCACTGGCAAGACGACTCTGTGTGCGGCGGCGGTGGGGTGCTTCTGGAGAGCTGTCCCTCCACTCCTGGTTTGCATAGCAGTGCTGAACAACTGCTAGCTTCGGAACCAGTAATCCGGTTGTAGATAGGCACGGGGATGTTTTGACCCATATGCATTCGCCCAAAGTCCGGTTGTTGAGGCACCGGGATAATGGCACCTAACCGGGGTAGTGGCCAGGGGGCTGCACGGGACTGTGCAGGCCCCCTCTCCTACGTTGCAGACCTTCTCTTGTTCTCTTCTACACACTCTACTCCTACACTCCGCCGACCAGGACCTTATAGGCCCTCTATGCTGATGTGCATGTAGGGTATGGAGCTCTGAGTTTTAACCATGTCACTGCTTAGTCAGAGAATATTGTGCTGCTGTCTTGGGTGCAATACACTCCTGTGACGCAATTGTTGTGGGGCGCCACATGAGTGCACATGTCTGCTAGGAGCAAACTACTACTTTATTAAAAGACTTTTTCCTGCATGTTTGCAGCTTCACTATCTACTATTGTAGATAGTCATTGCTCTGATCAGCATGAAACTGCTCTTATTAGAGCAAAAACCTGTCACAATCTCTCCGAGCAGCATGCTAAGTTGTCAGTATGTTGATGTTTAGAGTCATTCTTTATTCTGGTTCTAGAAAGGGTTTGGTTACTCAGGTAACATACATAGTAACATAGTAACATAGTTTTTAAGGTTGAAGGAAGACTTTAAGTCCATCTAGTTCAACCCTTAGCCTAACATGTTGATCCAGAGGAAGGCAAAAAAAAACCCATGTGGCAACACTTAACTCCACATTGGGGGAAAAAATTCCTTCCTGACTCCAGATACGACAATCAGACTAATTCCCTGGATCAACGCCTTATCAAAGAATCTAGTATATATAACTGGTAATATTATAGTTTTCAAGAAAGGCATCCAGGCCCTTCTTAAATGTTAGTAGTGACTCACTCATTACAACAGCATGTGGCAGAGAGTTCCATAGTCTCACTGCTCTTACAGTAAAGAATTTGCGTCTGTGATTATGATTAAACCTTCTTTCCTCCAGACGTAGAGGATGCCCCCTTGTCCCAGTCTCAGGCCTAAGAGTAAAGAGATCATTAGAAAGGTCTCTGTACTGTCCCCTCATATATTTATACATTATTATAAGATCACCCCTCAGCCTTCGTTTTTCCAAGCTAAATAACCCCAAGTTTAATAATCTGTCTTGGTATTGCAGACCCCTTAGTCCTCTAATGACTTTTGTCGCTCTTCTCTGGACCAGCTCTAGTTCAGCTATGTTTTTCTTATACACCAGAGACCAGAATTGTACACAGTATTCTAAGTGTGGTCGCACTAGTGACTTGTATAGAGGTAAAATTATGTTCTCCTCATGAGCATCTATGCCTCTTTTAATGCATCCCATTATTTTATTTGCCTTTGCAGCAGCTGCCTGACACTGGCCACTAAATGTGAGTTTGTCATCTACCCATACACCCTGGTCTTTTTCAGTGACAGTTTTGCCCAGTGTTTTACAATTAAGCACATAATTATACCTTTTGTTTCCTCTGCCCAAGTGCATGACTTTACATTTATCCCCATTAAAGCGCATTTGCCATTTAGCAGCCCAAGCTTCTAGTTTACATAAATCCTCCTGTAATATAAAATTGTCCTCCTCTGTATTGATTACCCTGCAGAGTTTAGTGTCATCTGCAAATATTGAGATTCTACTCTGTATGCCCCCTACAAGGTCATTAATAAATATATTAAATAGAAGCGGGCCCAACACTGACCCCTGTGGTACCCCACTGTTAACTGTGACCCATTCTGAGTGTGTTCCATTAATAACCACCCTTTGTTTCCTATCACTAAGCCAGTTCTTAACCCACTTACACATATTTTCCCCTATCCCCATTGCCCTCATTTTATGTATCAACCTTTTGTGTGGCACCGTATCAAAAGCTTTTGAAAAGTCCATATACACCACATCCACTGCATTTCCTTGGTCCAGTCCAGAACTTACTTCTTCATAGAAGCTTATTAGATTAGTTTGACAGGAACGGTCCCTCGTAAAACCATGTTGATAATGGGTCATGAGGTTATTTTTGTTCAGATACTCCAGTATAGCATCTCTTAGAAAACCCTCTAGGATTTTACCCACAGTAGAGGTTAAGCTTACTGGCCTATAATTTCCAAGTTCAGTTTTTGTCCCCTTTTTGAATATTGGCACCACATTTGCTATACGCCAGTCCTGTGGTACAGACCCTGTTTTTATGGAATCTTTTAATATTAAAAATAATGGTCTATCTATGACAGTACTTAATTCCTGCAGCACTCTGGGGTGTATCCCATCCGGGCCCGGTGATTTGTCAATTTTAGTGATTTTTAGACGATGCCGTACTTCCTCTTGGGTTAAGCAGGTGACATTTAATTGAGACTTTTTGTTATCACTGATCATATTGTCTGTCATGGGATTTTCTTGTGTAAATACTGTTGAAAAAAAGTCATTTAGCATATTGGCTTTTTCCTCATCCTCATCCACCATTTCCACCCAGACTATTTTTAAAGGGGCCAACACCATCATTTTTTAGTTTCTTACTATTTATGTAGTTAAAAAATATTTTGGGATTCTTTTTACTTTCTCTGGCAATGAGTCTCTCTGTCTCAATCTTTGCTGCCTTGATTTGCTTTTTACAAATGTTATTTAATTTTCTGTATTTATTTAATGCTTCATCACTACCTACTTGCTTTAATTCCCTAAATGCTTTCTTTCTGTCACATATTGCACTTCTTACCGCTTTATTTAGCCATAGTGGTTTCCTCCTATTTCTAGCATGCTTATTCCCATAGGGTATATATTGTGCACAGGTCCTATTCAGGATGCTAATAAACATCTCCCATTTGTGTTGTGTACTTTTATGTCTCAGGACATCGTCCCAGTTTATTGCACTAAGATCATCTCTCAACCGTTGGAAATTTGCCTTCCTGAAGTTTAGTGTCCTTGTGGCCCCTCTACTACACGTCTTAGTAAAGGATACTTGAAAGCTTATTAAGTTATGATCACTATTACCCAAGTGACCTCCAACCCGTATATTTGATATGCGGTCTGGCCTGTTGGTTAATATTAGGTCCAGCAGTGCCCCCCTTCTTGTTGGGTCCTGAACCAGTTGTGAAAGGTAATTGTCTCTCATAGTTTTCAAAAACTTATTACCTTTGCTGGAACTGCAGGTTTCTGATCCCCAATGTATTTCAGGGTAGTTGAAGTCCCCCATAATAATGACTTCTCCCTG
Source organism: Allobates femoralis (assembly GCA_033576535.1). NCBI lineage: Eukaryota > Metazoa > Chordata > Amphibia > Anura > Aromobatidae > Allobates > Allobates femoralis. The sequence continues at coordinate 133,649,862 of JARQOC010000001.1, read as the reverse complement.
AGTCGCTGCTTCATCTATTTGCTTTATGAGGATATTCTCCTCCACTTCCATTATTGTTGGAGACTTATAACAAACCCCTATCAGTAATTTATTATTTTTTCCCCCCTCCCCTTATCTCCACCCACAGGGACTCTACATTTCCATTAGATTCACCTATATTATCACGCAGGATGGGTTTTAAGGATGATTTTACGTATAAACATACACCTCCTCCTCGCCTATTTGTACGGTCATTTCTGAACAGACAATAGCCCTGTAAATTAACAGCCCAGTCATGGCTCTCGTCCAGCCAAGTCTCCGAAATCCCCACCATGTCATAATTATTTTCCAACAAAATCAATTCTAATTCCTCCATTTTGTTGGTGAGGCTTCTGGCATTAGTGAACATGCACTTTATGCATCTCTCTTTACCTCTCTTCCTTCCTACTAGATTGTCTGTTCTAACCCCACCCCCCATGCCACCCCCAATTTTATTACTTGTGCCCAGGTTACTGTTTACACTATCTTCCCCTCCTATACAATGAATACCCTCCCCCCCAATCCCTAGTTTAAACACTCCTCCAACCTTCTAGCCATTTTCTCCCCCAGCACAGCTGCACCCTCCCCATTGAGGTGCAGCCCGTCCCTAGCATTGAACCTGTAGCCAACAGAGAAGTCGGCCCAGTTCTCCAGGAACCCAAACCCCTCCTTCCTACACCAATTCCTGAGCCACTTATTTATCTCCCTAATCTCCCGTTGCCTCTCTGGTGTGGCACGTGGTACAGGCAGTATTTCAGAGAATACTACCTTGGAGGTCCTTGCCTTAAGCTTGCAGCCTAATTCCCTGAAATCATCTTTAAGGACCTTCCACCTACCTCTAACTTTGTCATTTGTGCCAATGTGCACCATGACTGCTGGGTCCTCACCAGCCCCTCCCAGTAATCTGTCAACCCGATCAGCGATGTGCCGGACTCGAGCGCCAGGTAGGCAGCACACTGTTCGACGATCTCTGTCTTTGTGACAGATTGCCCTATCTATTCCCCTAATAATTGAGTCCCCCACTACCAGCACCTGTCTGGCCTGCCCTACTCTCCTGTTTTCCCCCTTACTGGAGCAGACACTCCTCTGGCTTTCAGAGGTCATGCCCTGTTGCAGCAGTGCTATCCCTGAACTTACATCCCCCTCATCTGCCAACATAGCAAATTTATTGGGGTGTGCCAGATCAGGGCTAGCCTCCCTGGCACCCTTCCCTCTACCCCGCCTTCTAACTGTCACCCAGCTAGCTACCTCACGGTCCTGCAGCTCCATACTACCATCCTCCCCCACATCTATCCCATTTAGCAGCTGTTCAGTGAGCAGCAGACTCCTTTCCATATTGTCTATGGATCTCAGGATCTCAGCGTTGTCAGTTGTTCATTTAGATCCAGTATCTGGGCTTCCAAATGCACAACGTACTCACATCTCACACAGCAGTATGAACCCTCAATCGGCTGGTCAAGGAATGCATACATGTGGCAAGATGTACACTGGATGGCATTGCCAATCATGGAGCTCATTTCCTAATGGGGATTGCACCAGACAGAAATGATAAGTAAAAAGAAATGCAAAGTATTAACAAAATACAACCAGCAATTCAGTAAATCCTCCCTTCCAAACTCCCTGAATCCAAAGTCACTGAATCACAAGTCACACACTTACTTCTGTCGCACTTGCTCTGTCACACTTAGCTCGCGGTCACACTCGCTAGAAAATCAGATATAAAGAGGTTTTTTTTTTTGTTTTTTTTTCCCCTTAGCAGAAAATCAGCCTGTATCTCAGTGTACTTCCAAAGGACTGGAAGCCCCAACCAGCTGCTTCTTATAAACCCTTAATTATGCACCCCCACCCTTAATTAACCCCTTGCAAGTATAGCTACACCATAAGAG